>LR990877.1:7695753-8176760 GCA_905163395.2 Endotricha flammealis | reverse complement strand
ACGAATTTAATCAGAAAGAAGATAGTCGGAGTAGGAAGTATTGAAAGGACTTCCCTCCTTAACAACTACGTGAGAAACAGCAATTTGAAACAAAAGGCATTATACTCTAGAGAGACTGTAGCATATTTTTATACATTTGGTCAAAGGCGAACTGTCAAAAAGTGACATACAATATGAATGGGAGTTGTAGTTCCAATTTCGGCTACGTTCTTAATAGAATTGGTAGCTGTTCGTGCGTCGGCGTCGACAGTTTTTGGTAAACAACACGTTTCATAGAATTCGTCGCTGTTACTACCATTGTAGCACTACAATATAGAATGTCTGTAAAGAAATGACATGGACACTGCCATCGAGATATGGATATGGATACAGCACATTGAAATGACATTGGCCAGCAGTGTAAAGGCAGGCGTCCACATATTCGCATCGTACGTGTCGGACGCATCGGAACAATCGATCGTAGTATTCTTTGTATAGAAAGCCATACAAGTGCGTCCACTGATCCGCATCATACGGATCGCACCTTTCTATCTGCGAATGCAATGCGTCCAATACGTACGATGCGAATATGTGGAAGCCTACCTTAATACATAGGTACTTATGTTTATTAGTAACTAGCGGCCCGGCCCGGCTTCGCACGGGTTATAACTATCTGCCTGTGTTAAACAGTCGTATACTTACATATGTAATTAAATATTTTAGTTTGTTTTTTAACATACTAAAATATTTCTCTATAAACCACATTGACAACTTCTGCGTCATTTCGTGTAAAAACAAACATATTTTTTTTTTGATGTTACACGTGACAGGGCAACATACAATTGTCCATGTGAAAAACATTGAGTAGTTAAGTCGATTCCAGCAACGAATACGGTCGTTACGTAAGCGGAGTTGTCTATCTTCGGGCGTTTCTGTCTCTTTGAGCGTTATGTCTATCATTGTCCAACGCTAAACGAACTGTGCGATCCACCGACGATTCTCGCGCTCTTTGGGAAACATGCCTTTCACAGTCCAACGATAAACGAACTGTGCGATCCACCGACGATTCTCGCGCTCTTTGGGAAACATGCCTTTCACAGTCCAACGATAAACGAACTGTGCGATCCACCGACGATTCTCGTGCTCTTTGGGAAACATGACTGTCACGGTCCAACGATAAACGAACTGTGCGATCCACCGACGATTCTCGCGCTCTTTGGGAAACATGCCTTTCACAGTCCAACGATAAACGAACTGTGCGATCCACCGACGATTCTCGCGCTCTTTGGGAAACATGCCTTTCACAGTCCAACGATAAACGAACTGTGCGATCCACCGACGATTCTCGTGCTCTTTGGGAAACATGACTGTCACGGTCCAACGATAAACGAACTGTGCGATCCACCGACGATTCTCGCGCTCTTTGGGAAACATGCCTTTCACAGTCCAACGATAAACGAACTGTGCGATCCACCGACGATTCTCGCGCTCTTTGGGAAACATGCCTTTCACAGTCCAACGATAAACGAACTGTGCGATCCACCGACGATTCTCGCGCTCTTTGGGAAACATGCCTTTCACAGTCCAACGATAAAAGAACTGTGCGATCCACCGACGATTCTCGTGCTCTTTGGGAAACATGACTGTCACGGTCCAACGATAAACGAACTGTGCGATCCACCGACGATTCTCGCGCTCTTTGGGAAACATGCCTTTCACGGTCCAACGATAAACGAACATCCCTCTCTTGATCATTTTCGTTGCTTCGACTCAAACGAATTCTTCTAGCGTAATAGATTTAAAGTGCTTTAATTTTTGCGCGATACGTAACCATAGCGCGATGCTTTTGAATAGCGCCATCTAGCGTAGAATAGAAAGAACTTGAACTAATTTCGGCAAGCGCGTAAATTTTTTGCTATAACTTCTAAAGTATCTATTTAAATAATATGATGTAAAGATTATAATAATGTACATGAAATACTTAAGGTAACTAACGTAGTTAACTGGATAAGGATTAATATTGTATACGTCAAAATCGGTTTCCAATTCAAGTTCTTTCTATTCTACGCTAGATGGCGCTATTTCCGCATTATTACTCGGAAATCGCTTTTTATTTTATAGTAAGTTATCAGTATACGATAAATATATGCTATCGCGGACTTTTTTGGAGACCTAAATAAGAGGAATATCCTATAATTTTTGTTTTGTTATATCTCAAAGGGTTTAGCCAGCGTTTTCGTCGACAGCTCCCAAGCGGTTGATTTTTTCCGACACTCCCAACAATAATCTTTATATTTCAGCCAATTTACATAAAATCCTGACAAATTTTATACATAAACCTTCCTCATGAACCAGGCTATCCGTTGGTGAAAACCGCATCAAAATCCGTTGCGTAATTTTAAAGATTTAAGCATACAAAGGGACAAAGGGACATAGGGACATAGGGACAGAGAAAGCGACTTTGTTTTATACTATGTAGTGATAGTGATTAATTTTCAAGTGGATTTTTGTAATAACTAAATAAATAAATAGATTATCATGTCTTTATACCTATCCTTCACGCCGATATTATTCGGGTAAATTTATTAATACGTCCTGGTGAATTTATTAATCTTCCCTACAAGTTTAAAGATAATAATCTGAAGCAAAGAACGAAATCCAGAGAGTTACCACCGACGTTAACTTCCAAACTATCCAAGGATCCCCGGTCCTCAAAAGTTGCCTATCTTATTCAAAACAACTTCTTATTAATGAACTAACGTAGATATAAATCTAATTAGATAACACAATAAATAAACGTCAAAAGACAATCAGCGCCACGCACGGCCTCACGTCGACGTGACAGGCTTTGACGCCATTTTGATGCAATCTTCTTCATAAGAGAGGTAGCCCGTCTGGGGAAGGACCTCTACCTGAAGATCGTAGCCAAATAGCATTGGTCTCAGCCATGTTGTGTTCCTACGGTGAGCAAGGTCTCCAGAGCTAAACTATACATGTAAAATTTGTTGTCCTAAATGATTGACGGATCAACGCACACCCTAAGTCGCTCATCGTAGAGACCTGAAAATTGGAGGGTGTGTTCTTTGTATCACGTAGGCATCCGATAAGAAAAGATTTTTCGAAATTCCCACGGGAAAGCAGGGGTACACGCAAACGAAGTTGCGCGGGTTTCGCTAGTCTGATATAAGTTGTGAATAATTTGTGTATTTTTTGCTTGTCTATGAAATTGTACGTAATAAATATTATAAGTGTTAATCTCCAATCGGCAAAACTATGTCAATCTCTAAATCACAAAAGTGGTTTACTGGTAAAAGAATTTTTAAAATTGATTTAGTAGCTCCAAAGTTTACCCCCCCCCCCCCCCCCCCCCCCCCACACACACAATGTCAAACTTCAAACACTTACAATATTTACTTATTTTAGATATATAGTACGCAAAGTGGTAACTACACTTGCGATGTAAAAGCATTTCTTGTAAATATACTTGCAAAATAAATTATTTTATTATTTTATTTACTATTTTAGATACTTCTATATTAATTTATATCTATGTAACGTAACTGAACAACAGCCGCGTTCCAAGGAAACATTTTCTATGCAAATAAGACAATTACCACCGGTAGTGGTCGCTAAATTTTTAACTAACCTTCTGCAGGTGGCGTTGCCTGCGTTTCCTATGGGAATTGCGTATTTACTTATATAAGGTCCTACTTTATTAATGAACTTCCTTTTAACACATGATATATATATATATATACACATATATATATGTCGCATACGGTCATGAGTATGGACATGAACACTAAGCAAAACGAGGGTGCGCCATCTAGCGGCGTGTTGAGGAAACGTTGCTTTTGGCGCGCTCCGGCAGAGTCGTGATACGGAAGGCGGGCTCGACTGAACACTTCGTTATCGGGCGCCACCGAGAGTAGTACTCGTAGTCACGGAACTGTCGCGTTTTACCTAGTGTCTATTTTGTGATGAGTTATATTAAGAAACTGTACCTAATTAAACTGTGTTATAACGACGATTGATAAAGACCTAGACTAAGATTAATTAAATGTTTTAATGTAGAACGAACTGTTGTTTCTCTCATATCACGACTACCCTCGTTACGCCCTTGTGATGTTGAATTGCACATCGAATTACCGCTAGGCTATCCGATATCAGAATTGGGATGTAAGTCGTGGTATTGAGAGTTTAACAGATCAGTCTGGTCTCACTAATGTAAAACGTGACAAACTAGCGTGACAAATTAAGAAAGTGCGTGTTCGATGTACAACGGACAGTCTGCTGTTGTTGACTACGAGTAGCGGAGTTTTGCGGACTACCGGCATTTTTGTAGCGCAAAGTGTATCGTATGGTGGGTACTTAACCTCAAAACGAATTCAAATTCTAAAATAGTGTCATTTCAGGTGTATGACCGTGCGATACTCGACGATGTGTGACGGGTAGCGGAGGCTGAGCCGCGATGCGCACCAAGCGGTGGCGGTACAACAGCAGCGTAGCAGCGACGCACCCCGAGTCACAGTGAGTTCAACCCAGGCAGCGACGCGCCCCGAGTCGCAGTGCAATTGAGGCAGAGACGTGCCACGACACGAGTAAACACGGGTGTGTGTGCCCGTGGCGGACTGGTAAAGTGTACCCTCCGATATTATAAAAAAAAAAAAAGGTCAGTGTTGATTACGTATGATGCTAAGTTTAAGCTTAAAGTGTTAAGTTGAAGCTGATACTGTGTATGAAGTTCAGCTCATTGGTCATTTAGCACTATTCATTGAAATTAATAATTTAGAGGTCAAGGTCATTTAAAGGTTAATGCACATAATGATTTAGAGGTCAAGGTCATTAAAAGGTTAATGCTCAAAATGATTTAAAGGTCAAGGTCATTAAAAGGTTAATGCACACAGAATAAAGTTTTTGACTTTAACTTTGACTTTGAGATTTTTGACTTTGGAGGTCAAAATCAAATGTATCACGTGGAGAGTGGGGTTCTTAAAAGGGGTTCAAAATTTTCATCCTTTTATCGCTAGGACGCACCGTTTTCGAGATAAACGTTTTGTTTAAATTATTTTTACTTAGTAACTTCAATGAACTCTAACAGTTGTTTTATTTTCGATTTCCGGACAATGGAACGAGACGAGAATCAGCGGGTCAGCGGTGTGCGGACTCTGAAGTGGACCAGCTCTGCTCGTGATGGTGGCGAGCTGGCGAGGCGGATATGACCACCTGCACGGCATAGTGTGGACCGCAGCGATCGCGCTTGCTGTCGAGGTACTGCTCTTCGCGGGACCACCGGCGCAGTCGAGGTGTCCGGGATGTCTTGAGGAGAGTATTGTTTGATGATACTGGAGTGACTACTGAGCAATAATGTTGTTTAGAATTTTAAAAGTTCTGTTTTCATGTAATTTGAGAGACATTTTAAATGAAATGTTGAGAAATAATTGCTCAATGGTTTCGATGGTGGAGTATAATTTAAAGTATACTTAGTTCGAATTGTGCTCAAAAAGTAATGTACCAGTTTAAGTTAACGTACCATTTTATAATGTTGAGTAGAGTAAGTAATCTATGTAGCGAGAGACCAGTGGGTTTGTGAGATACCACACGGAGTTGTTGGTCAATGTTGAGTTGGCAATGGTGATTTTGTCGGTCGGCTGGTATTGCCGTGGATATACAGCAATTTCAGACAGAGCTATTTGAGATAGAGCTATTTGAGATAGAGCCATGAGATAGAGCTATTTGAGATAGAGCCATTTGAGTAGAGCCATTCAAAGTAGAGCCATTCAGGATAGAGCCATAGAGCCATTCGAGGTAGAGCTGTACGAAGTAGAGCTATACAAGGTAGAGCTGTACGAGGTAGAGTTATTCAAAATAGAGTTATTTTTACTTATAATAGTTTTAATAAACGAAGACGAAAATTTAACACTTTTCTGTTGGTTGTGTAAGAGCGTATTCAGACAAAATTAGATCCTAAGTTTAAAGGACTATTTAAAGTAGTAGAGGTATTGAGCGATCGTTACGTATTGAAAGCTTTAAATTCGAAGCGTACTTACAAATACCCACACGATAAATTAAGAAAGATGCCACCGAGTCGCGTAAGAGTCGGTAACGATGATGATAAAGTAAATAGTAATGATAATGAGAAAGTGCCAGTTTAATTTGTGATGGAAAATCGAGTAAGAGGATTCTATCGGCCGCAGTGAGTTCGACCGTACCAGTAGTTATTACGTAGTAGCCGTAGCCCGGTAGAAATCTGTGTCTATTGGGGTAATTCAAGTAGTCCGTGGGTGGGCGATGCGCGTTTGACTCTGGCGGAGGTCGCTGTTTGCAGAGACTATATCCTGTGCTGTGGTCAGTGGGTGACACACAGGCGATCCATTCGATGAATAAGCATACAGAAATCCACATGGTGGATGTGTTTGAGAGAGCAATGCGATTGCTGGTCGGCTGGTAAGCCATGGCGATAGATGTCTTACTCGTTTATGGTACCTTGCTAGTAGTAAGCTGTCTACTGACTTGTTTTGAGATTAGATACGATGGACTCTCGTGCGTGGCTCTGGCTATAGTATAGTAAATTTTATGTGTCCGCTTTTGTCATATTTAGTTTGATCTAATTAAAATTAGTGTCTGTTTATAATTCCCATTACCATAGTGACTCGATGCCTATGGATAGGCTTGAGTTTGTGTGTTGGTATGAAGAGTGGTGCAGTACAATGCATTGTATGTAGTACCTATGTTAAATTAAGTTTCTTTGAGTAAAGTTTTCTCATAACTCTATGCGAACTCTTTGGTGATAAGGCCAAGAGACCTGAGTGGACAGTATTGGCAAAATACAATCGTGAAGACTATGTACAAATTTTATTGACTTGAGTAATAACGAATTTTGTAATTGTTCAAAATGTTTAGTGTTGATCGATTAAACGTTTGATGTGTAACAGAGTATACTCAACAGCAAGGGACCACGTGTGTGATTTTGTGGTAGTCACAGGGATGATTGCCGAACATGGTCACAGGGATGATCATGTGGGTGTCCACAGGGATGGTCACTTTTGTTTGATTAGACAGTGTCACAGGGATGATACGTGTCGTGATAAAGGTCACAGAGATGGCATGGTGGTTGGTCACAAGGATGACCAGAGTGAGGTCACGAGGATGACCAGAGTGAGGTCACAAGGATGACAAGAGTGAGGTCACAGGGATGACTAAGAGTGCGGTCACAGAGATGACCAAGAGTGCGGTCACAGGGATGACCAGCGTGCGGTCACAGGGATAACTAGAGTGCGGTCACAGGGATGACCAGAGAGTGGTCACAGGGCTGACTAAGAGTGGGGTCACAGGGCTGATCAGCTGTAACCACGGGGATGGTTATGGCACCTTGCTTTTGACGAACTCTGTTATATTGTTACTTAATGGTTAGGTGCTTGATTTGTTAAGCTAAGTGTGACTTAGAATAAATTGGACTTTATATTGAAACTTTGGATTTGAGTTGGAGAGAAAGTTCTTAGAATAGAAGTAAATTAGACTTGATATTGAAACTTGGATTTGATATTGAAACTTTGGATTTGAGTTAGAGAGCAAGTCCTATGTGTGGTCAGGAGTGACCGAACGTTGTGATACTGTGTGAGTATTGATTGTTTCAGTTACACGCGAGGACGCGTGTCTCGCAGGATGGCCGTGTCGCATACGGTCATGAGTATGGACATGAACACTAAGCAAAACGAGGGTGCGCCATCTAGCGGCGTGTTGAGGAAACGTTGCTTTTGGCGCGCTCCGGCAGAGTCGTGATACGGAAGGCGGGCTCGACTGAACACTTCGTTATCGGGCGCCACCGAGAGTAGTACTCGTAGTCACGGAACTGTCGCGTTTTACCTAGTGTCTATTTTGTGATGAGTTATATTAAGAAACTGTACCTAATTAAACTGTGTTATAACGACGATTGATAAAGACCTAGACTAAGATTAATTAAATGTTTTAATGTAGAACGAACTGTTGTTTCTCTCATATCACTCTCGTTACGCCCTTGTGATGTTGAATTGCACATCGAATTACCGCTAGGCTATCCGATATATATATATACACATATACTATAGGTTACATATGATCGTTAAAGCAAGAAAATAATGGTCTAGTATTCAGTAAAAAAAATAAAGATTGTAAATAGTTAGAAAAATGTTGAAAAAAGCCATCCATATTTCACTGAATACTATACCATTATTTCCTTGTTTAAACGATCATAATGTAACGTACATGTATAGTCTTGTTTTAAAAGGAAGTTCACTATTAAATTAGAACCTTATATAGTACTAGCTGACCCGTGCCCACTTCGTTGGGCATAATGTTAATAATCCTTTTTTAGTACAGGCGTTCGTAAGAAACGCTTTCATTCGACCGTTTTTTCTCCGATTTACTTTGCAAAACCGACTACCACATAAAAGCCTTTTTATTTTTTGGTTTTTTATATAACCTATGACACTCAGCAATAATGTGGCTTTCTATTGGTGAAAGAATTTTTAAAATCGGTTCAGTAGATCCCGAGATTACCCCGTACAATTTAACAAATACACAAACTTTACCTCTTTATAATATTAGTATAGATCATGTCTTTTGTCAGTACTGACTGTATTTTATAAAAAATACTCCAATTAATGGCTGGAAAGATACATTGTAATACCAATTTCTATAAATTATGTTTGGAAAGCCCTTTTTCTTAGAGTCAGTCACGGGTGAAATTTTCAATCTCAGATTTTTATCCTCCAGTTGAACAAAGTATGTTTTGTTCTGTTTTTTTTAATATTTATAATGTTTATAAACTTTTGAACGCAGAAGTTGTTCAACGCACAAGATTTGCACAAGATTTTTTGTGAAATTCAATGATTGTGTTTTAATTATTGTGATAACAATAATGTTGTGTGCATTATCATAATAAAGTGATTTAACATCGACTCTCGTTTATAATTTTAAATCAAGTGTCAAACTATCCCTTTTTTTCTTCTTTAGTTTGACAGTGACAGCTACAGTTTAAGTGTGTCACTTTAAAAATGCGTTTCAGAAACTGACTGCTTGACGCGATGACTAGGTGATAACAAAAAAAGTAAACTATACTAATATTACAAAGCTGAAGAGTTTGTTTGTTTGAACGCGCTAATCTCAGAAACTACTGATACGAATTGAAAAATTATTTTTATGTTGGATAGTCCATTTGTCGAGGAAGGCTCTAAGCTATATAACATTACGCTGCTACCAATAAAAGCAAAGCATCAGTGAAAAATGTTACAAAAACGGAGAACATTGCTCATAGCGCGATAGTGTTTTCGACAACCAAGCGAACGAAGTCGTATAAATTAATATCAAAAGTTTCATTAAGTTTCAATAAGTTGAAAGTAAGGTATTAAACTTTAGTTATGACAAGAAAAGCGATGTAATATACTCGGATGGTGTTCATGAGACCTATTAATTTTTCAACTGATGAGACGCATGCCACAGGATAAATATAAGCAGAAGGTAAATATAATTTGACACAAGCCTAAGTATATTTTAGAGTGGTATGTACGTATGAACTGGGTTTCAAGTCTGCTACTTTAAATTAGGCGACCAACTATTGACATACCATCACCACATTATTGTCATTATATTTCCATAGTGCCAAATTTGGTATTCTGCTAGAAGTTAACTATGTAGTATATCAATGTTTTGAATATAGAGTGTCAGTGGAATATGAACGGAATGGTCGACAGTGTTGCCTGATAAAATCTACCATGAACTATTTCAGTTAAATCGCTTTTATGTGAAAGATCAATAGTAGTTCGATAGTGTGTCAATGAAAAGGCCATGGACTTAATCAAATATGAGAATACCAAATGTCAAAAACTATTCAAGTGACACACTATTGGTGCATTTGTATTTAGCAGGCTTGGGCCCCTGGTAGTGACTCGAAAATGGGCTGGTTCGATCGGGGCAGTGCCATGCCAACCTCAAAAAGCTATCTCGCTTGTTTTATATTGTGTATGAGCGAGATTGTGCTTGATAATACGACTAGATTTTAACAGTTTTTATTACAAAAATAGACCCGCAATCTTTATCTGTTAATATAAGAACTGTAACGAACTAGCCGTCGGGTTGGAGACTGGAGAGTAAATACATTATTTTTCATATATTTTTGATAATAATTGCTTGCTTTCGATTGTCTGCCTCTGTAACATTTATTTTATTAAATACATAAATTAAAAAAAATTCAAAATTCAAAACTTTTATTCAGAGAATAGGTTTTCACAAACACGTTCTCTAGTCAGAGTATACAGTAATAAATTATTTGTATACATTAATCTACTCTATAAACTACTACCATTTCGGAAACAAAAGCAAAATGAACACTGGTAAAAAGAAATGGCGAACGAAAACCAGTTAAAAATATATCGTACTTTTCTTTTTTTCTTTCTTTTTCAACATAAAATTTAAAACTAAGTACATACATACAACATTACGTACGCGGAATGTCAATAATGCCATTATTTTGTCTCAACATAAAATTAAAAATATAAAATGCTAAAGACCCCGCCCCCAGGGCAGAAACCGTTCTCGTGTATTTTCGAGTTGACGTGAGAGTCGGCCTTCCAGCCTCCATTACTGGGCTCACCATCACGATATTATGAACAATATTGTAGGGAACAACAGTAACCCGACGCCCAACGCCACCGCCAGTTTGGACAATTTGCGAGCATGACATGCACGTACACATTAACATCCTAGTCATATATAAATTATATTAAAATGTAAATAATATGAAAAACAGCATCACTTAGATGACACTACGACGTACATGTTACAATATTGAACACAAATTTTAGCATTTCACCTTCACAAGGGGGCCAGGGATTCCTTTCATTTATATACGCGTTGATAGTATAGTACGCTTTGCTGGTTAAGATTTTTTTTACATTTAACTTAAATCTATTTATTATTAAGTTTTTAATATATTCTGGAATTGTATTACAATACCTATACATATGCAAACTTTGGATCATAAATGACTTGCCCGCTTTCCTAAGCTTGAATTTAGGAAAAGCTAATTTATTTCTGTTACGCGTATTAAAATTATGAATATCGGACACCTACCTGGTTATAGTCATGAATGTTTTTACGAACAAACATGATGCTGTCAAGAATGCACTGTGATGCCACCGTGAGAATATTAGTGCTTTTGAAAAACTCGCGAAGAGATTCACGGTAACCTATTTATAAATAAAACGCACTACACGCTTTTGCAGCACGAAAATCGTCTCTATATCCGCTGCTTTACCCCAGAGTAAAATGCCGTACGATAGCAAACTATGAAAATAACTGAAATAAACTAGTCGTGCCGTGTCGACATTGCTGAACTGTCGAACTTTCCTAACAGCAAAAGCAGCAGCACTTAGTCTACCTGCTAGGGTTCTAATATGAGGATGCCATTGTAGTTTGCTATCAAGTACAATGCCCAGAAAAGTGGCAGTTTCGACCAATTCTAAGTTTTCATCGTTTATAATGACTGATGTAATAGATTGGGATACATTCGGGAGTGAGAAAGCTATGCATTTGGTTTTGCTGACGTTAAGCACCAAATTATTTACTGTGAACCCAAATTATATTTTATAACAAATACATAATAGATAAACATCCAAAACCCGAGGCCAAACAGAAAAAGTTCGTTTTTCATCATGGCCCAACCGGGATTCGAAGCCGGGACCTCCTGGGTGGCGGTCTCGCGCGGTAACCATTACGCCACGGAGGTCGTCAAACTATTATCAACAATAAAAATAACATTCCGCATACGTGAATCTCTGCACTTCCCAATGGTTGACTGTTAGAGAATGCATATTTGGATAACATAACAATTACAACCTCTATGTACAATAATATAGTCTTACATTTAGTTCTATTCTAGATTGTAACTCTAAATATGTACTTACTTACAGTACTTACAGTACTAATTATGTATTGTGTTCAATAAAGTTAAATAAATAACATAAAAAGTTATTCTACTGCATTACAACTACACTATGTAGGCAGCCTAGTTACAATATCGCAACAATATGCTGATATTTTTATTTTTATGAAATTTTCTACAAAGAATGCCTTTCAAATATTCCAACGCTTCGTAGCAGGGGAGAAAAAGAAGTAACATAATACCTATGTATATAAGTACAATGTGTATTTGTATCTATCCTCTTAAGGTTATAAATCTATTATGTATTAATATTATAAAGAGGAAAGATTTGCATTTTTGTTTGTAACGAATAAACTCAATAACTACTAGACCGATTTCAAAAAACTCACTGCAATTAAAAATTCAATTTAAAAAACTAAAATCGAATCGCACGGAGCTCCGTGTTAAAATGTAAATCCGTGTTTTTTTAAATATATTTAGCCGAACAAGTTGACTCCACATCACGGGCCCGATTCTACTAACACAAATGCACCAATGGACTCTCAATGGTGTCTCAATCGTGTCTCAGAAGAATGCCGATAGTGTATCAATGGAATAGTTTTTGACATTTGTTATGGACTTAAACAAAAATATAATGTTTGACGTGCATAATAAATGTCAAAAACTATTCCACTGATACACTATCGGCATTCTTCTGAGACATGATTGAGACACCATTGAGAGTCCATTGGTGCATTTGTGTTAGTAGAATCGGGCCCCTGATGTTGAGCAGTAGTGCAGTCCAGAAGTGGGACCCATCGGCACCGCGGACAGGAACCGCAGTCGTCAGTCTCATCTTGTCGGCCTAAAAAACTTTTTCGTTCGTTTTTCATCATGACCCTTTGAACCCGGAACCTCCTGGTTGGCGGTCCGGCGTGGTAACCATTACGCCACGGAGGTCGTCGAATATTAGTAAAGATATTAAAAAAGGGGTATTAAGCTATCCTAACAGATTTTTGCCCCAAAAGACTAATAATAAAACACGTCATCGACCGAAATAGCTGCCGCATTTATTTTCGCAAATCATCCCCTAATGCCTTGGTGTAGGCGGTTAGTTATTGATAACACCAGTGATGTTAAAAAATTGTAGATTGGTTAACTACATGCGTGACAGTGTCTAAAACTACCACCATGTTGCGTTCCCACGTTGACCTTACTAGAGCTCCACTTTTTTACAGGGTCGACATCGCGCGAGTGATACCGCCGGGATTGCAAGCGTCCATAGGTTACGGTGACTGCTTACGAACATGCTTGTTTGCCACCTTAGTGGTATAAAAAATCTAGAAACTTGTGTGTCGTGACGCGATCGGTTTCATAACCAACTACTAAACCCGCGTAACTTTGTTTACGTGTATTCCGCTTTCTCGTGGAAATTTCTTATCAGGGGCCGTAACCACGACCTTTTATAATCCTTAGACGATTGTGTAAACGAGACGTCGCCTTACATCATGTATTGCGCTGTCTCCCTCACTCAGCCGTTCTTGTTTTCTTTTAATCAGTCATAGTATGACCCCGTCTCTCCGATTAGCAGTGTATGCCATGCGTTGATCCGTCAGTCAGTTAGTCAGTCATTTAAGACAAAGCATTTTATTTGTACTTTTTTAAAATTATACCGAAGACAAGCACCTAAAAGCGCCACCTGATGGAAAGTGGTCACCGCCGCCGCCTATGGACATCAGCAACACCCGGGGCGCTAATAATGCATGCTCACCTCTGACGAGACCTCTAATGTACCTCATAAATAGTCACATATTTTAGTTTAGTCCGAAGGAAACACTGAGTAAACGTGTAGATAAAAATATGTTTCTGACACGTCACAAGAGACAAGTCGTTGTCGTAATGTCTTTCTACAAAGCATTTTTTTCTTTATAAATGAATGTACACTTTTTTTTAAAGGTAAAAATGTTACGCGTGTTTCTGATGACATCTATCTGTATTTTTTTAATATAACATCGCAACATAACAACCATTACACAATGACATGAACAAATTTTAATTTCTAACACCATTTTGAGCTCAGTGCTAACCTTACTAGCTCATTAGTATTCTTTTATTGCATGTTGATTATTAATAGTTTTCTAATAATCCTATCCGACAAAAAATATATTTATCAGCAATCTAGTAACCATAGTACAAGCTTAGTTGCTTATTTTGATACTAGATGGCGTTATGTGATTCGTCCAAGAATATTCATTTATTTACTAGGTTTTCCCCGCGGCTTCGTTCGCTTTAATTATAACATAAATCTCGTTTGACAACAAAACAACCTATAGCGCGACTTGTGGCGCCATCTGTTGGCCGATAGCATCCCATACAGCGCCCTCTATAGTAGAAAAAATATTTACCCATTGGAATGACATACTTTCACGGGATAAAAATCCTACTAGTAGCTTATGTTGTGCTCTATACCCCTGACAATATGTATACAAATTTTCATAATGATCGGATGCTTAGTAAAGGCGTGAAGGAATAACAAACAAACAAATAAACAAACTCACTTTCTCATTTATAATATTAGTATGAGTATGAAGTATGATTATTATTTATTTATATTTATGGCCATTGGCACATCCGCAGCAATTCCAAAAGGTCGCACCTCACCGTGTAAAAACTGCTTATAGTGAGCAAAACACTGGTTTTCAGTTTTGACCACATATTTTCGTAACAAAATCCGATTCTATTTCGATTCAAATTCAATCGCTGTCTCACTCATACAAAATATTAATTGAACGGGACAGCGAGTGTTTGAATCAAAATAGAATCGGTTTTTGTTACGAGAATCAGCCCCCAGTTCTTTATGGTTTGGTTACACAGAATCACAGAATAGAATAGAATTATTTTTATTGTATAACTGAAATTACAGAGGGCTGGTTGACATTGCACAATGGAGGTACATCAGTTTCACCCATGCCGGGCATACAATAACAAAAATCGCACAAAAATTACAGGATACCATACTAACACCTTACAAAACATTAATATAATAGGATCCATTAATGTATTACATTAACTAACTGAACCTTAACAAGAGAGTTACTTCGCTGGAAATAGAACAGAAACATACGCCCGTCACTTTTCATTTCCTGTGGCAACTTACACTGTTATTTTATTAACGCTAAAGGATATACCACATTATGCACACACAGCTTCGGGTGCAATCCTTACTTCCTTACTTTATATGGGAAAGTAACTCTGTCTGTGCCAATCACACCTTAACAACTGAACCGATTTAATTTAATGAAACTGGGACAGTCAGTCTAGGCTGCGGAAAAAGGACTGAAAAGTGTTGAAATAGTGATGAAAGTGTTTACGGAAATTTCGTCATTTTTAAAGCTATGTAAAAGCTTGAAACCTGTGTTTTAGACTTGATTACATATCTATACTAATATTATAAAGAGATAAAGTTTGAGTATTTGTTAAATTGTAAGGGGTAATCTCGGGATCTACTGGAACCGATTTTAAAAATTCTTTCACCAATAGAAAGCCACATTATTGCTGAGTGTCATAGGTTATATAAAAAACCAAAAAATAAAAAGGCTTTTAACATTATGCCCAACGAAGTGGGCACGGGTCAGCTAGTAAATAAATAAATACGAAAAATAATAAGATTTTACAGGGTAGACAAGGCGCGAGTGATACTCCCGGTATTGCAAGCGTCCATAGGCAACGGTGACCGCTTACGATCAGATCAGGTAAGCTTGTTTGCCACCTTAGTGGAATAAAAATTAGAAAAATTTTACCCATGGGGGTATAAGATGATTATCTCCGTATGTGATGTGTCCTATGAGAATATATAGGATTTGATGTTGTTACAGAGTTGATCCTCTGGCCGTACTCTGTGGATAAGCCTTGGCTGATCTTAGTTAATTAATAAGGCGTGAACAAAGCACTAACATAGGTATTATAGAAACTAGGAATTAGTGTAGAACTAATCGGTGGCTAGAAACTAATTAAGTATTTAATCTGACCCAATTATCTGACATCTCCCAGGTCAACGTATTGTTTAGCATAATGTTAATGGTTCGCTCTAACATAACACCTACACATATAAAATGCTTTGTCCCCCCGCGCTGGCCCTCACAGCGTAGGGGAGCGTCCCCAAGGTGGCGGATAGGGGAATGGTCGGTAGTACAGCCTAGCTACACTAACCGGCTAAGTCCGATGGACTCGCTGACCAACGACGGGTTTGGTCCTCCAGCATTTCGGGGGTTGTGCGGCGGGTTGACACCTTGCCCACGTAAAACCAATGTTGCTGGTGAAGCGTATCCCGTTAGCGCTTCACTAGTTGCACAACATCGTCAAGAAAAAAAAAAAAAAAAAAAGAATGCTTTGTCCTGAATGACTGACTGACTGACTTTTATCCCGTGAATGTATGTCATTCCAATGGGAAAATATTTTTTCTGCTATAGATGGCGCTGCAATTGCGATGTCGGCCAACAGATAATAATAATAATAATCTTTATTCAAGTAATTTAGTTTACAACAAATATTACACCTCTGCGCCTGAACTAGGCCTTGACCTGTATCTCAGGCTGCAGTTGCTCTTTCCAACAAAAAAATATATATAATTTTTTTAAAGTATTATACTACACATCATTCACTTTTTCTTTTTATATCTAAAAAAAAAAAACCCTAGATGATGTACAAATTGTAATTATTCTAATTAAAAATACAAATCAAACTTACTATGTATAGTGATGGGGGTCACAAGTCGCGCTATGGGTTGTTTTGTTGTCAAACGAGATCTATGTTATAAAATTACCCGTGAGCGTAGCCGCGGGAAAAAGCTAGTCCGTAATATTATAAACTAGCTGACCCGGCGAACTTCGTATCGCCTAAAGAACCTTCATGCTGAATTTCATTCGAATAACTTCAAAACGGCAAAGTTTCATACTAACTTTGCACCCTCGTTTAACCCCCTAAGGGATAATTTTTGAGAAAAATATTTTACTCGTGTTTCATGCCTTTCAATAAAGAACCTTAATGCTGAATTTCATTTAAATAACTTCAAAAACGGCAAAGTTTCATACGAAATTTGCGCCCCCGTTTAACCCCCTAAGGGATGATTTTTGAGAAAAATATTTTACTCGTGTTTCATGCCTTTTAATATAGAACCTTCATGCTGAATTTCATTCGAATAACTTCAAAAACGGCAATATTTCACACTAACTTTGCACCCTCGATTAACCCCCTAAGGGATGATTTTTGAAAAAAATATTTTACTCGTGTTTCGTGCCTTTCAATAAAGAACCTTCATGCTGAACTTCATTCGAATAACTTCAAAAACGGCAAAGTTTCATACTAACTTTGCACCCCCGTTTAACCCCCTAAGGGATGATTTTTGTGAAAATTATTTTACTCGTGTTTCATGCCTTTCAATAAAGAACCCTAATGCTGAATTTTATTTAAATAACTTCAAAAACGGCAAAGTTTCATACGAAATTTGCGCCCCCGTTTAACCCCATAAGGGATGATTTTTGAGAAAAATATTTTACTCGTGTTTCATGTCTTTTAATATAGAACCTTCATGCTGAATTTCATTCGAATAACTTCAAAAACGGCAATGTTTCATACTAACTTTGCACACCCCCTTTACCCCCTTAGGGATAATTTTTGAGAAAAATATTTTACTCGTGTTTCATGCCTTTCAATAAAGAACCTTAATGCTGTATTTCATTTGAATAACTTCAAAAACGGCAAAGTTTCATACTAACTTTGCACCCCCGTTTAACCCCCTAAGGGATGATTTTTGAGAAAAATATTTGACTCGTGTTTCATGCCTTTCAATAAAGAACCTTCATGCTGCATTTCATTCGAATAACTTCAAAAACGGCAAAGTTTCATACTATCTTTGCACCCCCGTTTAACCCCCTAAGGGATGATTTTTGAGAAAAATATTTTACTCGTGTTTCATGGCTTTCAATAAAGAACCTTCATGCTGAATTTCATTCGAATAACTTCAAAAACGGCAAAGTTTCATACTATCTTTGCACCCCCGTTTAACCCCCTAAGGGATAAATTTTGAAAAAAGTAATTCACACATGTTTCATGCTTTTCAGTTAAGAACCTTCATGCTGAATTTCATTCGTATAACTTCAAAAACGGCAAAGTTTCATACTAACTTTGGACCCCCGTTTTACCCCCTTAGGGGATGAATTTCCAAAAATCCTTTCTTAGTGAGCACTTACGCTCCAAAAGGAACCCCCATGCAAAATTTGAGACTCCTGGCACTTGTAGTTTCGGAGATTTCGTGATGAATCAGTCAGTGATTTTCTCTTTTATAAATATAGATGAGAAAGTGAGTTTGTTTGTTTGTTATTCCTTCACGGCTTGACTAAGCAGCCGATCATTATGAAAATTTGCATACATATTGTTAGGGGTACAGAGCCCAACATAGGCTACTTTTTATCCCATGAAAGTATGTCCAATGGGAATATAATTTTTCTACTATAGAAGGCGCTGCATCGGCCAACAGAGTTTTGTTGTCAAACGAGATCTATGTTATAAAATGAACCGTGAGCGAAGCCGCAGAAAAAGCTAGTATTCTATATTATTAAAACTAACAACATTTATATTCAACGCAAAGTATCTCATATCAAAAATTCTATTCCATGTATTAGTCTGTGATGTAAATATGACATATTTATTCATAAAAAAATATGTAAGATGTTATTTTATCATTTTAATAAAATAATATTCTTTTAAACCTCTAAGGATTACAATTATTATGTTTGAAATAAAATAATATTCAAGTAATAGGTATTTTTCAATATAAGAGCTATTCACATGGCGTATATTTGCGACTCAGTCGGCGTGCGATTTACAAACGCGGCGCAAATAGTTGATTTTGCATTTCTACAAAGGCGCAAAACACAATCTTGTTTCTGAATAAACAAAGTAGCCATACCTGGGGCCTAACTCTAGAAAATAATTCCGCTCGATCACCATTGGATTTTAACGTTTAGGTACTCTTTACAAACTTGAATAGCGCTAACTAAATACTAAACTAAATGAAATCGGACTGTACGATAATCAGATATTAAAGTATAGAATATCACGGGTACGAATTAGCATTTTCTAATAATTTTTGATTGAAATTATACAGAGTTGAAATTATAAACGCTATTGTATTGCAGAGTGACCTAGCAGCTCCGGTCTTTTGTTACGACACCGAGCACTTTCCGTAGCAGACTATTCACATCATAGATTTATTATATACTAGCGTAAGATTGGCAATGCAAAAGAGATAGATAGGCGAGACCATTTTCCTATACACGCTATCGGACTGTATCGGCCTGACGTCAGTCGTGTTAAAAACAAATCCTACTTATTTTTCAAAATTTATGATTTTTAAGTGTAGTTTTGGTGTTAATAAGACGTGGTTAAATATGGTTACCTGTGTAGTGCCTGGATGTAACTCAAACAAAAAGGAAAATCCACAAAATTATATATCTTGTTTGCACACATGTACATTCCACGCACACTAGTGAATTTTGTTTTTGGTCTCGCCTTAATCAAACCAAAGCCGATCTATAGGTACGCTTGTATATACTAAATCTATGATTCACATATTACTCTGCAACATGCCGCGTGAATGCATGCTCTAACGTTCCTTAGATCTCCGTTTGTATAGAAACACACACAGTCCAATACACAGAAAATGCTGCATTTTCTGCCGCATGGTGCAGAATGTATAGTATGAGTATCGCCTTAGGCTCTCACCAACCGCGAAAACAATTCAATGAACTGATAGACTTGAGCATTCACTTGTAATGAGCATTCATGCGAATGTTACATCACAGAAAAATTACGAGAACATTTTAGCGAGCATTCTATCGAGCGTTCTGGCGAGCATTCTGGGAAAGGACAGATTTGCTTCGACCTTTTTGCCGAGCCAAGCTCCTGTCATCGTTCCGACCCGCCGCTCTGCGACGTCCCTCCCCGCACCCCTGTTGCTCTCCAGTGTCTTTGACGAGCATCGACTAGAGAGTTCGCTAGAATGCTCATGATGTTCGTAGCAATATTTGGCTCTATGCTTGGCTCGGCTCGTTGTTCAGTTCGACAAATATAAAAACGGCGAATGCTCAATGTTCTGTTACAAGTGAATACTCAAGTCTATCACCACCTTAACATGAAGATAATATGTCATGACATGCCTGTCTGGGTTGCTTTTGAAGAGCGTAAATGTGCGTACTGCGCGTAGTAAAAAATGGTTTAGAGACTTTAAAATAAAGAAAACCTTTTCTACAACTTAACAAGTTAAATAATCAATTTACGTATCTAAGCTGAAACCAGATGGGAATAAATTTGAATAATTGTAAAATTAAAATGTGATTTTATATTTTTTTTATTCGCAAAATAAATATACCTCTTATTATTGTTCTACGTAAGCGACACAGCTATTTTATTTATAGTAAGGCGATACGAAAAATATACAGCACCTTCTTGTCTATTTTTTATTCCAAAAATAGGAGTTTTGACAAGTACCTACGTGATCATTTTCTCGACAGCATACGTCTCATTTTCAGACATAAACCGATGAAGTGAAGTTAGACACGAAGTTAGAAGCCAAAACAGTAAAGACTTCACGAGAGTGTAAAGTCCGCATTACCATGATACAAATGGATATCATAATATTAGCGACCAGCTTTCTTTATATTTAACTAGCTGTTACACGCGGCTCTGCCCGCGTGGTCAAGGGAAAATGTCAATAATATTTAGCCTTATGTCACTAATAATGATGGAAAGATTAGGAAAAGAGGAAGGGATGAAGAAAACTTATATTATAGAAAAATATGAATCGATGGCGAGAAGATGAAAAAGTGAAGTGAAGTGACAGTAAAATAGAATATAAAAACCATAAAGAAAAAGGAAACATAATAACTATTTACAAAGAGGTTTTTTAAAAGAGTTCTGTTTGCCACAGTCACACTCCAGACCTTTAATTATCCCAGTTAAAAAGTTATGAATAAATAATGTTATACTTTTTTTTCCAGTGGGAATGAGATGTTTTTCCGGGATAAAAAGTAGCCTATGTCACTCTCCAGACTTAATCTATCCCCAATAAAAAAATCATATCAATTCGTTCATTACTTTCGACATGAAGGGAGGACAAACAAACAAACAAACACACTTTCACATTTATAATATTAGTATGGATTTCTTATGGCATACTGCAAACAAACAAGCGGAACCTCTGATGGAAAGTGCAGATACAATAGTGTTTTATAATATTACTAGCTGACCCGGCAAACTTTATTCCGCCTTAGAGGCACTACCCTACCGTACCACGTCCCTACCCACTACCCAAACCCGTAACCCGTAAGTCACCGTACCCCTACCCGTACACCGTCCCTCCCCCGACCAACCTCCCTACCCGACCCCGTACCCTACGCCCTAAGTCCCAGTACCAGCCTACCCTACCCCTACCCTACCCCTACCCTACCCCTACCCTACCCCTACCCTACCCCTACCCTACCCCTACCCTACCCCTACCCTACCCCTACCCTACCCCTACCCTACCCCTACCCTACCCCTACCCTACCCCTACCCTACCCCTACCCTACCCCTACCCTACCCCTACCCTACCCCTACCCTACCCCTACCCTACCCCTACCCTACCCCTACCCTACCCCTACCCTACCCCTACCCTACCCCTACCCTACCCCTACCCTACCCCTACCCTACCCCTACCCTACCCCTACCCTACCCCTACCCTACCCCTACCCTACCCCTACCCTACCCCTACCCTACCCCTACCCTACCCCTACCCTACCCCTACCCTACCCCTACCCTACCCCTACCCTACCCCTACCCTACCCCTACCCTACCCCTACCCTACCCCTACCCTACCCCTACCCTACCCCTACCCTACCCCTACCCTACCCCTACCCTACCCCTACCCTACCCCTACCCTACCCCTACCCTACCCCTACCCTACCCCTACCCTACCCCTACCCTACCCCTACCCTACCCCTACCCTACCCCTACCCTACCCCTACCCTACCCCTACCCTACCCCTACCCTACCCCTACCCTACCCCTACCCTACCCCTACCCTACCCCTACCCTACCCCTACCCTACCCCTACCCTACCCCTACCCTACCCCTACCCTACCCCTACCCTACCCCTACCCTACCCCTACCCTACCCCTACCCTACCCCTACCCTACCCCTACCCTACCCCTACCCTACCCCTACCCTACCCCTACCCTACCCCTACCCTACCCCTACCCTACCCCTACCCTACCCCTACCCTACCCCTACCCTACCCCTACCCTACCCCTACCCTACCCCTACCCTACCCCTACCCTACCCCTACCCTACCCCTACCCTACCCCTACCCTACCCCTAATCGAGTTTTCATTGTTTTTAAGATGTATTCTGCTATTCGGGACGGGTCCAGCCGTTCTCGAGTAATAAGTGTTGTAACAAACACGACTTTCTTTTATATATATAGATTTACCATAAAAATTTTCGATTACGTAGGACAATTGATAAATTAATATTTCAAACATTCACGACTTGTAGTAATAAATTATATATCTCGAAAATGTATGTAGACAGACATACATTAAAGATTACTGGCTGTCCCCGCGACGTTACTCGCGTGTCAGTAATAAATAAATAAATATATAGGAACAATTCACACAGATTGAGCTAGCCCCAAAGTAAGTTCAAAACTTGTGTTATGGGATACTAACTTAACGATACTTTATTTTATAACATATACAAATATAGATAAACATCCAAGACCCGAGGCAAATCAGAAAAAGTTCTTTTTTCATCATGACCCGACCGGGATTCGAACCCGGGACCTCCTGCGTGGCGGTCTGGCGTGGTAACCATTACGCCACGGAGGTCGTGTCAGTAATGTTTTTAGCAGCCTCAATTCTACGTACTCCAAATGGTCTTCTGGTTTCATAGTTCTGTGATTTTCACGTTAAAAAAGAAGAAATGATGCTTTCTGTCGTATTTCATGTTAGTATTAGGAATAGTCTAAGGAGAGCATTATTTTCGGGATAAAAAGTAATACAGTGAGTATCTTAAAAGAAATTTAATTAAACACTAACTGTTGTGTTACATATAAACGTAGTATAACGACAATATAAGTTATACAATGTTTTCTCACTTTCACACTTCATTTAATTCTCATTAAGAAAGACGGTGACACAACAGTGAACAATTTATATATTCGATAAACTACGATTATTTGTAACAGTTATGCCTCAAGCTTTTATCTATAATGTAAGATGTCATTAATTTTAAAAATGTGTTTCTGAAACTGGTTGATAGTGAGTTTGAAACATTTGAAAGTTCTTGACACATTAAATCTAATCCTATCTGTTAAATTCAAGGAACAGGATAGCTTAAGAAGATGTGTAACTTTATAATATCTTGTACAACTCGCTGTAGCAACAAACATTCTAACTTTCAAATAGGCTTAAGTACATATTTATGTATACGTAAATAAGAGGATTTATATTTTACATACATATACTAACGTTAATTCAAATATTATGTTAATAATACTCAAACATTCATTGTTTAGAGAACCCAAAAAAATAATTTTGTATTTGTCAACAATATTATAAGGTTTTTCTCCAAGCTTTTTCCTTATCCCTCTGTAAAGGCTGCTACACACAGGAGCGTTATTATCGGTCGATAATATCGCATGCATTATTGTGATGATGCGTCCTGGCTCCTGATTCCCTGCAGCTTTTTTTTATGTCATACAGTAGACAAACAAGCAAGCGGGCAACCTGATGGAAAGCGGTCACCGCCGCCTATGGACATCAGTAACACCAGGGGCGCTACCAATGCGTTGTCTATCAGGGAAGTTGGAGGAAAAGAAGGAGGAACGGAAAGGAAAAAAGGAGGGGGAAAGAAGGGATAGGGAAGGAGTTGGGCTTCCGGAACTCTCACTCACCGAACGAAACGCATTGCTGCTTCACGTCGATATTCTGTGAGAGGGTAGTACTTCCCCGGTCGAGCTAGCCCATTTCGTAATAATTGCTCCAAAAATGCTGCGCTGCGTTTTAATAGTCCGATATTTCTTAGGAAATAGCGTGATGTGGTGTGAGGCCGCGCCCATACTATACGTTGTTATCGCAGGTGTGTGCATGGTCGCTTGCGTCCTGATAAAAAACATACAAAATCAACGTCAAAACATTTTTATTCAAATAGGCCTAATATAGGTAAGCTCTTTCGAATTGTCACAATTTTTTCCTACCACCAATTCAGACGGCAGATTTGTACTAAGAAGAAACTGGCAAGAAACTTAGCACTTGCTCTTTTAAAATGGCATTAATAAGATACAATTTCAATGACAGAAAATATAAAAATAACACAAAATATCAGCAATTTCTAATGACAAAAAAATAATAATTCCATAAGACCTATCGGAATATCGCAGGCCGGATAGACGCAGCTTCCTACTTCCATTGTAGAGTTATTATCGCAGCAGTGCGTAACTAATGACCATTCTAATACAAAATGTACTGAAAACAGATATCGCAATAAACGCACTCACAGGTTCGGGACAAGTCCACCACACATTCCCACCGATGTGTCTCCTGTGTAGCCAGGACAATAAGCAATAAAGCTTTTTTAAGTCCCGGGAGAGAAAACTACAGCTGTCTTGGAACCCACAACGAGTTTAATCAGAAAGAATATAGTCGGAGTAGGAAGTATTGAAAGGACTTCCCTCCTTAACAACTACGTGAGAGACAGCAATTCGAAGCAAAAGGCATTATACCCTAGAGATAAGACAATTATACCAAGTGAGGCTCGATTGCCGAGCACTACGACGGTCTATTATTACATTACTATTGGGACCTAATGCTATGAGCTGTTGTTTACTATTTTGGTTCCAATAATATATATTGCAAAACCTAAATGCCTGATAATTCACGGGTTCTGGAATGGCGACCACGCCTACAAGGTGGTCAGGCGACCTAAGGAAAGCCGTAGGAAGCTGGATTCAGGCCGCTGCTGCCAGCAGGTCGCATTATAGGCGTTTGGGGGAGACCTATGTCCAGCAGTGGACTTCTTGTGGCTGAGATGATGATGACGAATAACGCATGCGGTATTATCGACAGATATTAACGTGCCTGTGTTGGGAGCCTAGCTTTAAAGCAAATAGAAGGATCAAACATACGCCAACGTATTACAGGTCTTGTGGTTTAAAAAAAGAAACCACTTTACAAATATTTGTCCAATTTAAATTCCATTACGCTTCAATGCGCTTTGGCGCAAATTTTTCTACGGCTGTGGTTTTAGCTTAAGCGAAAACATTGTAGTAAACAAGGGCGTGTAGTGGTAACATTATAATCAACCCATAATCATCCCATTGCTGGGATACGGGTCTCCCTTCAATCGAAGGTGATTAGAGCGTACTCTGCCACGCTGCTCCAATACTTAGTTAGAATTGTAATTTTTATATATTTTGTAGGTACATATTTTGGAAATATTATTGACAGAAAAATTCCACCTTGCCGCCCCAGGTGGGATACGAACCCACGTCCTCTCGATATCCGGACGAGTGCTCTTTCTAACTGAGTACGGATACGGATTGGCAGAGGCCGGTGTTTTCAAGACACCCGAAGGCCATCGACTTGGCTTAACAAATGTCATCTATCGACAACAGCTGGCTTAACGTGAGCTCGAGATAACGAAACCCATCCAAACACTGACTAGGGTCGACGTTGCTTGACTTGTTCGTATTAGAGTGCGACACACAGCGACGCCATAGAGCTTCTGTATAATTAGGCGTTCACGAGAAGTAAAAAAAATACTTAGGTCTGAATTATACAGAAACGGCGTATATTATACAGATAGGCGCGGGACAGGCGACCAAGCGGCATACATGCTGCCTGCGCCGGGGCGCCGCGTCGCTTCAGTATAATTTTACATCACGCGTCGATTTCAAAAACGTTTTGAACCGAGACGTCGTGCCTGTGCCGCGCCTTCATTGTACGCCGTTTCTGTATAATTCAGGCCTTATTATAGTGACCGACAATTTATACAAAGAGAGCTCACTTCCAAATGACAGATGGTGATTCCTGCGAAAAACTGCGGTGGTGCAATGGCGCTGTACCTCACCCATGTCAACCATCAGATAACTTACATATCTATGTCATATATATTAACAAAAATGCCGAGCACGTCGTCTACAAACATGTTGAAAGGTTGGTCGTCGAATTGCTAGCGATAACTACTTTCTCCCAAGTAATAATTACGTTTACTATTATTCCGGGCAAACACATTATCCTGATAAGAACCTATTACATTCATAGAAAATCATACATTTATGAACCATTCAATAAAATTGTTATTACAATAATACATTTTCATGGTGTGCGTCGTGTTTTGTTTTTCTTTTGGTGCGTTCTTTAATTTAACAAATCTGAATGTGTAGAGAAATGTTTAATATCTGAGAGCGATTTTATACGACGCTGTTTCAGGAACGCACTTTCAAACTACGAAACACAGAACAAAGCACAGATTCGAAATTCGCGCGTACAAACACGCGTACAAAAGGGTCGCGTGCTGTTCACGCCGTAACTCTCTGTATCTGCGCGTAAACGCGATGCGCTCACTATCGCCCTGTGTGCTTAGATTGCGTCCAAATCTCATTTGAAGTATATGCGGTCATCTGCGCACTTAAAATACGCTTGTGTACAATCGCTCTTAAAGTTAAACTCGCCTTAAACTACCTAAAATAAAGCAAACCAAGGGCCTTTTGATAGTGTACTACACCCGGTTCTGGAATCCAACAATGTTTCTAATTACTTTCCGCGTAACCCTCCATAATTTCGTAGGCAAGTCACGGCATTACTTTTTCGCTAAAATCTCGTAAGTAAGGCCACAATCGGAAAGTGTCATTTGCGACTTCGTTTGAAGATTTTTTCATTTTATTTACTTATTTAATATTCCATTATTTCTCTCGGTTTCAACTTGCATTTAAATCAAGAGTTTTAGAAAAGGTCACCTTTATTTTAATTAATGTGAAATGTTTTTAAACAAAATTGTTGCATGAATTTACAAGCTGTTACCAAAATAAAATTATGATTCAAAAAGAAACTTAGAAATAGTTATTTTTATATATTTTGTAATTATTTTGGAAATATAATTGACAGAAAAATGTCACCTTGCCGCCCCAGGTAGGATACGAACCCACGTCCTCTCGATATCCGGACAAGTGCTCTTTCCAACTGAGTTTTTTTATGCTACCATGGATGCTTGCAATACCGGGGGTATTACTCGCGCGTTGCCGACCCTGTAAAAAGTGGAGCTCTGGAGACCTTACTCACTGTAGGAACACAACATGGCCGAAAATATGTCTTATTTTTTTTTTTTTTTTTTTTTTTATTTTTTTATTTTTTATACCACAAGGGTGGCAAACAAGCTTACGGTCCGCCTGATGGTGAGCGGTCACCGCAGCCTATGGACGCTTGCAACACCGGGAGCATCACTCGCGCGTTGCCGACCCTG
Source organism: Endotricha flammealis (assembly GCA_905163395.2). NCBI lineage: Eukaryota > Metazoa > Arthropoda > Insecta > Lepidoptera > Pyralidae > Endotricha > Endotricha flammealis. The sequence continues at coordinate 8,149,328 of LR990877.1, read as the reverse complement.
TAAAAATCTTTTAATGCCCTTTTTGAAGAACCCCATATTATAGTCTAAAGGAAAGACCTCGGCGGGGATCTCATTCCACAGCCTCAGCGTTCGCGGGAGGAAACTCCTCTGAAACCGCGTAGTACGCGACCATTTTGGTTCTAGTGTGTGAGGTTGGATTCCCCGCCGGTGACGAGCAGTTCGATGGTAGAAAGTGGCCGTAGGCATCAAGTCAAACAATTCCTCGGAACAAACCCCATTATACAAGCGGTAGAACACGCATAGGGAGGCGAAGTCTCTCCGCAGACTGAGGGGCTCAATACCGCTTGTTAGCTCGGGATCGTCGACAATCCTCATAGCACGTCTTTGAGTTGAGTCTAGAGGTCCAAGTTGGTACGCCGGCGCTCCAGCCCATAGGTGAGAGCAGTACTCCATGTGGGGTCGGACTTGAGATTTATACAATACAAGTCTCTGCCCCGGATTGAAGTACTGCTTCGCCCTATTCAGCACACCAAGCTTTTTCGACGCCAACTTGACCTTGTCTTCTATGTGACTGCGAAACTGGACGTTGCTTGAGATCTCGACTCCAAGGATCCCTAAGCTGCCGGTAGTTATTAAGGGTGTCCCTTGGAATTGTGGGGCCACTGAAAAAGGGGATTTCTTCGCGGTGAACGCGCAGACTTGTGTCTTGGTGGGGTTAAATTGGACTAAGTTACGTCGTCCCCAATCGCTCACCCTGGTTAGGGTGCCTTCGATTTCAGACACAAGTCGTTCGCGGTTCTCCTCCACTACGGAACGAGGGATGCTAGGCCGGCCCGTGTAATAGGTGTCCCCGGTACTGTCGTCTGCATAACAATGAATATTATCTACAGACAACATATCATTGATATGCAGCAGAAAGAGGGTCGGGGATAGAACGGAGCCTTGTGGCACGCCAGCATTAATGTCCATGCGGTCCGAGCAACTGCCGTCAACTATGGCACTTATGCTTCTGTTGGACAGAAAGCTGGCTACCCATTTGCATAGTCCCTCGGGCAGTCCGTACGATGGTAGCTTCGATAGAAGACCCCTGTGCCAGACCCGATCGAATGCCTTCGCTATATCTAGGCTGACTGCCAATGCCTCACCTTGACTCTCAACGGCTTGAGCCCATCGGTGCGTGAGATACACTAGAAGGTCTCCTGTGGAGCGACCATGGCGGAAACCATATTGCCGGTCGCTGATGAGGTCATTATCTTCTAGGTATCTCAGCAGCTGCGTGTTAATCACACGCTCCATTACCTTTGAGAGTAGGGAGGTTATAGCTATTGGCCTATAGTTCGACGGATCTGATCTGTCGCCCTTTTTGGGCACAGGGTGCACAAAGGCTATCTTCCACGAAGTCGGAACTTGCCTAGTAGAATAGGAGAGCGCGAACAGGCGCGTCAATATCGGACACAACTCAGGAGCACACCGCTGAAGCACCACTGCCGGTATACCGTCAGGCCCACTCGACTTATGAATGTCAAGAGACAACAACTCACGCCGGACTTCCCGCTGGGTAATGGATATTTCCGGCATGGAGTACCCGCACCACGTGAGAGTAGGCGGTTCGGTGTCTCCATCATCCATAGTCGAGTTTGAGGCGAAGAGAGATCCCAATAAATCAGCCTTCTCTTTCGCACTGTGGGCCAGGTCACCATCGGGCTTACGGAGCGGTGGCAGGGACGACTGACAGAAATTTCCTTCGGCAGCTTTGGCAAGCGACCAAAAAGCGCGGTTACCAGAAGGGTACTTCGCAAGTCGCTCACCAATTCTGCCGACGAAATCGAATTTAGCTCTGGCGGTCACTCTCTTACTGGACCTCGAGGCAGCATTGAATATCCGCTTCGCATCACCAACACCTGGTTCTTTATTAGCACGGGCCGTGGTCCAAGCCTTATATGCAGCTTGCTTAAGTGCTCTAGCTTCGCTGCAGACCTTATTAAACCACGGCCGTTTCGCAGTCCCGGTGGCAACCAGCGGGTTAGGGATAAAACATTCCATACCCGCCAGTATGGTATCCGCCACCGCCGTTGCGCAGGTGTCAGGATCTTTTGATGCGAAGCACAGCTGCCTCCACGGGTACGATGCATAGAACTCACGCAATCCATCCCAGTCTGCTGACTTATAGTGCCACACGCGACGCTTTCCGCACGGGCGAAGTGAGTGAGGTCGCGTACAAGGCACTTTGGTTCGGATAAGGCAGTGGTCAGAGGAGCCAAGCGGCGCTTCCACAGAGATCGAATACCTATCCGGACGTGAAGTCAGCAGAAGATCCAGTAATGAGCTTGTATGACCCTCCACATCTGGTATTCTCGTTGGAGAGTTGACCAATTGGGAGAGTCCATAGGTCAGAGCCAATTCGTGAGCAGCCCTTCCTGCAAAGTCTGTCGTTCGTGAATTCAACCAATCAACGTGGTGGGCGTTAAAGTCGCCTAGAACGACCAACTCTGCGGAAGGGTACTGTTCGTATATCCTGTCAGCCGTCAACTGCAGGTGCTCAAATAATCGAGTCGTGTCCGAGTCACCGCTGTGGGACCTGTAAAGGCACGCGTAGATACGTGTGGACCCACTGTGGTCTACGCGCAGCCATAAAACTGACAGGTCCCGGTCTTCAAGGCCACTTAGACGGCGACAGCAAATATCGTCCCGTACGTACACACACACACCGGCGCGGCGAACAAATTTTTGCTCCAGCCTGTAATCCGGATAAAGTAAGTACGATGTGTCGGCCGGGCAGGATATTTGCGTCTCCGTCAAGAACAGAAGGGTCGGCTTCGCAGTCTCCAGATGCCAATGGACTGCATTCATGTTGGAGTGAAGCCCCCGGATGTTGCAGAAGTCCACGTCGAGTGTGGACGGGGGAGCCGCTGTGGTACGATTCCTTCTATTGTTTTTCTTGGCCATTGTTGGAGGGGTTTAAAAGATTAGGTGAGTCGTTGTATCGGCAGCACGGACGACAAAGAGGTTGCGGTGATGACCCGCAAAATGCTAAGGGGGTCTCGCGGATTGCTGGTGCGGCGGGCGGAAGGGCCACCAGTCCCCCCACCCAGAGCAGCAGTCCGGTCCACTCCGGTCCCCGATTCCGGAAGACCACCACTCCGGGGGATTATGCACAGGCTGGCGGTTCAGCCTCCCGGGGCGGGGATTACAAAGCGGTCCCCGGGTTCGGGAACCCAACTATCCTGCGGGCGGCCAGAAATGTCTTATTTTATGTTAACTAATTTGTTAAAGCTATACATAGTTATTAGAAAAAGTGCTATACAAAGTTGTTTATTTAATGAACCGTTCATAAAGCGTTCGCTTAATGAATGATTGTGAATGGAAGTTTTAAAAGGACGATAATTTACTTTGAGAAAATTCAGAGAGAAAGTAGAAAATTCAAAGGGTAGTCGTACATTTAATACGTTTAGACAGTGTTAGAAAAATAGACTGTTTGATAACTTATAATAACTTAACTTAATGATTGTTTTATAGTTGTTAAGCTACCCGCACGTACACACACGCAATTTTATTGAAGACAATATTGTCAATAATATTGTGACTGTTTTTTTTATACCACTAAAGTGGCAAACAAGCATACGGTCCGCCTGATGGTAAGCAGTCACCGTAGCCTCATCAGTCTCTTAAGTCTTAAGGAAAGGTAATCAACTCCCCGCGCTGGCCCTCACAGCGTAGGGGAGCGTCCCCAAGGTAGGGATAGCGGATAGGGGAATGGTCGGTAGTACAGCCTAGCTACACTAACCGGCTAAGTCCGATGGACTCGCTGACCAACGACGGGTGTGGTCCTCCAGCATTTTGGGGGTTGTGCGGCGGGTTGACACCTCGCCCACGTAAAACCAATGTTGCTGGTGAAGCGTATCCCGATGGCGCTTTACTAGCTTGCACAACATCGTCAAGGAAAAAAAAAAAAGAGGTAATCAACTATACAGACTATAATTTTTTAATAGATATAATTTCTAACTTTTATTTTGTCACCTGTAATATCCATCCTTTTTTTTCGTTTAGCAATCGGACTTCAGACGAAGATTCCATTGTGCCATTTTCAAGTTATACTTGTGTACGTAATTCAAAGCAGCGTATTCATGCTACTTGACTCAGTATACAGCCTCTGAGTCAAGACGCCCCGAAGAAAGACGATAGCTTTTATTCAGTGAAGGCGGATATTGAAGTCAACACGATAATGCACTTTTAATAGTCCCGGATCATAAATTCCACTCACCATGCACTTTAACCAATGTTTGATTCACATTACACCAAATACTATAGACGAGTAATACGCACAGCTCTTGACGTTTCTCATACAATGACTTGGCAACCTCCGTTCACCTCATGCCGCTAGGGGCGCTATAGCATTTTGCATACAAAACGCACAGTTCACCTCATGCCGCTAGGGGCGCTAAAACATTTTGCATACAAAACGCACAGTTCACCTCATGCCGCTAGGGGCGCTATAACATTTTGCATACAAAAGTTTTGAAATCGTTCACCTCATGCCGCCCTCATGCCGTAGGGGCGCTAGTGTCGCGTCTTGCCCGAATTCTTCCGAAGCTGTGCGTATTACTCGTCTATAGTATTTGATTACACTATCAATAAAATAGAATCAAACTTTGAAACACACAGAAATTAAACTAATCACGAGGCCAAGTAGACGCTATCGTATTTGGCGATAATATCCTATACCGATCCTAGAGAGAAATAAAACAATATAACTTATTACTACTTTTTCAAAAAGGTAGGTAGGTATTTTTTTTTTAATAACACAAAGGTGGCAATCAAGCATACGGTCGGCCAGATGGTAAGCCGTCACCGTAGCCTATAGACGCTTGCAATACCGGGGGTATCACTCGCGCGTTGCCGACCCTCCCAATCCCCCTAAGTGGAGTTCTGGAGACCTTACTCAACGTAGGAACACAACATGGCCGAGACCAATGCTATTTGGCTACGATCTTCTGTAAGGTGAGACGGGCTGCTCCGATTTGAGCAGATTATCCGCTGTGTCCTACCTCTCTTAAATCTATCTATTTATGCAAAATCCAGAAATAACAGACTTACGAATTTTTAAATCCAAAAACGAAATGTGGGATGCGACACCGGCGGTTGCCACCAACGAAATTCATTACGAAATTTTGACATACGAATATCTTCCTTATATCATTCTACATAGAGTTTAAAATGTGTGAAATAGTGTATTTAATTAAACGAGAGTTTCAGTATTACAAAACTACTTAGAGTGAACAAAATCCGTGACATGTTTATACGAAACATAATTAAAAGAAACTTTTAATGTAGTTTTACAGCAAACACATTGGACTGAGTATGTGTTACATGGACTCAACATAACATTTTATTGAAGTGAAAACTTCTTTAGCGGCGCTTGGCACTATTTTAAATGGGTAAAAAATGTTAAACTCGCGTCAGATCCGTAGCCTGATCGAAAAAGCGTAAGATTCCCTAACCATTCCAAAATATTCAAAAATGCACAACGTTGTTATTTCACTTCTGCCGGCATTCCTTTTTTTTTGAGTTTATCACACGACGTTTATTTTAAACGCAGTTGACGTGCGTATACGAGCGCAGTTGTGTTTCCTCTTTATTTTGCTCATACTTTTCTTTTATAATCGTCTACCAGTGTGGCAAAGTTTCATTCAAATCAGTTTAGCCATTGTGGCGTGGAAGTTTAACAATGAGATATCTATTAGTAGTCTGACAGACATGACGCTTCTTGAAAAACATCGGTGCGAGCGAAGCCGCGGGCAAAGCGGTCGGCGGTCCCGACCCCATATTCTCGTAACAAAACCCAATTTTATTACGATTCAAGTTCTATCGCTGTCTCACTCATACAAAATAGCAATTGAACGGGACAGCGAGTGAGTTTGAATCGAAATCGCGTTGCCAACCCTCCCAACCCCCCCAAGCTGGAGACCTTACTCACCGTAGGAACACAACATGGCCGAGACCAGTGCTATTTGGCTACGATCTTCTGTAAGGTGGAGGTCCTTCCCCAGACGGGCTGCTCCGATTTGAGCTTATAATCCGCTGTGCCCTACCTCTCTTAAAAAGAATGCCGATAGTGTATCAGTGGAATAGTTTTTGACATTTGTTATGGACTTAAACAATAAGTTAAACATTATGTTATTGTTTAAGTCCATAATTAATTAAATAACAGCATTTGTGTTAGTAGAATCGGGCCCCAGGTTTTTAGTCGGTATACCTCTTTTATCTATTCCGTGGTATACCCCAAGTGGCTATTAGAGGGGGAACCCGACGTACCAGTCGGCAGTAATGCATTTTCCTGAATAAAACAAAAAGGCGTTTGATTAGAAAGGAATTTTCGAAATTTCTACGAAAAAGCGGGATCTTATTTTTCCACTCAAGTAATCAATAAAATAATAATAACCCAGAGTATGTAATGGCAAATTATAATAAAGTTCGATTGCCGAGCACCACTGTCTAGTTACATTACTATCGGGGACAAAGATGCGAGATAATGATGTTTCTGTTGTACATTTAACTAGACTAAACGAATTTTGACAGGACCAAAGGTGTTGCTGTCCTTCCTTGGTTTACAATAGTGACAAGGATAGCAACACTTCTAGTCCTGTCAAAATTAGTTTAGTCTGGTTAAATGTACAACAGAATTAGCACCAGTATTAACTACTTTAATTCCAAACCCGACACCATTTAAAAACTCTTACCTATTAACTGTTGCGTACAAATTGTGACGATTGAATTACACAGTTGACAATCACAAATTGATTAATTGCTCCCTTGGGTGTGATCAACTGTGATCGAACTTCATAGAAAAATATATATACCTATACAATGCTACAAAGTTATCTGTGCCGATGGCGGGGGCGCTAGGGTCGTTGCTATTGAAGATATCAAATGCGTATTCATTAGTTCCAATTTTGACCACCGGCACAAATAAGTTTGTGGCTGTACCTACTATGAATTTCATTTGGCGAGCCCTTCTATCATTAGTAATGGATGGTATCTTAGCTGTAATTTAATCCTACCATCCCATGGGATTCGAACCCGGGCCATTCGTCTTCCGTTCACAGTTAATTGGAAATCTCGTCAGTTAAACACTACATTTGGATGATTTAGGTATTATTTGAATATTAATAGGCGTTATAATATATGTTTGGCCTAGTGGACGAATCAGCTTATTAGCAAGTGGTCTGAATTCACTGTTAATACATAATTAGGGCTTTTTTTGGTGCTGAAGTACAAATTAATTTCATAAACTAACTTTTTGTTCAAAGTTTTATTCCATATTTTGATATATCATACTAAGTGAGTTTGTTTGTTTGTTATTCCTACACGGCTTGACTAATTAGCCGATCATTTTGAAAATTTGTATATATATTGTCAGGGGTACAGAGCCCAACATAGGCTACTTTTTATCCCGTGAAAGTATGTCATTCCAATGAGAAAAAATTTTTCTAATATAAAGGGCGCTGTATGGGATGCTATCGGCCAACAGATGGCGCCACAAGTCGCGCTATGGGTTGTTTTGTTGTCAAACGAGATCTATGTCATAAAATTAACGCAAGCGAACCCGCTGTGAAAATCTAGTTAATAAATATAGTAATATCAAAATATAGAAAATATTTACTTACTACACGTTGTTACGTCGCCGGGGAGGCCGGTCGACGTAAGCAAGATAGGGTAGAGAGTAAGGAGAGATAATAGAAGGCACAAGACACGAAACAATATATTTATTAAGTTTCTCAGGGTGTGAGCTATGAGAATTTACTTGCAATCTCTTTACGACACTTAGCTTCGAGTCTTCTTCGGCGCACGGACGGCGAGAATGCAATACGGAAGGGGTAGGTCCTCCTGGAGGGTCTGGCTCAGCAGCTCAGATGCTCGACGCGGTAGCGGCGTCTTGAGGTCGGCAGCGCAGCGTAGGGAAGCGCTGACCGGCTATGTTCCCGTAGTCGCCCGTGGAATAGACCTCGGTGTCGGGATGTAGCGCTCGGGAAGGGGCAGACTCTCCCGTAGCGTATTAGTGTGGAACAGGGGTTTAGATTAGCCCTGGCGTAGGTGTCCAAGTGGACGACGAAGTTACACTCACGATTATAAAAACGGTAATCACTAATTAACAAGGTACTTGTCGCTACAGCAAACAGAAAATGTGACGAGCATACTGCGCGCCGTGAATTTATAAACTCGCTTTTTCTCGAAACTTCCTAGCGGCAGACTACGACCGTTGACCGCGGGAGCCAATCAATACTGATTTAATCAAATATTGTGACGCCCCCTCCGCACAATCGCCAAATATGGACCTCGAGCGATGCACCGGCATGTCGAGGCATTGATTAGCCATAATGATCTTAATGCCTCAAGAAATACGGTCGAGAATTCTATGCAGTCACTCCCGAAATCCGTTAGCGTTTATTTATTAATTTTTTATAAGTTTTTAGTATTCTAATATAAGTGATATAATTGATATATTACGTGTGAATCTAGTTCACAACGTAACAGTACCCCCCCTCTTAGGGAAAAAAAAAAATCCTTAGCATTTTTTTTTTTAAAAGACCTACTAGACTTAGCTATCTAATAAGTACGTTCGCAAGATTAGACTAAATTTTTACCGAAAGTTCGCCATTACAATTCCTAAAATGCTAGCTCCCTAAGTTAACATGTCCGGATGTTTAGCATCCGAATAGCAACAGAACTAACATGTACCTTTATCCGGGCTAGCCCGAACCTTGACAATAGCTTATCAAGATTAAATAGTTTGTCAATGAGTAGGCATTGACATAACTTTTTCCTCACGATTAAATAGGCTTTAGGCAATAAACTGACAGAACTCTCAAAAGATATGAACTTTGTCACGTTTAGGTTGTGATCAGAAGTTCTCATCTATATAATCCAAAGAAAAGGAACAAAAATGTTGTATGACTTTATAGTTTTAATTATTAAGTGTGATTACACCTTTATAATGTAGTTCTAGAGAAAATTTTATAGAAATAATTTAATATGGCATTAGGATAATAAGCGAGAGAAAAAAAATTTAATTTTTTTAAATGTGTCATTAAATTTTAATGGGTCATTAACTTTAATGGTCCGTTACGCAATAGGCTCAATGATAACAGCGTGAGAATTGCGTGCGCATGCACCTGTGCGAGCGTTATCAACAAAACGAATTAGCTAATGATGCACATTCCAATCGTTCGAGTGCAAGGTCGCGAATAGATCCGACGACTGCCGAGGGACCCCGAACGAAGATATACGAAACAACTCGAGACAGCGGTTTGACGCCACTACGAGTTATTAAAGAATGCAAATGTACCCGCTTCGAAAATAATTGAATTAACCGCATTTACCCTGTTTTATAAATGTTAATGCATTATGATAGAACATTTTATGTGACGAGTTTTTATTTTTGTTATTATAGATTTGAGTAGTAAGTATATTATGATTACCAAAGAAAACAAATTATTATATTACAATTACAGATTAGATTTAAGTAGTTTACCATGAGTAGCAAAATTTATTATATTATTATATTACGTTTAGAAGTTATTTAAAAATATGTAGGTTTTTAAAGTATAGATTCAAGTAGTAAATGTATTTAGATTAGCAAAAATTTTTAATTTTATTACAAATACAGATTTAGTTTATTATAGATTAAGGTAGTAGATTACGATTATTAAAATTTTACTTTAACATATAGGTCTCCACGTAGGAATCGAACCCACGAATCATCACTTAGATGAGATTCTTATGGAAGTTTTAGTAGAAATTAGACTAGTTAAGTGAACAACATTTTAGATGTCGTCACCAAATATAGATAGATAAGTAACATGGGTAGACATGTTACTATCTTAGCGCGCAACATTTTAGATGTTGCGTCGCCACAATTTTTAACTAGTAGATAGGCAGCATATGTAGGGTATGCGTAACCTTCTCTTATACAAAAATATGGAACGGTCCATGTTTAAACCTATATATGATGATACTATGTTTAGAAACAAATTTAATGTTTAGCGCAATTGAGAACTATTTGATAAATATTGAAACCTACGTATGTGTTTGAAGATTGTAAAAAAAAACGTTGGGACAAAATAACCGTTAGGACAAAAGAAAGAGAAAAAAAAAAAACACGTCGTTTGCTGCTGTGACAAGTTTAGGTCGCAAATGAATGCGTTATAGCCTATGGTGGACTTTTACCACCTGCCTAGGAGAGACGGCAACTGGAATATTCGATGTTTTTCTTTCACCCCTAATCCAGTATGGGGGTAAGGTAAGTTCACTATCCGTACCTGTGATTAGCACTGAGTAACCCCTAATAGTGAAAGAAATAGCAAAAATGAGCTTACCTTTTACAATTCGTCCCTACTGAGCGACTCCGTTATATGTTTGAAAGTAGGTTAGAAAAAAAAATTTTGTAGGGTAGATTAAGAAGAAAAAAAATATTTAAAAATTAACGAAATTTAAAAAATTGCTCCAGCTAGTGAGTACACTAATAGGGGACAGAGAGTAACAGATTACAAGGGTGTACTCCCTAGCTGAAGAACGGAGAGGCTCGTACACTGCTAGAAAAAAATGTTAGCACACCTAGTACAATTACAGACAAAAGAAATTTGCAAGCAAACTCTCTCACTCTCGCCCCACGTTGGGCGCCACTTGTTACGTCGCCGGGGAGGCCGGTCGACGTAAGCAAGATAGGGTAGAGAGTAAGGAGAGATAATAGAAGGCACAAGACACGAAACAATATATTTATTAAGTTTCTCAGGGTGTGAGCTATGAGAATTTACTTGCAATCTCTTTACGACACTTAGCTTCGAGTCTTCTTCGGCGCACGGACGGCGAGAATGCAATACGGAAGGGGTAGGTCCTCCTGGAGGGTCTGGCTCAGCAGCTCAGATGCTCGACGCGGTAGCGGCGTCTTGAGGTCGGCAGCGCAGCGTAGGGAAGCGCTGACCGGCTATGTTCCCGTAGTCGCCCGTGGAATAGACCTCGGTGTCGGGATGTAGCGCTCGGGAAGGGGCAGACTCTCCCGTAGCGTATTAGTGTGGAACAGGGGTTTAGATTAGCCCTGGCGTAGGTGTCCAAGTGGACGACGAAGTTACACTCACGATTATAAAAACGGTAATCACTAATTAACAAGGTACTTGTCGCTACAGCAAACAGAAAATGTGACGAGCATACTGCGCGCCGTGAATTTATAAACTCGCTTTTTCTCGAAACTTCCTAGCGGCAGACTACGACCGTTGACCGCGGGAGCCAATCAATACTGATTTAATCAAATATTGTGACGCCCCCTCCGCACAATCGCCAAATATGGACCTCGAGCGATGCACCGGCATGTCGAGGCATTGATTAGCCATAATGATCTTAATGCCTCAAGAAATACGGTCGAGAATTCTATGCAGTCACTCCCGAAATCCGTTAGCGTTTATTTATTAATTTTTTATAAGTTTTTAGTATTCTAATATAAGTGATATAATTGATATATTACGTGTGAATCTAGTTCACAACGTAACAACGTAAAATTTATACGTGAGCAAGTAAATATTTTCTATTTTCCTAACAGAAGTTCTTTGCTGTACTTCACATAAAATGCCTGAACTAACTGGCTTACCGCTTCACTTTTAGACTCGCAGGTTGCGAAAGTTCCATCGCGAAATTAAAAATTAACTTATCATACTGTAGTTTTATTGGAGTGAGTGTTTATTTCTTTAAAAAAATATAAAATGAATATTCGCAATACAAGGGCAACTGCTAAAATCAAATACTATAGAAACTCTACCGAGTTAATACGCACAGCTTCGGAAGAATTCGGGCAAGACGGCGACACTAGCGCCCCTACGGCATGAGGGCGGCATGAGGTGAACGATTTCAAAACTTTTGTGCGTTTTGTATGCAAAATGTTATAGCGCCCCTAGCGGCATGAGGTGAACGGAGGTTGCCAAGTCATTGTATGAGAAACGTCAAGAGCTGTGCGTATTCACTCGGTAGAGTTTCTATAGTATTTGCTAAAATCTATCGTTTTATAAAGCAAAGACAAAAACAAAGAAAAACTATCAAAATACAAATATAGAATATAAAAAGTAAAAACTTTCAAAAGAGGTCCACCGGTCGTGGACATGGTCCCCTTTTTTTAAAAGGAAGACCATAATGAGCAGATATCCCGCCAGCTGCTTCTGCCCACCAGAACCGTTTCCGAAAACCGCTGATTCCAGAGCGAAGCTGGTGAAAGGTCCCGATGAAAGCTGAAGCGCGACGAGCCGACGGAGACACGTACCTTAAACTGTGGGGCAATTCACGTAACAAGAACCGATTCTAGTTCGATTTAACGACACTCGCTGTCTCGCTCATGCAAAATAGGAATTGAATGGGACAGCGAGTGTCGTTGAATCGAACTAGTATCGGTTCTTGTGACGCGAATTGCCCCACTGCCCGCACACTCACTTTTGGAAGAGGTGTTATAATATTAATTCAGCCCCCTTACTCTTGTAGATAATTCCGCACGATCGCCATTGGATTGTTAATTTTAGGTACTCTTTACAGCTAAACTAACTAACTAAATACTAAACTAAATGAAATCGAATTGTATGGTAACCAAATAGTTAGTAAAGTATAAAATTTCAATGTTACGAATTAGGATTTGCTGTTCATTTTGCATTTGAAATTATACAGAGTAACCTAGCAGGGCTCACTTGACCACGACCTTTTATAACTATCCTTAAACGATTGTGTAAATGAGACGTCGCCTTACATCATGTATTGCGCTGTCTCCCTTCCCACTCAGCCGTTCTTGTTTTGTTTTTTGCGGTCATGGTACGGCCCCAGCCCCCCAATTCTGCTATTTATTAACCAAAACAGATCGGCAGCGTCTAGGCTTGGTTGCATTTGCAAAACGGTATTCCATTAACATTATGTTTACAGCTGAAACGCAAACGGTTGGTTACAAAAGTCACTCTTTGCAAAACCGCAACTTTTGACAGTTCAACCAACGCAGAGCCGTAGCGTTTTAGCCATAAAGTAGGAAGGCGCGCCCCGCCTTCTACTTCTATGGTTTTAGCCGTCTCAACTATCAAAAAAATTGCAGACGATAGTTGAAACAAACGATAGTTGAACGGATTACAAACCGTTCTGTGTTCATTAGCGGAATACTACAACCAAAGCGTTCCGGCTGCCCAACCAATGAGTATCGGCTCCGTTTCAACCAAATAGTTAGCAGTATACAAAAATGTCGATTCCAATGCGTTTCAGCTTTAAAAAAATAGCAGAATTGGGGGGCAGGGCTTACTTTACTACACTAGTCACTAGCTAGAGGCTTGAATTGGACAACTACTGGTACAAAGACAGTGTACCAACTTAGTGATACTGAGAGAGCTGATGTACCTGGAATATAGAAGAAGAGGAAGTACCACCGTCATATAGCAAAGTCTAAAGGCTCCCAATTCCATTAGTTCATTTTATTCTAGGATATGAAGGAGGGATTTTTACGTGAAAATCCACCACGCTGCTTGTCCATTGCATGTTCGCATTTAAATATCTATCTACACTGGGCGTCAAAAATAAGTAGTACAGTTTTAAAATTGCAATTACTCTTAAACTATAGAAGTTAGAGTTTTGAAATAAAAATCAATCTTTAAAAGACGATTTTATGCTTAAAGTTTTTATTAAATGAAATGAAATTGTCCTTTTCCTGTCATGCGATTTAAGTGAAAGAAAGCCTATATTCTGCTCCATCCCGAGCTCTATCTCCCTGTGAAAACAGCATTAAAATCCGTTCAGTAACTTAGAAGATGTGCGCGTTCAAACAGACAGACAGACAAAAAATAAAATAAAAAATTTTTTTGCTTTTATTACCTTACTCTAACGGCTCCCTCTCCATTTTTGCCAAATATGTCCAATGTACAGACATATCGGGGTCTACTGTTTTATTATATATGTATAGAAGATATAGATTATAACAAAATAATCAATTTTATTTTTAGAATAAAAACAGTTTTAAAACTTGTAGATATATCCTGGTAAAACTTTTGGAACTCTGTCACTCACATTGGAAACAAATAATTACGGTTAGATCACTATTTACTGAATGTCCGTCTCGGATTTCTTTGCAAACTTCTAAGTTGGGACTGGTCGAAGAATAGTTTAATTAAGTGTAAATATTTTAATGGCTTCTTGGAGTTTAACCCTGAATTTCTCACATGAGAATGTCACATTATCTTTAGTAAGGCTGGTCCTACAGACCCTAAAAGGAACTTACGGTAAAGAACATGAGTGGATACTATAATTCTATCACAGAAATTTCTACATTAAATTTAGAGAATTCTCAGAGAGATGTATGGGGATTGTTGACGCAAAAAGTTTAAAAATTTGTATGAATGGATGTTTGTTGGTTTCACGCAAAAACGGCTGAACAGATTTGCTTGAAATTGGATATACAGACCCCCCATTCTCATAAAAACTAATTATATTTCGATTGAAATTCTATCGCGGTCTCACTCATACAGAATAGGAATTGAACGGGACAACGAGTGTGTTTGAATCGAAATAGAATAATTTTTTTGTTACGAGAATTGCTCCCCAGGTACCTTATAAAATTCAATAAAAGTTAAGGACAGATGAAATCGCAGGCGAATATTTCACTCAAGTTTAAGAGACGTAGGGCACAGCGGATAATCCGCTCAAATCAGAGCAGCCCGTCTGGGGAAGGACCTCCACCTTACAGAAGATCGTAGCCAAATAGCATTGGTCTCGGCCATGTTGTGTTCCTACGGTGAGTAAGGTCTCCAGAGCTCCACTTGGGGGGGTTGGGAGGGTTGGCAACGCGTGAGTGATACCCCCGGTATTGCTTACGTCTATAGGCTACGGTGACGGCTTACCATCAGGCCGACCGTATGCTTGTTTGCCACCTGTGTGGTATAAAAGAAAAAGTATAGCTTATTAATGGTTACAGATTTTTCAACATGACTGAACACACTTAAAACAAACTAATCGCATATTAATTTGTAGCATTATAATTATTACAGTTATAAATATAATGACACAATTTAGGAAAATTAATTTTAATACCAATTTTAATGCCTAATTATCTTTACTAAGATTATATTTACTCACGAAATATAATAAGAATATTAACCTTCTTATTCTTAATCTACTAGTTAATTTAAGTGTCATTAACGGGTTAAATATTTTAATTAACTAAAGGTTATTTGTATAAATTACTAGTTTTTCCCCGCGGCTTCGCTCGCGTTAATTTTATGACTGTATAGATCTCGTTTGATAACAAAACAACCCATAGCGCGACTTGTGGCGCCATCTGTTGCCCTATACAACGCCCTCTATAGTAGAAAAATTATTTTCCCATTGGAACTACATACTTTCACGGGCTAAAAAGTAGCTTTTGTTGGGCTCTGTACCCCTAACAATATGTATGCAAATTTTCATAATGATCGGCTGCTTAGTCAAGCCGTGAAGGAATAACAAACAAACAAAAAAACTCACTTTCTCATCTATACATATAATAAATCAGTAGATCCCGATATCTGTACTTTGAACATATTTGGCAAAAATGGAGAGGGAACAGTTAGAAAAAGGTAATGAAAGCTAATTTTTTTTTTGTCTGTCTATCGGTCTGTTTGAACGCGCACATCTTCTAAGTTACTGAACGGATTTTAATGCTGTTTTAACAGGAGGATAGAGCTCGGCTTGGAGCAGAATATAAGCTTTCTTTCATTTAAATCGCATGACAGGAAAATGAGTTCCCCTTTTTTGAACTTTTCACGCGGACGAAGTCGCGGGTAACAGCTCGTTTATAATATTAGTAAGGATTTGTGGCTAACAAAAGAATGTATAATTTTATTTTCACCTCACAAGCTCGGAAAAAATCTAGTTTGTCATTCGAAATCTGAGCGCAAAAGTTCATTTTGTGCCCTAGCGTGGAAAGAATTTTTAAAATTTCTATTCTATAACTTGTTATACCGCCAGTCCTCTGAAAATGCATTAATACTTATTTCATACCAGTGCGCCAACCTTATTTTTAGAATAATCAAACTGGCCAGCACGACACCGCATGAAAAAAAAACACTTATTTAATATATTATTTGCGTTTTTCTTGCAACTAGCATTTTCCTCGCTGTAGTGAGGTGAAAAGTTGTGTGTTTCGCTCGGCAGCAAAGTTATTCTGCGTCTCGTACCTTTGAAACCCTCGCTACGCTCAGGATTCTATTCTATATTCTAGAATCCTTCGCTGGCTCGTTTTCAATATAAGTACTCGCGCCAAAAAACAACATGCAGCCTTGCATAACAAATAACTATTATTCAAAAATAATGTCTGTTTATTACTTTCTATCTACCCTTACAAACATGTTTAAAGTACGGTAGCATCAATTCCCTCTACAAACTTAGTTAAACTAGCGCCCCGCCCCAGTTTCGCACGGGTTTTACTAAAGAACCCAAATTTTTTGAAAATATAATATAGTTATATATATACTTCCCAACGGTAAAAGAATTTTTGATATCGATTCAATAGTTTTTGAGTTAATTGGATACACAAAATACAAAAATACAAATCACTACTCATTATAACATTATTATAGATAGGTACGGTGGCCTCGAAGATAGGAGGACCATTTTAGAAAAAAATCGCTTGCACATCTTGTAAGCGGATCTTTTGTCGGCTCCGTCCTTTTCTTTGTTACCAAGCAGTCCTGCTATTCTCGAGGCGACTGTACAGTCGCCTCGAGGATAGCAGGACCATCTTTAGGATGATTTTTGGTAGCAACATCCAACATCCTAGTGGACACATGTGGCTCTAATAAACAAAAACCCAAGAAAAGGACGGAGCTGACAAAAGATCCGTTTACAAGATGTGCAAGCAATTTTTTTCTAAAATGGTCCTCCTATCTTCGAGGCCACCGTACATAACTGCTTGCCTTAAGTTCCCTTATTATTGAACCCAAGGCGCACCACTGATCGCGACGGACGGTGAACTATCTTGCGGTCTTTTCCACTCACAGACCATGGGTACTTTATACCAATCTCCGACATTCAGCTGGTTAAACAGTTAGGGTGTCTCCACACATCCTAGTTTTTGTAGAACCGACAACCGGACTTTCTACTTTTTGTCGTGTGCACTACGGGGCAATTTCAATTAGTAGGTTTCATGTTAGGTCTACAAAACCCTCGGTCACCAAATATCTAACGTGTGCATTTTATTAGGTATTATAAATAAATAAAATAAAATCACGATCACACAGCGGAATCTAGTTAGTAGGAAAGATTTGTTTGTTTACATTGTATTATGTATAGGCTCCGAAACTTCTGGCTCGATATGAAAAATTGAGCACCTACATTATGGCAAACCGTACTCTTTTTAAACAAGAACCTCTTTGTAAATGGTTATTATGTTTCCTTTTTCTTTATGGTTTTTATATTCTATTTTACTGTCATCGAACCATATTTTTCCATAATATAAGTTTTCTTCATCCCTTCCTCTTTCCTAATTTTTCCATCCCTAATATAGATAGATAAATAGAATATGCTTTATTTACAAAACACAGATAAAGATTCGGTCAATCATTCTTGTGTCGAACCATTGAGCGGTGGAACAATGCCCGACGATGTGTTCCCTGCACCGCACGTGTACGACATGGGGTCCTTCAAGCAGAGTGTAAAGAGGCACTTTTCAGGCCGGCATAGTAGAAGCGACGAGACACCATAAAGGATGTATCGTCGCTCCTATTCCTGGACCCCAGTGACCGGCGGCCCATCTGGCAGGCGCTGGCGTCACATGCCGTGTCCCAATAAAAAATAAATTAAAAAAAGACAACATTATAGTAGGAAAAACAATTAACTTACAAACTAATGTATTTGCTACAAGGCGGCCATATTGCTGACAGCAATCTAAGCTACCACTATTACCGAGTGTATCCCAGTAGTCCCCTCTGGCATTTGTCCCCTTGGGGGACAACTGGGATTTTCTTATAAAAATCTCCCAGTCAAGGGGACAACTGGGATTTTCTTATAAAAATCTCCCAGTCTTCTAGCAAAATTATACGGCAACATCTCAAGTGGGGGAGACTGGAACCGTGTCGTTGGTAGAGGGGACAACTGGGAGATTTTTATAAAAAAATCCCAGTTGACCCCCAAGGGGACAAACGCCAGAGGGGACTACTGGGATACACCCTTATTCCCGAGTGACATAGGTATATTATACTATCAAAAAAAAAAGATCCCAATTTTTTTTGCAAGGGCGCGAAGCCAGTACGTGAAGCTAGTATTTAAATAAAAAAGTTAACAAACCATCAACATTGTACCCTCAAAAACAGATAAGGCACGACAAATTAGCCGGAATACCACCGGGAACGAACTCGTTGCGGCCGACAAATGTATTTCATTAGTGCCACCGACGAGAATTTCGTCTTTGAATTCCCGTACTGAGGAATCCACGCGTTAACCGTGAGACTTGTGTATTTATTTTTTCTTTTAAATAGGGTTGCTGAGATAAAAACAAAAAAATGTTTTGTAAGTACTATTTGCAAATACTATAGAAACTCTACCGAGTTAATACGCACAGCTTCGGAAGAATTCGGGCAAGACGCGCGACACTAGCGCTGCTATAGAAATAGGGCGGCATGAGGTGAACGATTTCAAAACTTTTGTGCGTTTTGTATGCAAAATGTTAACGCGACACTAGCGCCCCTAGCGGCATGAGGTGAACAGGAGGTTGCCAAGTCATTGTATGAGAAACGTCAAGAGCTGTGCGTATTATATTTCTATAGTATTTGCTATTTGTATGAAAGCGCTTCTGACGATGGCGTGATTACGTGTGGAAAAAATTTTGCAACATAATAAATAAAATAATTTATACCTACTACATCTGCCCAAAAAGTAGCGTCTTTGTTCCTTTAAAAGTATTCGATTCCCGATTTATCCCTTAGAATATGCGGGCGAAAAAAGTGTAAGAAAAACAGGCTGTTTTTTATTGAGTGATGTCAGTCCGTCGATTACAGAAAATAACGTAAGCTCCAGATAACGAAACCCACCCAAAGTCACACAAACTGGCTATAGTTGACGTTGTTTAACTTGCGTGTTCTTCTTAGAGCAACGCCGTCGAGCACACAGCGAAGCTATCCAGCTCCTCCATAGATAAAATAGATTAATTATTGTGTGACAACCCTTACATCAATAACTACTCAGTAGGGTATATCTGCTAGAGCTTAGGGAAGTGTCATAACATTACTTTTGTTACCGTAACACAGACAGGCTATAACCCATTACCCTAACAGTTAATTTGGAGGACTCTTGGGCTATTGGAGTCTTGGGGTCACGGGAAATTAGGTCAAACAATCAACTTAGACAAAAACCTTAAGAACACTAATACAATATTCAAATAATACCTGCTACCTGCGCGAGCTCGATGGCGTCGCTATGTGTCGCACTCTAATATGAACACGCAAGTTAAGCGACGTCGACCCTAGCCAGCGTTTGGGCGGGTTTCCTTATCTCGAGCTTCTCCGTGCTTCGGAGGGCACGTTAAGCCGTCGGTCCCGGTTGTTGTCGATGGATGACAATCGTTAAGCCGAGTCGGAGGCCAAAACACTCTGCCAATCCGCATTGGAGCAGCGTGGCAGAGTACGCTATAATCACCTTTGATTGAAGGGAGACCCGTATCCCAGCAGTGGGATGATTATGGGTTGATAAGATGATGATGACCTGCTACCTTACTCCTGAATTTAATAGACGGAACAACTGTCATAACTATTTAATAATCTGTCCTACTGTGCAGTCTGTACAAACTTTTGTACTTTATGGACTGCTTTGTTTAATAAAAAAATTGTTTTATCTAAATACTTAAATTAAAAAACTGCTATTTCATTTTAAAATTAATGTCGTACTCTTGAAATTATATAATTTACTGACTAAAGTTAGCGTACAATCTGAATTCATTTAGTTTAATATTTAGTTAGAGCTAGCAAAGTATTATAATATCTGTGGAGCTAGTATCGTCTGTCAAGAGATAAACGTAATAATTTAAGAGAGGTAGGGCACAGCGGATAATGCGCTCAAATCGGAGCAACCTACTTGTCTTATTTATTTATACTCTAAGGAGCAGCCCGTCTGGGAAAGGTTCCTTGTTTGCCACCTTTGTGGTTTAAAAAAAATTATGCCAATAAAATTATTTTTAAGTGTTCAAAGCAAGCGGAATTATTTTCAAGTGTAAGGCCCATGTCTCGTCTGTTATTTTTTATAAAATATTTGTTAAGTTAAGTTACTTCATTCAGAAGTTCAGAACACATCTTTCAAATAATTTATCCTGAACCGATTGAGATGAGATTTCACATTATATAGGTACTTCCAAGGCTTCCGCAGCTCAGAACCATCGAGGTTCTGAATACTAAAAGGTTTCCATATACGCTGCGGTGGTGATCACTTACCATCAGATGAATTGGAATGTTACTCTACAAATTAATGTTCATGGCTTTGCGTAAAACATAGCAATTTTCTACCTAACATTGATTTATTCCAACTATCAATCTCCTTGTGGACCGGGTGACTTGTGACGATACTTCCTACTTTTACGACAGATTGTACAGAAGCGTGTTCTGGTTTCTTATTGGCGTAGTTTTCCCACGAAGTTTCCGAGACAATGACTCTTTATTTCAGCGAATAAACGAGATATTAGAGATAGGTTTCTGATTCCATTAAATTATCTGTAGATAATTTGATGATTAAATCGGAAAAAACTATTTATCGTAGAGAGATTCCGAAACGCATTATACACTGGGCGTCAAAAGTAAGTAGTACAGTTTTAAAATTGCAATATCTCCTAAACTACAGAAGCTAGACCTTTCAAATAAAAAAAAGTTAAAAGACAATTTCATTTCATTTAATAAAAACGTCATGCATAATATCATTTTTTAAAGATTGACTGAAAAAAAAACTTAATAAACAAAAACACTCTTTTTTAAACTGTTGGCTTGTACTTTTGTTTTTTATTGTTTTCTTTATTTCTGATAAATCAATTGCAATTCAAAAGCAAATGTGTCTTCAGCGAGTAAACGTCACTAATCATGCCTCTTTCACCAGAAGAATGTGCAAGAATCATAACTTTTCTCGAAGTAGGCATCAGTATGCGTCATACTGCAAGAACGGTGGGTGTAACTCTAAGAACGATCCAGCAAGTAAAGCGAAGGTACTAAGAGACTGGAAACCATCTAAGGAGACCAAGTAATGGCAGACCCAGGTGCACTAGTACCGGAGAGACCGCTTAATTGTCTCTACTGTGTTAAGAAATCGTCACCTTAATGCAGTTAAAGTCCAGCAACAGCTTCTTCAGACCCGAAGAGACTACGTTAGTGAGAGTACAGTGAGGAGAAGACCTTGCTGAAGTCAACCTGAAGTCGTACAGGCCAGCAAATGGCCCCAAACTTGAGACAGGGCATCGAGTAGCAAGACTACGCTACGCGCGTCAACACGTACAATGGGACGAAGAAGAATGGACAAGAGTTTTGTTCACAGATGAGTCTTGGTTTTCTTTATTCACTTCCGATGGAACGCGGAGAGTATACAGGCGACCTGGTGAGCGATACATTCAAGGTTGCATCTCGGAAAGAGTTCAATACGGCGGGGGCTCTGTACACGTATGGCCTGGCATCTCTTCAGAGGGTCGCACAGAGCTAGTGGTCACAGAAAATGGCAGTCTGACTGGTGAAAGATATGCATTAGAGATCCTTATCGAGTATGTAGGGCCATATTTAGTAAATATGGGTGATGGAGCGATACCAATGCATGATAACGCCCGGCCACACACCGCTCACCTCGTACAAGAGTACATTCAGGAGGTTGGCATCAGCTTGATGGCTTGGCCATCAAGAAGCCCAGATCTTAACCCGATTGAACACACTTGGGATGAGCTTGGGAGGCTAGTCAGAAGACGCAGACCACCCCCCGCCACCCTCAGGGCTCTAAAACAGGCCCTGATAGAAGAATGGGTGAATATTCCCTAACACCGCCTCCGAAACTTAGTGTTCAGCATGCCAAACCGGCTCGAAGATGTCATCAGAGCCCGAGGCGGCAACACAAGTTACTAAAGTGGGAACAAGGCCCAAAACTTAAAAATTAAGTTCTTGATAGTTACTTCAAAATGGTTAGCTTTTTAGTTTTTTCTTAATTTTCAGTGTAAAACTTTACTAATGCTAAATAAAATATTATTTTTAGAAAACTTTGTTAAATTTGCTATAAAATGACTTTTATTTCAAAACTCTAACTTCTATAGTTTAAGAGTAATTGCAATTTTACAACTGTACTACTTATTTTTGACGCCCAGTGTAATTTTAACTCTGCATTACGTCTCAAGTTTTTGTTTTTCTCCTATAGTTTGACAGACAGCTATAGTACAATGCGTCAATAATTTTGTAAATGCGTTTCAGAAACTAGGATTATTCCATAATATCCTAATCATTACAGAGGCCATTTTCAGAAAAAAAATTATAGATTTTTGGTCAATTTATCTGAATACCGAAACTAGTCAAGAGTCTGTACAACCTACCCTCAATCCTTTCTATCATATCCGAATATCTAGGGGATGATGTTATAAATTCTGATATGTAACGATTAATCCCATCGTGTACCCTACACGTAAGTGCCCTAAAAATAACACTTACCTCAACGTTATGCAGGTTAACGACATAATAACACAGCTTCTTAAACTTTTATATCTATGCCCTTCTGTTAGAGGTTAGTCCATGCTTTCCTATAATATCGGCCATCTACTACCGCCGAGGTTTTTCCATTAGATTAGACTATAATATGGCGCCCTTCAAAAGGGGCATTATAAGAGTTTTACAGGGTCGGCAACGCGCGAGTGATAACTCCCGGTGTAGTAGCGTCCATAGGCGCTACGGTGACTACTAACCGTCAGGCGGTAGGCTTGTTTGCCACCTTAGTGATACAAATAAATCTACAGCCTCACGTCGTGGTCGTACGGTCAGCAAGAAAAGTAGCTATCGGCGACACTGCTTCGCACTAAATTCGACGCTAACCATACTAATATTATAAATTAGAAAGTGAGTTTGTTTGTTTGTCTGTTTGTTATTCCTTCACGGCTTGACTAAGCAGTCTTTTTTTATGAAACTTTGCATACATATTGTTAGGGATACAGAACCCAACATAGGCTAATTTTTACGAGGGCGAAGCCGCGGGTAACATCTAGTAAATTATAATTTTGTATCTAAACAATCAACGTCACGCATCCATCTTATATAGAAAAGACTAGCGAAACCCGCGCAACTTTGTTTGTGTGTATCCCGCATTCCCGTGGGAATTTTGGAAAATCCTTTTCTATCGAATGCCTACGTCATATAAAGAACATACCCTTGAAGTTTAAGATCTGTACGATCAGCGGCTTAGGCTGTGCGTTAATCCGTGACATACATCTGTGACTACACTTGTCTTGCTATTAAAATATAGTATTGTTGCTTGTCTAACCAAACACAATGACTAGGAAAGGACAAAGGCAGAATTTCATTGTAATAATGCGATTGCGTAATTACTCCAACTTATTTATTTTTCTATTCGTTCAGACATACTTTTAGTGTAACTTCAAAACATCCTTAATGAAGCGTCGGAAATCACCGTCCAGTACTTATCCATCCCCGTCACATACTTTTGCACCCCACTTTGGGAACAAGTGAGTCACGTTAGCGCTGGCTTTGAATAAATTAATTAGGGCGCCAGCTATCGGCCGTCACCCGCTAATGAACTTACTCTCGTGTTTGGCAAATGAGCAGGCTGTACATACGAATACTATAGTCTGGAAGGTATAAAAATCCTAATATTTATATAAACACTTCATGGAGCAAACCGAAGTCAAGTCGCGCGTATGAAACTCGGGAGCGCGCGCGAGATGACACCTTCTAACTTTTTTTGTCGTCAACACTCGCTCGGTTTGGTAGTTGACTTGAACTCTTTTGTAAATCTTTAAAAAAAAACTTTTTCCTTATAGTTTTTACTTATCTTTTTACTGTCACATTCATATTTACTTTTCTTCTCTTGTAAAACTATCGACTATTATAAGTTATCTCCATTTCTTCTACCCTCACCATCCTCAATACTTCATGTCTGCAATGTTTTACCTTTGCTCTACATGATCATCGTCATCATCATCTCAGTTTTTATCATGGAAATCTTATCTATTTACACACCCCGGACACTCCATACAAACGTCTCGTTATCACCTACTACTATTACATGAACAGAAGAACGTCTGCAGACACTGCGCGCATGTGTGTGCAACGCGTGACCACTGTGCCTTTCAAGTACCCCACTCGTTGTGGGCAAATGCTGCGGGACAGGAGGGGTCGCCCGTTTTGGTGCGGGGCGGGTAGTGGCCATTCTGTACGTTAGTACAGTGCAAAAATGAGATAAGTAACCATTTTTGCACTTACCTACAGTGCAAAAATGGTTACTTATCTCATTTTTGCACTGTACTATTATGAATTCTGTGCTATTTATTAAGTAGAGTTCTGAAACTTGGAGGGTGGGTTCTTAGTATGACGTAGGCATCCGATAAAAAGAATTTTCAGATATTCCCACGGGAAAGCAAAGCGGGTATCTCGTAATATTATAAAGAGGAAAAATTTGTTGGTTTGAATTGAATTACTGGAAGGAGCTATTTTAAAAATTATTTCACTGTTGGGAAGTTATTTTATACTAGTAAAATACTCGCAACTTCGTTTGCGTATATCTCGCTTTCCCGTGGGAATTTTGAGAAATCCTTTCTTTAAACACCTCAGACGTCGTAAGGAACCTACATTCCAAATTTGGAATCTCTAGAGCCAGCGGTTTGGGCTGTGCGTTGATATATAGTTAAATCAGTCAGGACTTAGAATTTTATTTATGTATACAAACTTTTAGACATCGAAAATTTGAGGTTGCTTTATAAAATTTGTGACAAAGTGTTCTCTAAACCTTAGCATTACAAACCTTAAAACCAATGCTTTAAAGCCTTCGCTTTCTGACGGTTTTGTTTCTAACACTTTTTTTTAAACTCCCTAAGCTTTTAACCTGTTTAGTTTACTCGGTCTGTACGTGAAAGGTTTTCTCGTAATTTCGTTAAAGCAGCTCGGAGATTCCAATGCACAGCTTGTTAAAATCCAGTGGCACTGTAGTTGTGAGTTGTGAGTACTACGTACATTTATGTAAATGCTGCATGATTTTAACAGGGAAACTGTATGGTTTAAGTAATAGCATTATTTATTTTTCTCGATAGCTCTGTGTTTCTCGAGATCGAATCGGGAATGAGGAGACACAGCCCAACGGATCAGCAAGCTGAAGTGGCATTGGGCAGAGCATAGAACCGATGGCCGATATGGCACGACGTAGAACTGCCTCCTGCAAAGTAGTTTGACGACCGAAGGAAAGTCTCTTGGCAGAGGCCAAGTTATAAAATGACCAGTTGGCACTGGTCATCTTAGAAACGTTTGAAGTAGGCTTACGTCCAGTATTGGACTTCTTGTGGATGAGATGATAAAGCGACGAATTCGGGACAAGCCCAATGAACATTCCTACCGGTGTGTCTCCTATATAGCCAGGATCAACAACGTCAACCTCAGATTGACAATAAGCAATGAAGCTTATTGACGTCCCGGGGGAATCCTACAGCTGTATAAGAAGTCACAACGAATTTAATCATACTAATATTATAAATGAGAAAGTGAGTTTGTTTGTTATTCCTTCACGGCTTGACTAATCAACCGATCATTATGAAAGTATACATATTGTCAGGAGTACAAAGCTCAACATAGGCTACTTTTTATCCCGTATGTCATTCCATTGGGAAAATATTTTTCTCTACGATAGAGGGCGCTGTATCGGCTAACAGATGGCGCCACATGTTGCGCTATCGGTTGTTGTTTATACTTCTAGTTTTGTTATACATTTATTTTGGTTTCCATATTATTTATGTTATTTAGTTTTTTGTGTTTGGCCCACAGATGGCACTATTAGGTTTTGTTGTTTTCTGAATCACGCTATGGTTTCGTTTTTTGATATGGTTATATGTAAATTATTATGAAGTATTAAATGTCTATACGTTCCGGGAAAGTTGTGAGATCATTTTCCCTGGCTCCGGGGGACCTCCTCATTTCTAAACAAGGTCCTTCGAGTCGGAGCGTTTTTTGAAAAAATGACCAGTATTCCCCTGTAACCTGTAAATAAAGTTTAAAGTCAGTGAAGTTGATAAGTGTGGTGTCATAGCGGGTGGTGCAACAGTGGCGCCCCCTGGTGGAGACAAATATAAACTGGAGCTGAAGGAAAGCAACGGTGACATAATTCTGTAAAATGATTGGTTAAGTGCTGTCAAACTGTGAGTACAATTTTCAATTTGTCAGTTCGAGTAGTGTCAACGTCAAATGGACTTGGAAAATTTTCAGCATTAGAAAACATAGACTTGTGAAAATTTCTAGAAGTGATTAGGACTTAGAATAATTTGCAAAAAAACGACGGAACGAGGATTCTATGCTCGAATTCATAGCGAGTCATACATTCTAAACACTTAGAATATTTTCGTCGATTTTTTACTTAGAAACATTGCGCCTTCTTTAAACTTAGAAAATTTTACTCGTTTCGGACTTCTTCTTAAACATAAAAAATGGAAGGTGATATTCGTGTTATGGAGGATTTAAGGCTACAAATAGAGAAAGGCAGGTCTAATTTTAAAAAGGCACCTAAAGATAGATTGACAGAAACATATGTTACGGCTAGATTAGAAAGCTTAGAGAATATACTTCAGAATTTAAACAAGAAAAACCAAGAAATTGTTTCGAAGTATGAAAGATCTGAGTTGAATGAAAGCCGATACATAAAGGATGATTATCTTTGATTTTACTCATGAAACGTACCTAGTATACAAAACTGAATTGAATACTATTCTGAAAAAATTAGGACCTGCATCTACACAGAGCACTAGCGAGTTAAAAGATACTCAACCCAAAGGATCTAGAACTAAGTTAGTTAAAATATCCTTGCCTTTCTTTGATGGATCGTACACAGAATGGGCATCATTTCGGGATCTTTTTACAACACTAGTACATAATGACCCTTCATTAGACGATGTAGAACGAATGCACTATTTGAAAGCACATCTTAGAGGAGAAGCCGAACAGTTAATCAAGCACAAGAAGATTACACACGCTAATTATAAACAATGTTGGGATATATTGCAAGATACCTTCGACAATAAGCGTTTTGTAGCCAACTGTGTTTTAAGACGCTTCTTTGGACAACGTACAGTGTCTTCTGAGTCCGCTCAAGCAATCAAAGACCTTATAGCTACTACCTCAGATTGTGTACAGGAATTAGCGGATTTAGGCATTGACGTTGAATCGTGGGATATTTTGATCATTTTTGTAATTAGTCAGAAGTTGGACCCTGAATCACGTAAAGCTTGGGAATTACATATTAACAATTGTTCTTCTTCAGATTTGCCAACTTTTAACGATTTCAAAGCATTTTTAGAAGGACGTTATAAAGCATTAGAGTTTTATGAACCTCCAAAGGTAAAGCCAAAGGTAAGTCCTAATCAAACACAAAACACAAAAGCTATGCACACTACTACTGCAAATGTCACCTGTCCTTACTGTAACGATAGTCATAGACTATACTCTTGTGGTAAGTTTGCCGAAGAAGACGTCGTCAGTCGTCAGAATATAGTGAAGTCTCTAAGACTTTGTTTTAATTGCCTCGGCAGCGGCCACTCTGGTAGGGATTGTCGAGTCTTCACCAAATGTCGAATTTGTAAATACAGACACCACACACTGTTACATAATAATGCCGCTTCACATACCGTTGCAGTAGCAACAGAATCGCCAGGGAATGTAGACCAACCGGAACCGTCCACTGAGACGAATGAAACCATAAACATTGCTACCCATTTTGCGACAGGAAAGGTTTCTAATCAGACCTTATTAGCAACAGCCCTCGTAAAGGTTGAATCGAAAAATGGGAATCCTCAGATATTGAGAGCTCTGCTTGACCAAGGGTCTCAAGCATCTTTCATATCTGAAGCAGCCGTACAGTTATTGCGGTTGAATAAGATAGCAACGAAATGCTCTATTACAGGTTTAGGAGGTAATCAGGGTGGCCTAACCTCGAAAAATGTGGTTATGGCAAATATTCGGTCACTCCATGATTCTACCTTCAACCTTCAAGTGAAAGCTCATGTAATTAGTAATGTTACATCGTTATTGCCGGAACGAAAGTTCGTTCTGCCTAATTGGTTGGAATTAGGTCGTATTAGTTTAGCAGACCCACAATATAATGCGCCGAACAGGATAGATATCCTGTTGGGTTCTGAGGTATATTGTGCGATCCTGAAAGAAGGTCTTCTGAGAAGCCCTACTAGTTTAATTATAGCGCAGGATACATACCTCGGATGGGTGTTGTCGGGTCAAGTTGATGGCTGTAAAAAGAAAAAGCAAATGTGTCATAACGTCATCGTGAATCATCATGTCGCTCTGAACGAGAATGATTTGATTAAAAAGTTTTGGGAGATGGAATCCGAGCCTAGCTCTAGCAAAAAGATTTTAACTCCAGAAGAGCAGGCTTGCGAAGAGCATTTTGCTGAAACGACA
The DNA here is from genome assembly GCA_905163395.2 of Endotricha flammealis. Classification (NCBI taxonomy): domain Eukaryota; kingdom Metazoa; phylum Arthropoda; class Insecta; order Lepidoptera; family Pyralidae; genus Endotricha; species Endotricha flammealis. The sequence goes on along the minus strand of LR990877.1, from coordinate 8,120,718 downwards.
TCCAGAGATGATTCAGGGCGTTATATTGTAGAGCTACCTTTCCGCGATGTTCCAAGAGACTACGGCGACACAAAAGCAGTAGCAGTAAAACGGCTTCTCAGTTTGGAGAGACGTTTGGAGAAGAATACTGAACTGAAAAGCAATTACTCTGATGTTATTACAGAATATCATACTCTTGGACACATGCAAGAAGTTACCAAAGAGGTAAAGGAGGGGGAAGGTAAGTTGTGGCTTCCGCATCATGCAGTAGTGCGGATGGACAGAACGACCACGAAAACTAGGGTGGTGTTCAACGCATCGGATAAAAGTGCCAACGGCTTATCGCTTAATGACACTTTGATGGTGGGTCCAAAGCTACAACCAGAATTGCGACACACGATAATGCGGTGGAGAATGCATCCAATATGCCTTATAGCCGACATCGTCAAGATGTATCGGCAAGTGAAGATAGCTGAAAAACATGTAGACTATCAGCGCATAGTATGGAGACAAGACGAAGAAGTTAAAGACTTCCGTCTTTTGACCGTGACATTCGGTACATCAAGCGCCCCATACTTAGCCGTTAAAGCTTTACAGCAAGTAGCCAAGGACGAAGGTCATAATTACCCGCTGGCGGCGAGAAGAGTTCAATCGGACTTTTATATGGACGACCTTCTATCTGGTGCTGAAACAGAAAAAGAAGCAATTTTTGTATATAAGGAAATGAATAAATTGCTAATGAAAGGAGAATTTGAATTACAAAAGTGGACCAGTAATAAAAGAGGGTTACTGGAAGGCAAAGACGCAGAAACTGAAAAAGAATTTAAAGAAGATGGAAGAGTAGAAGAGAATGTTACTAAAGTAGTGGCTATTATTGCTTGGAATCGCAGGACTGATGAATTTGACTACAGTATCAGATTCTCGTCCGATTCTTCTTGTTGTCCTGAAACAATACGTAGTGTTTTTAGTAAAATCAGTACTTCAAAAATACTTACCCTCTTGGATCCTTCACAATGGTCTTATGTAAAATCAAAGAAAAATCCTGCAGATTGCGCATCCCGTGGTATCTCGCCGTCTGAGTTATTTGAAAATAAATTGTGGAAACATGGCCCAGACTGGTTACGCGAGGATGTTATAAACTATGAGAAACCTCATTCTATATGTACAAAAACGGACTTAGAGAGTTGTCAAATAAAAGCTACCTGTGTTGAAATTGATGAAGAAGTGGAGAATCTTCATGCTCGTTTCTCTAGTCTTCGAAAGCTGTCAATCAGAGTCGTGTCTTATTGTGGGAGATTTCTACGATTAAAGGATCTACATGGTCATAGCATAACATTTTTGTCTTACCTTACTGCATTCGAACTCCAGGATTCACTTACCTGTTGTCTTCGGCAGCATTAGCGTCGGTGGTTCTCTGAAGAAGTTGTTGTGCTCCTGAAAAATAAAAATGTTAGTAAAAAAAGTAGTTTATCAACGCTAAATACATATTTAGATAGTAATGGCATATTAAGAAGATGTAGATTAGAAAATTCAGACTTACCTGACAGGGGTAAACATAGTGTTTCTGGCGATTCGACCCTCACTTACGAGGAAATGGCCGCTGTCCTGGCACAGATTGAGACCTGCCTCAACTCGCGTCCATTGTATCAGTGTAACATTGATTCTGACGATGTGACTCCTCTTACACCCGGTTGTTTTTTGACTGTCGAACCTTTGGTGATCCCACCGGATCGCAATTACGAATCGCACCAAACTAATAGCTTGTGTCGTTGGCAACTAACCCAACGAATAGTACAAAATCTCTGGAATCGTTGGTACAGAAAATATCATAAATGGAAATCAAAGTGCAGATAATATTTGGAAACGTGACGTTGTATTAGTAGGGGAATATAACTTACCTCCGTTTAAGTGGCTTTATGGTTTAGTGGTTGAAGTTCACCCTGGTAAAGACAACATTACGCGAGTTGTAACTCTACGTTACCATCCAATTTCAGATTCAGCGTCCAATTTCCAACCTATGCTGTCTGCTTATTAATGTAGAAGATTAAACTGTACTTTTATTTTATAAAAAATTGTTATTGCATTTTGGTTGAAAGAGGATGGCCTATTGTTTTTTAAGAGTATATTGTTTAGTTTTAGTCTACGGAAAACAGTTTTTTTTTGTGTATACAGTCCACAGCTCTATCTTAAGTTATTAATAGTTTTATTTCTGTAATTAACGAATTTTACTCTTTTACCATTTACAGTTTTATTATGTAGTAGGCTAACCTGATTTACTTATTTAGTTTTGCATTTAACAATGTTTGTGTTAATATTCTCTACCTGTATTAGAAGGACCATCGGTCCTTGGCGGGCGATATGTTTATACTTCTAGTTTTGTTATACATTTATTTTGGTTTCCATATTATTTATGTTATTTAGTTTTTTGTGTTTGGCCCACAGATGGCACTATTAGGTTTTGTTGTTTTCTGAATCACGCTATGGTTTCGTTTTTTGATATGGTTATATGTAAATTATTATGAAGTATTAAATGTCTATACGTTCCGGGAAAGTTGTGAGATCATTTTCCCTGGCTCCGGGGGACCTCCTCATTTCTAAACAGTTGTTTTGTTGTCAAACGAGAACTATGCCATAAAATTGACCGCAAGCGAAGCCGCGGGGAAAAGCTCGTCAGAACTAAATTAGACGGCGTAGGAAGTATTGAAAGCCATGAATCGTTTTTTAATCTAATAACGCGTTTAATTCCTCACTTGGGCCAAAGAAATCTTAGTAAACTGAATAGGACTAAAATTATGAAGGAAACTGCACCTCCTCAAGGCGCTGTAGCTTCACAAATAAACCGAGATGGCATCAAAAGAATGTGGAAACATTTCCTTAGATCCTTAGGGAGTTGATTTAATCAGCACATTTGAACAGTCTTAGCGAGTATTTCAGGAGAATTACAAGGAAAACATCCGTTTTACAATTGTTACTTAAGTTGAATTTTTTGGATTGTATTCCGTTTTTAGGGTTCCGTAGTAATGTACAAGGAACCCTTATGGTTTCGCCATGTCCGTCTGTCCGTCCGCGGTCCAGCGCCTAGACGCGAGATGCTAGAAAGCTGTAATTTGGTATGTAAACCCATATTAACAATGCTAACAAAGCAAACAAAATTTAGAAAAAAAATTGCCTTCTCTAGGTACAGGTAAAGTGGGATTGAAAATTTTTTTCGCACCGACCCCATGTTGTGTGTTATCGTTAGATAGGTCTCGAGGGAACATCGAGGGTGTGGGAAGATCATTTTCCAATACAATGATCCGTTTGCGAATTATTTACATTTAACGTGTCAATTTTCGTTTTGCAAATTCGTGCACTCCATACATTAAAAGTAAATTCGTCACAAATTTTCATAGGTCCTTGCTCCGTGACGAATTTACTTTGCGACGAATATACAACAACCCCGCGCAGCTCGCTGTTTTAAACTGTGCTTAGAACCGTGTAGCTTAACTATAACTTTATTTTCAAATATGTCATTTAACAAACGGAACTTTCAACTACGGAAAACTAACTTTTCCTTTTATGTACTCGCACCGAAACTTCCGCACACAAAGCAAAAATCCAAATATTATTTTACACGTTCCTTTGTTGCTTTATCCCCATAAAAAGTAGTCCACACTAACAGCTTGTATTCTTTATTTTCCACTCTCCAGCAACGTAGCAATTTGAAACAACAAATCGTTTTAAACTCTTACTGGGAGCTAAGCTTTTTCTATTCATTTGTATTTTTACTTCATCTGTTTAGAAATTAGTGTAAATTGTGAATATTATCAGAAAGTAATAGTTTGAGCCAGTTTTTGGTCACATCGAACATGTTAACGATTAAATGAAAATGTAAGGATTGGTGTAATGAGTGAAAGGGATTTTTTCATCAATATTATATTTTCATTACATTTTCCTTGACATTTTGAAATAGACAAACCAAAGTTTTTTATGACATTTTGTCAGTAGCAAAAATAATTTAAAATCGGAACACAAACCGACCTGAAAAAAATAAATGTTATCAGATGTCGGCTTCATCGGCTTTTAAGCGTTAACTCTGTATTTTTTATTGTTTCTTTTTCTTCTGTATGTGATTGCAAAATAAAAATATACTTGTACTTCGAGCGTCTATTGTCGCCAACAAACTGCTACGCAGTTTGGCGATCGTTTATCAACTGATGCCCTGTATGTATATTTTACTTGGAATCTAAATAAAAAAATAAAACCCTAAAGAGCTCACACAGTACCGCGAGGTAACGCTTCTAGCATTTTGGGTACCTTGCCAAAGGGACCATGCCCTTTAAATTATTAGTTTTTAGTTAAACTTTAATGTTATTATGTACTTAGTACTTTATTAGTTTACAAATATATTTTAAAACATTTTGAATAAAATAATAATAATTACTAAAAAGTCGAATCGAAAAAAGTTTCATATTTTGAATTTACCAGACGCGTGTTACATATCCAAATTAGCCGGGTTGCTCGTTCAAAATGTGAGCAAGTAAGCCACGTAATTTTGATATGTAACACGCATGTTAGAAGTTCGCAACATGAGAGTCCTCTATTTGGTCTTTTATTTAAACCTATTTACAACGACATGATCGAACGTTAACAAAAAACTTGCACTAAACAGCTCGTAATGTTTAGATTATAGATAATACGACAAAAGTTACCAAATACTATTTCTAGTTGAGAATACTCATTAGAAACATTAATTTACACAGTTCCTACAACCACCAATAGATGGCGCCTATAAAATTATCCCGTGTTGAGATAACTAATTCGGGTGTAGGTAAGCCACGAAGTCGAATACACGAAATCCCCATAATATTACGGGCCTCTTATGGGGGTCGATCGCTTAATTCCCGGCAAGGCCGAGACTTCAATTCCGTTGTGAAAACAACCGCTCCGGGATTTAGTTATTTTCCCGGGGAAATCTCCCGGGAAGTGTTACCGTCTTAGTAATTTCGACTGTATTTTCTTTCAATTAGTACTTTGCATTCTGTTGGTTTTAAATAACATTAAATATTTACCTACCTAAACTTTAAGTTTACTTCGTATTATGGTAATCTCAAATCAATCTACCCACGAGTAAAGCAAATTTCGTCTGCGTATTTATTTGAACCTTTAACTTTTGTTGACAAAACTATTTACATTGTTGTTGTTATTTACGTGTAACAAAAATAGTTTCAATCTCATCTCTTACGCACTATCTCGCTCAATTCCAGTTTTTGGATGAGTGGGTGGGACAGAGCTGCAGATTGACATGAGATTTTAACTATTTTGTTACCTTCGACTGCTTGTTTTGTTTTTGTTTTATAATTTTCTTTTATTATGTTTCGTTTTCGTTTTTGTTTATGGTACCCTCGGAATACCAGCGTTGTGGTTACAACAACCACAACATTATGCTAAGAGGAGGCCTCTTTGACGGGTATCATGTTAGTTGTAAGGTTAATGTGATGTGAACCCTGTTAAAATTTGTGTATTACGTCAAATAAACCATTTTTTTTTTCTTGACGAAAATAGGGGACAGAAAGCCGTCATATTTTAAATTAATGTCAACCATTTAGCAATATTTGTCTAAAAATGTCGGCCGGTTAAGGAAATGCACGTATAAACTGAATTACATGCCTCATATCGAGTTTAACATAAAATTTTCATTTCGGTAATTCATATTTGCCTGTGAATATCTAATTTCTAGAACGTTCCATTCCAATTCTCAAATAGCAATCAAACGCTGAATAATCGAAGTCCCGACGCCCCGGGATTCCTAATTTCAGTGTAACAACACTAGCGACACGAGAATGAGAAGCGATTTGCTTAGATTAGTGTCGGATTGGGATCGAAATTCAAGATACGTGCAGGAATAGATTGTAATGTTCATCAGTTTACTATTACATATTTTGATTTACTTAAGTAGTTTAATCAGGGAGGAAATTGAGAAAGAAAATCAGTTACGTTACGGTCTTTAATACATTTAAAAATAGATCTTTATAATATTTTTTACAAAATTAAATATGAAAAGAAAACCACATTTTTATGGTACAGACAGATGCAGGGAAGCCTGACTCCCCAAACTGAACTGATCAGATTGTAACGAGATTTCATCGAGTATGCCACAAAGTTGGCAAACAAGCATACGACCCGCCTGATGGTAAGCATCACCGTAACCTATAGACGCTTGCATACCGGGGGTGTCACTCACGCGTTGCCAACGCTCCCAACCCCCCCAAGTGGAGCTCTGGAGACCTTACTCACCGTAGGAACACAACATGGCCGAGACCAATGCCATTTGGCTACGATCTTCTGTAGGGTGGAGGTCCTTCCCCAGACGGGCTGCTCCGATTTGAGCAGATTATCCGCTGTGGGCAAGTAACAGTCTTATGTAATTCTCAATGTAATTAAGAGAGGTAGGGCTATTACATAAGAAAACTGTTACTTGTGAGTTACTGTAAATTGAGAATTAATTCTTTCTTCGTTTGGGGTAGGATTTCTCTGCAGCTGTCTGTACTTAATAAAATAATTTGTTATGAAATTTGAGTAAATATCTAATAAAAAAATTATGATTCTTTAAATTTAAATATTTTAACTACCTATGTTTTATTTATATATTGAAATTTAATTTAAACAAAAATAATTAATAAGAAACTGAAACTCATAACCGGGTAACTTAAACTGTCGTGCCCTGAAAATCACTTAGAATTTTAACAGCACATTTTGTTTCCATAATCCAAAACTCTTGACCTATTTTCAACGTTATCCAAGTTAAAATAAACAAGCCTATTAGTACGATGACTGTCGGAATGTAATCAGGGGAAAAAGCGAAATTGCCGCTCAAGTAAGCGATGACGAGCGAATTTTGAACGCTAATTGTTACCGAACAATGAACGTAATTGCTTCGCAGAACGATGTCAAAGAGAAAAATGTTTTAGGCTGCTAATACACAGGAGACGAGGATTAGAGAAAAGTTTATTGATAATTCATTTGTTCTAACAAACGTGACTTAATTTACTAACAATTAATTTATACTGAATACCTTAATAACAATTTAATTATAGCTGAATATCACATAAGATTTTTATATTATGAACAAAGATGTCAGTGGGGTATATCAATTTTTAGCCGTAGGTGGTGGTATTGTAGTGAAAAATGTTCTATTTTTTTTATGTAATCTGAACAAACTAACAAGAGTGCGAGAAAACTTGTCGTATGCCATCACTATACTCGAAACGACGAACTTCCTCTTCACTTTTCCTTTGTCTTCTAACTTCGTGCTAAACTTCGGTCAACTTCGTTAGAGTGTAGTTAGCATTACAATCGTTAGCCAGTTAGGACAGCGCTTAGATTAAAAATCTCAGCAACACGAAACTCTTAAAGATAGTGTACTCTCGACTTTATCGAGGACTTTAAAAGCAAAGAAAATAAACTATTGTACCTACTGCCGTCGCCGTGACAATTGTTAACTTTTAACGCTTTTAAAAGAATACAATTTCTTACAAAGGGGTGTTGAAAAATGGCTTTTCTATTTTAAAGAACGAACAATTAAGTACTCTATTGGTCATAATAATATTCCTTATAAAATCTATACGTATAAAAGAAAGTCGTGTTAGTTACACTATTTATAACTCGAGAAAGGCTGAAGCGATTTGACTGAAAATTCGTGGAGAGGTAGCTTAGAACCAGGAGAAGGACATATATACCTTTTATCCCGTTAGGGTAGGGTAGGGTCTCTAAGGCGGAACAAAGTTCGCCGGGTCAGTCGTTAAGCCAAGTCGGTGGCCTTAGGGCGGTTTGAAAACACCGGCCTCTCCCAATCCGCATTGGAGCAGCGTGGCAGAATACCCTCTAATCGTCTTCGATTAAAGGGAGACCCGTATCCCAGCAGTGGGATGATTATGGGTTGATAGATGATTCAGAAATATCAAGAATTCATACGAATGAAAACAAATCTTTCATATAAAACATTTGCCAGTAAGAACTTTCAGTTTTATTTGCAGATTAGTCCTGAACCGTTCTGAAGTGCAATCGCATTAGGATTTACTACTGTTTCTAGTGCATACAGATAAGACTAGAGTTCGTGTATAGATTCTAGATTAATTTTATCGGGATTTCTGTTTGTAAGTTTGACATTGAGTAAAATATTCATGTCTTTTTTCAACAGTGGTAAACAAGCATACCCGCCTGATGGTAAGCATCACCGTAGCGTATAAACGCTTGCAATACCGGGGGTATCACTCACGCGTTGCCAGCCCTCCCAACCCTCCAAGTGAAGCTCTGGAGACCGTACTCACCGTAGGTAGGAACACAACATGGCCGAGACCAAAGCTATTTGGCTACGATCTTCTGTAAGGTGGAGGTCTTTCGCCAGACGGGCTGCTCCGTCCTGAGCGGATAATCCGCTGTGCCTTCCCTCTCTTGAAATAATGTCATTAAATAAAGAATGAAAATGAGATAAAATATTAAAAGTTTCAATCCACTCTGTTAATACACGTTAAGCAACTCCACCCCAGTCTGCATTTAGATGGGTTATCTTATTCTGTAAAATTTAGTCGTCTTTTCCGCCACTGTGTTATTATCTTTTTAAATTTTTACTATAATTTTACAATGATTTAGAACATAAATGTTAATTTTCGGGATTATGTTGGACACATTTACATAGACGCAATTAACTGTAGTCCCCTCAGAAAGTTTAACATGTGATTATTAATTTCCTCTTCTATTTTATCCAACAGATACCTGAAACATATCAGAAACATGTGAATGTATTCTTAACATTTAACCATACACTTCGACGTTGAAATACAAAACTATTCCATACAATAATCACATTTTGTAAATAACAGTAGCAGAACGCCGTGAATTAATGCAGCCTGCAGCTGTTTGGGCCGTTATTAAGGCTGGTGTGTTGGCTGTTATCCAACGGAAATTGGGCCCCAGCACACAGCTATGTTTTACACTTCGAATAAGGTCTTAAATTGTACTCATAGTATTGCTTTTTGATTCCCATCGTGAGTTTACGATTAAGCAAAGTGCTGTTCGGTGATAAACTTAAATTTTAGGTTTTATTAATTAATTATAAACACTTTTCTTATAAAATCCGTGCGACGACGTCAAAAATATTTATAATATATTTTTAGTAGGTATTTATTTTTAAAAAATCCTTACTAATAATAATTAATACGAAAATTTGTGAGAATGTTTACTTTTTCACGAAAAAACGGCTAGGCAGATTTGCTTGTCATTTGGTATACCTATGGACAGTTATATAACCTATTAACACATACGAGTACGTAATTATATCTACCTAATTCGTCGCTTGTTCGTCTTATAGTTTTTCTCGAATCGAATCCCGAAATGAAAACCGCGGCTTGTAATACATTGGTTGGTGCTAATTCTGTCATTCTGACAAGGATAGCAACACCTGTCAAAATTACTTTGGTCTAGTAGTCAAACTACGGCCCGCGAGCACCAACAATCCGGCCCGCGTAAGCGGAGCGTAATGACAATTCGCGCGTAATTTAAAATTACAGTAGGTATGTTGGTTCGATGAGCTAGCTAGGTCCTGGCCCTTAGGAGTTCGTGGAGGAATAAGTCTGGCCGTTACGCTGAAAAGTTTGGCAACCCATGGTCTAGTTTAATGTACAATAGAATTAGCACCATTGCCTTATATATGTTACACGAGTATTAGTGTAGCTTCCCCTCCGTTGACATAATTTTACAAATCGGTCAAGTAGTTTCGGAGCCTATTCAATGCAAATAAAAAAATAAAAAAGATATTTTTACTTTTACCGATGACCGTAAACCTTAAACAAGTATCAATTGAACAAGCTACTCCATAATTTTTTATATAACCCACTTCTCAAACCCTCATTCGAAGCTCATAAAAGCTCCCGAAAAGTTCAAACTCATCGAAAAAAGTTCAAATAAAGTCCTCACTTTAATTGAGTTGAAGGAAAGAGTTACATTAATTACTTCGAAATCCTTCTGCCTTAATTCAGCGAACGTTTATTCAAAATTGTTGCTTCATTTAATTACTGAGAAATAGTCTTCCGAATATTATGACAAGTAGAAAAAAAAATGAAATCGGAATTCAGAAATAAAAAAGGTTGTAGAAAGGCCCTTTTTATTCAGAAACTTACTACTACGGACTCATGGTCCATACCATTTTATTTTTATACACATTTTTGTTATGCCCGTTAGTGCGAATCGGTTTTCAAAAATCGATAATTTTATATGTCATAGGTACATAACATATACCAAAAAACAAGGATTAGGACATAGAGCAAGCTGTTAGGAGACTAGCAAGGAATTGTTGGTGAAATCGGGCAAGAATAGCAAACAATAACATGATTTTTTCATCACAGTGCTGATAAGATAGAACACTGCATATTTGGGCCTTTCACCCTACTTTATAAACATCGACCACACATGTATGAATATACAAAAAAACTTGGCGTTCAATAGAGAATCCTTCGTTTATAAATCCGTAGTAAAACTTTTCCAGTTTTTGTGTCTATGTCGTCTCAATACCCTAAGTGTAACTAAACAGTAATTATTCTAAAAGGAAACTCATTTATCTCAAGGAAAAGTCCCAATGTTTTTTCCCTTTCTGTTTGCCTTCCCTTAAGTCACAATACTTAACTTTCAGTGAGTACCTTCTAAACGATGTTTACTCGACAAAAATCTACTAAAGACAATAATAATATTAAAAATAAACAAAATCGGTCCATGCGACGGTTACCACTTTGAATAGCTAGTTATGTATTTGTTTTTTTATAACAGAAGAGGACAAGCGATCGAGTGAATACCTGATGGTAAGTCGCCCCTGCCCATGGACATTCATGACAAGGATCTGGGATGCGTTGCTCACCTAAGAATAAAATCTTCATCATCATTGGTCAGCATAAGCGTCCCTTTTTGTACGCCAACCTAAGTAGGTTGGCGTACAAACTTGAAACTACTTGGTCCTACGACCTGCGACTTTAGCTATACCGTCAAACCATCTCGCTACTGGACGTCCGACAGTTTCCCAGTTTTGGGGCACTATTCGATCAAGAAAAATGATTTATTTTAATATTAGTTTAGTTTTGATATAATTAATTTAACTGTAAGTAATTAGTTTTTTAATAATAATTAATGTTGTTGTGTTTTGCAAATTTTATTAGAATTCAAATTCATAAATACAAACTTACAATGCAAAATATACCATAATATTAAATAGTTTAGTTTATATTATAGTTTAAATATAGTTTCACATTATTCCCAAGAGCTTATAAAGCATACGGCACAAGCAAAGCAGGGACATATGCTAGTTTGCGAATAAATTAAATTTCAAGCCATAGTTACTGTGTTCATTTGGTAGTTAAATTAGCTAAGGTGCAAGAGAAGTCTAACTTTGTTGAATTTGCATGAACCAACTAGACGGTGCAGTCAATTAAATGGGGAGTCAATTTGACTTAATATTTAGTATTGGAAGAGATCATTAAAAACTAACGCCGACTCCTAGCGATAGGAATGATCTTATGTCATCAAATGTGTTATATTAGTAATTCCTTGAATTCTATCCATGAAATACCTTGTACTTTATGGTTATTTTAGTAGTTCGTTGAATTATAACCATGAATTGCATAAATTTCAAGGCATGGACCTAGAAAAAAAGGCGGACACCATCACTGAAACTAAAAAGTGAAGCACCCATAGTAAGCCACCTCGCGTATACGTACGAACCGGCCGGCTTACTAAGGTGTGAATGTGTGCGTGCCGACCAGCCATTTCGCACTCACACATAGTTACGCCGCCGCCATTAGGGTGCTTCAATTCTTTCTTAGCAAGATTCCTTCCGCCTTTTTTTCTCGGCCCATATTTCAAGGTTAAAAATTGTTCCGATACTTCGGCCGAAGTATCGAATTTACGTTTCGTGATCGGAGGATCGACCTAATGCCGGGTACAGACTGCTGGAGAGCAGTCTGTACCCGGCATTAGGTCGTAAGTTGGTTATTTTTGCTAAAATAAGCCGTTACCTTTTTTCTTTTGTTATTAGGTACCTACTCGCGCTGAAAATTTTCCTGGAATCGTATTAATTTGTTTTGAACACTAATAAAACTCAACCGTAACGTTAAACTTTGTTGAATTATAGCAATTTCTCCTTTATTCCCAATGAAATATGGTCCACGTTTATTTAAATTGTTAATCCATGTTTTTAATTATTATAATGATTTATGACTGAATTTACAAGCTTAAAACTGTGATAATTACAGTGTGTTACACAAAGAGATATTATAGTTAACTAGCTTTTCCCCGCGGCTTCGCTCGCGCTAATTTTATGACATAGATTCTCGTTTGATAACAAAACAACCCATAGCGCGACTTGTGGCAGCATCTGTTGGCCGTCGATGGTTGGCCGATACAGCGCCCTCTATAGTAGAAAAATCATTTTCCCATTGGAACGACATACTTTCACCGGATAAAAAGTAGCCTATGTTGGGCTCTGTATCCCTAACAATATGTATGCAAATTTTCATAATGATCGGCTGCTTAGTCAAGTCTGTGTGTTTACTATATATAATAAGTATTTATTTTTTAAAAATATATTCGTTTGTCCACTCTTTACAGCCTATATTAATTAGGTCACAATACAATATAACGTCAATGGCTTAATAAGTTCTCTAAATCCAATCTAAGTTCACAACTTGACATAACGATTATTGTATCAAGATTGGGGTTCCTCGGTGTGCCAGTGACATGGAGTGGATCACCCCACAAAACTGGTTATTATATTAAATTGTCACTTGCAAACTCTAGAGAGGTCTCACAGACAATTGATCTCAGACCTCATTTAATCCACTGGTATTAAGAATGGGAAATTAAGCGTTTATTTTAAAATTAAATTATACCTAACACAGAAAGAGGAAAGATAAAATAAAACAAATAGGGAGAAATCACACAGAGTGAGCTAGCCCCAAAGTAAGTTCAAAAACGTGTGTTATGGGATACTAACTCAACGATATTATATTTTATAACAAATACATATATAGATAAACATCCAAGACCCGAGGCCAATCAGAAAAAGTTTGCTTTTCATCGGTTTGGCGTGTTAACCATTACGCCACGTCAGGAGGTTTCTCAGCTTACTGTGCGCGTATTAATAATAATATAAGTTATATGGTGGTAGTTTTATAACGCAGTTTATTTTCTTTTAATTTCTGAAATAAACGATTTCATTTAAAAAAAAATCGGGACAAGCCCACCACACATTCCCACCGATTTGTCTCCTGTGTAGTCAGAATCACTGTCTATAATCCTACTAATATTATAAAGGCGACAGTTTGTGTGTATGTTTGTTCTTCACGGTCAAATGGCTGGACCAATTTTTATGATATATGGTATGTAGGTAGCTGATACCTTGGATTGACACATAGGGTACTTTTTATCCCGAAAAGAACGCGATTCCCGTAGGATTAGGCCAAAAATCTGATATAGATGGCGCTGCAGTGCTGTGCATAAAATTAAACGCGGGTAACACCGCGGGCGTAGCTAGTCTATAATACAAGTTATGCCAAATATGACAGACAAACAAGCAAGTGTAAATTAACTAACTGTACGAGTTTATTTAACATTACATCAAACCACTACAATCTTCCCAAATAATTTTTTTTTGGGGCAAAATAAATACAAGTGCTCATAGAGTCCGAAAAAAATACATTATCTTTCTGGGTGGATAAATATTAATTACTGTAATTTTTGTAGAATATCATAATATAAGAGAATGCTTAATCGACCAGAGTTGGAAAATATAGCTACAGACAGTAGTATTTACAAAAAAAAACCACCAAAGGGGTTGGATGTAACAAAGCGTTTGGGAGCCTATATTCAACAATATCTTGACTATCAATAATTGATAGCTACAAGAAGTCCACTGTCATGACATGGTAAATGTTTATTCTTATACATATTGATCATATTTAAATGATGATGTCAGGTTTAAGAAACTTTATTATCTCATAAAGAATATACAATTCACTTACTGAGAAAAAAACTTATAAATAATTTAATTAAGTTAATTACAAATTAAGACAGTGAGCGTCTTATATCTAAATATAAGATTTTTAATGTAAATTTTTAATGACTCATAGTTTTTAACATATATATCTATACTGTAACTTATAGCTGTTCTTATAAGTTTTCCGAAAGAATCAAATAAAATAAATAAATAAATAAGCCCTGCGAGGCATAAGTCGTAAATTAACTAATGTATTAAAATATTTTGAAAATAAAGTAACAATAAAATATTATGTCGGGTAGTAATCGCAGAAATCTGCGTCGATTTTAAAGTGAAATGTTTATCGTAAAAATGTAATTCCGACATTGTTAATTCCAGTAGCCTAATAGAATGAGTGACCTACTAAAGGTGTAAATACTTACAATGTTTACAAAAAGGCAGAGTTAGTATGTATGTCAAACACTCATGACCGCACGGCATGCAATCACGGGAATTCATTTCCGATAGCAAACCCTTATGTTAATTTCAATTCCACTAATAACAAGCGTAAGGACGCGTGCATATCGACGACGACCTCCGTGGCGTAATGGTTACCACGCCAGACCGCCACCCAGGAGGTCCCGGGTTCGATCCCCGGTCGGGTCATGATGAAAAACGAACTTTTTCTGATTGGCCTCGGGTCTTGGATGTTTATCTATATATGTATTTGTTATAAAATATAATATCGTTGAGTTAGTATCCCATAACACAAGTTTCGAACTTACTTTGGGGCTAGCTCAATCTGTATGAATTGTCCCTATTTATTTATTTATATTTATTTATATCGATAGCGGAAAACGATGCTAGGCTAGACTACTTTTGACACCAATCCAGGGGCCCAAGTCTGCTATTTAAGTTAGGCGACCAACTATTGCCATACCACTACCCTATTGTCATTACATTTCCATAGTGATAAATTTGGTATTCTGCTAAAAGTTAACTAATATCTCAATGTATTGCCTATAAAGTGTCAGTAAAATATGAACGGAATGGTCGACAGTTAAAATCTATTCTGTGCCATGAACTACTATTTCAGTTAAGTCGCTTTTATGTGAAAGATATCAATAGTAGTTCGATAGTGTGTCAATGAAAAGGCCATGGACTTAATCAAATATGAGAATACCAAATGTCAAATACTATTCAAGTGACACACTATTGGTGCTATTGGTGCATTTGTATTTAGCAGACTTGGGGCCCTGAGCGATCGGTACTGACAATTTGTCCGTACTCTTAGTCTCTACACTAGCACCAATTGATATGAAATTGCGTGGTGATTATATGAACTAAATGAAACCTGAATAAACAACATCGATGTACAATAATCGGTACCTTCGACACTATTTTGACAGCTAAAATTGTCGAGGGTGGGTTGACATTGACCAAGCTGAGATTTTACCAATACCAGTAACTTTAGATCGGTATTGGGTTTAAAAACGCTATTAAACTGAAGAGTATAGAGCCTCTGGTGACAAACATAGACAGAACTAAAAATTTAGTTTCGACAAACAATGTTACGATTACGACAATAAGTAACTGCGATGCAGCTTCATTTACTTAGAAATATCTAAATTCCGTTATTACTGAACTGGAAAATGAAAATCAAATACCTAACAGGGAATATTCATACATTTTTTATTATTTTAAACAATAGTTTTCATCGTTATATGATGGCAGAAAAATTCAGTGCCTAAAAAACTCAAATATACAACTCAAATATTTCATTAAATATATTTGACAGAACAAGCAATTCAAATGACGACACAAAGCAATTCAAATATCAATAACGGGTGTCATACTGCGATTCCAATGAAATATATTTCAAATGGTAGGATAAGGTGTGCACCACAAAGTATCTGTTTTAAACAAAAATATAGCAAAAAAAAAAAGTAGACCCGACGTCCGGACATCAGGGTGGTGGGTGTACTGCTAAATAATTAACATTACTTACTTACTGCTGCGACGCAACGACCCGAAGTAGATCCTGGTCTCTGATACTAGAAGATGCCACGTCTTGCGGTCTTGGACGAGTTCCTCCCAATTTCCAGCTCCAAGAGCCATCAGTCTTTCCGTACCTCGTAGAACCAGCGGTATTGGGCGTCCAACTGGGCGTTTGCCATTCGGACGTCCCAAGTAAGCTTTTTTAGCAGCTCTTTTTTTTACACTACTAAGATGGCAAACAAGCGTACGGCCCGCCTGATGGTAAGCATCACCGTAGCCTATAGACGCTTGCAATACCTGGGTTATCACTCACGCGTTGCCAACCCTCCCAACCCCCCCAAGTGGAGCTCTGGAGACCTTACTCACCGCAGGAACACAGCATGGCCGAGACCAATGCTATTTGGCTACGATCTTCTGTAAGGTTGAGGTCCTTCCCCAGACTACAGATATTATAATACTTAACAGTACCCAGACGGACTGCTCCGCTTTGAGCGGATTATCCGCTCATCCTCCAATCTTTCGACGTGTCCGCACCAGCGACCCTCAAGCTTTGGAGCTTTGGTCTCAAATAATTAACATATTTGGAATAAACTCCCCACGGATATTTATTTAGTAGCCATTTCATACCTCTGCATACCTAAATGAAGATCCAAGGCACAGCATCACGACGATTTCCCAAGCTACGCTCATTTTAATATCAATTCTGTGTGACACAGCAACATTTACATTTCGGAGGCAGCCCTGGAAATTGCTCATAAAGACGAGTTTACAATTATACTAAAGTATTTACTCGAGCACTTCATGAGTAAAGGTGTCTGGTGGAGTTATGAATAGGAAAGGTTGCCACAATAGAAAAATGGCAGAATGAAAAAATCTTTTTTTTAATGTAAGAGGTTGGTAAATGAGCTTGCGGTTCACCTGATGTTAAGTGTCCTGGCGGGCTGACTCTCAGTTGTCGTTGTCATCTTGGGGGACTGGTCTGCTCGTTTTATCAACATCTAAATTTTCGCCATATTTATTTAGGATTTGACCATAGCACTATTTGGATCGACATCCCGCGTTGAGTACTAAATTTCTGTATGTACCTGGATCTGTATTTAATCTAAATAATATTTTGTATAAAAATATAAAATCTATTGTTATATGACAAAAAAGGCCGTAACTGGTTTTCTTAGGCCATTTCTTTTACCAGTCTTCTTCTTTCCGAAATTGTATATTAATTACATAAATAATATTTAATACTCATTCACGAGAGAAGGTGTCTGTGACTAAATATTTCACAAAAATAGTTTGGAAAATGACAGATAGCTGTCAAATGTAAGAACTCGTCAACATTAGCGATGTCAGAAGTGATCAAAATGTAGTTTTTAACCCCATTATACAATAATATACTCAGCTTAACAGATTTCACTCGACGCAAACGTAACCTAGTTTAATTATGCACCCAGATGTAACACCATATAATATTTCATTATTCATTCTCAAATAAACTGTTAATGAAACTCTTCCGTGTCTATGCCTTCATTAAAAACTTTAAAGATGTACAAGTTTTGATGACACAGAGCGACTGAAATAACTATTTTAATAAAGTATTTTAATACTAGACATTTCAGTTTACAAAGTTAGAGTTGCAAAATTACAAAAACTAGTAGCCTGCTGGTCGAGTTGCAAAGGTTACTTATCCAGGGCTACGGGTTGTAATCTTGCAGCCAGCTAGTATCCGCAGTACAGCTAAAAATGAAAGAAGTGATCAGTAGAGTAAATAACAAATATTTTGACGCCAATAATGTAGGCATCATTATAAAACTTTGTAACAACATAATACTATCCTACTAATATTTAAAGTCGAAAGTTATGTGTATATTTAAAAAATAAATAAATATATAGGGACAACTCATACAGATTGAGCTAGCCCCAAAGTAAGTTCGAAACTTGTGTTATGGGATACTAACTCAACGATATTATATTTTATAACAAATACATATATAGATAAACATCCAAGACCCGAGGCCAATCAGAAAAAGTTCGTTTTTCATCATGACCCGACCGGGGATCGAACCCGGGACCTCCTGGGTGGCGGTCTGGCGTGGTAACCATTACGCCACGGAGGTCGTCGTATTTGTTACTTCTTCACGCTCAAATGGCTGGGTCAATATTTATGATAGTTGGTATGTAGGTAGCTCATACGTTCGATTAACACATAGGGTACTTTTTATCCCGAAGGTACGTGATTTCCGTATAGGATTTCATCAAAAGTCTGATATAGAGGGCGCTACTGTGCATTAATAAATACACTCAAACGAAGTTGACCTTCTAGTTGATAAATGAAAATTCGTATAAATCTCTTCACGCAATATTTAGAACTGCTCATCTCTTTCATGGGATGACTGTACACTGTTAGCTTGAGACTAGACGACCGACGACGTTGTGTGATGTTTTCAATAATATTTATAGTCCGTTAATCAATACATGGCATAACTTGTAAACAAACATGGCGTTTCATTGAAACGAAATTAATAGGGTTGAAACAGCCCAATCTGATGAATCAATTCGGTTAGTTACCTACATAAAGGTGCTTCCACACCGGTGTTATAAATAGTTTTTTAACTAATAGTAACATTCAGTGTGGGCGCAAAGAATAAAATTATTTAAAACGTTAGCTAAGGTTAGTTAACATTCATTAACATTTAAACATTTAAGGTACGAATGGTGATATTGATAACTGTCGTTTGTTGATACATTATAGATATCTTAACATTATGTAACATTCTTCAACAAAACTTTATGTATCGTATGTTATAATGGCTTTAAAAGGCAAACTATTGAGTTTCTTGCGGTACTTCTTCTCAACAGGCCATTCCTGTCGGAAGTGCTAGTAGAATAAAAAATATTGACGTGCAAAAGTAAGTATTTCCTGTAAATCTACTTGCAAAATATTTTTATTTTTAACATTTTTGCACAAAACATTACAATAAGAGAGCCCCGCTCCCTTGGTCGCTTTTGATGGTCACAAGCTAACCCTAACCTAACCCAGAGAATCAGGAATATCTATTTATAAAATAATTGAAACACGTTGTTCATCAGATAAGGTGGGTTAGATTAGGGTTAGAACGGAAGTCCCCGAGTGTTGCGGCGCGGCGCGCCTAGTCGTGCGCGCGCCGCCAATCGTGCCGTAGCCCAACAAGGGGGTCTTCGGACGACCACCGGCGGGGCAGCGGTTGTATCATTGTTCCCGCTGCCCCGCCCATCTAGGCGGATGAGGTGGCAGTCAGTCAGGTTTTTAGTCGGTATACCCCAAGTGGTTAGAGGGGGAGCCCGACATACCCCCGCCGCTCCCCAAGCGGCGGGGCATGCAGCAATGCATTTTCCTGACTTAAAACAAAAAAAAAAAAAAGGGTTAGCTTGTGACTGTGACCATCAAAAGCCGAGCGACCGAAGGGAGCAAGGATCTCTTCACTACTTTGTGTTTCGCTTCAATAATTTTTCGCACCAGCGTACCACGCTGAAATTTTTTCGCCACAACGTGTGTCGCTACAGCGTCATTCGACCGTACGTACCGGACCCGTTTGGAACGGGTAACAGCTATAAACTTCAGTGTGGGAGAACCTTAATGTAAAGCCAAAGTAAAATGTATTTCAAGAGATTTAATAATATTGTATCATTTTAATCTATTTAGGTATCTCTGTGAGCGATATAATTCAATTTGTTTACCCATTATTTGAAATCCCTTCGTGTTACTAAAATAACTAAAGTGTAGATGGGATTTGTTTTGTCCATGATTCAGAATATAAACTATTTAATTAAGTCTTTGTTTTTCGATAAAAGCTTTCACTCGCGTAATCGAGGAGAAATACCAATCAGTTTTTCCTGTAGAAATAATGGTTTTTCCGGGGATAAAAAGTAAAAAAAATCACTTGCCATAACATCAAATAGATTTCTCATATCACAAAAACATACGAAAACTAGTCTACTGAATTATTTATGAAATATGACATGACAACGTGGTTAAACTCGTTAACTTGGAAATGAACTTGGGAAGTCGGAAATATGAAACCTCTATGTTTTGATGTGGGGTGGGTCATATGTTGGATTTTTCCACTACAATACAATACCTTATGTCGTGTATAATCTCGATAGCGTCGCTTTGTGTCGCACTCTAATATGAACACGCAAGTTAAGCGACGTCGACCCTAGCCAGTGTTTGGATGGGTTTCGTTATCTCGAGCTTCTCCGTGCTTCGGAGGTCCCGGCTGTTGTAAGGCGGTCTGAAAACACCAACCTCTGCCAATCCGCATTGGAGCAGCGTGGCAGAGTACGCTCTAATCACTTTCGATTGAAGGGAGACCCGGGGCCCGATTCTACTAATGCAAATGCTCCAATGGACTCTCAATGGTGTCTCAATCGTGTCTCAAAGGAATGCCCATAGCCCATAGTATCAGTGAAATAGTTTTTGACATTTGTTATAGACTTACACAATAAGTTATGGTATCTTATCTTCTATACATATAATAAAACAGTAGACCCCCGATATGTCTGTACTTTGAACATATTTGACAAAAATGGAGAGGGAACAGTAAGAAAAAGGTAATAAAAGCGTTTTTTTATTTTTTATTTATTGTCTGTCTGTCTTTTTGAACGCGCACATCTTCTATGTTACTGAACGGATTTTAATCCTGTTTTCACAGGGAGATAGAGCTCGGCTTGGAGCAGAATATAGGCTTTGTTTCATTGAAATCGCATGACAGGAAAATAAGTTATCCTTATTTGAACATTTCACGCGGACGAAGTCGCGGGTAACAGCTCGTATTATGATATTGTTGCTTCCTCTGTCTGTTAGCTTAGATCTCTCTAAATACGGAGTTTGCAGTTTTCAGGAATAGATAGAGTGATTAAAAAAGATGGTTCATAATGAATAACACACTAGGGAAACCCATGCAACATCGCTTGCGTGAATTTATTTATACACAGCAGTCCCATTATTCCCGTGGGAATTTCGGGATAAAAAGTACCCTATGGTACACGGGTAGACTATAACCTGGCATAACAATGTCGGCTTATAAGTCTACCTGTGTA
Organism: Endotricha flammealis; assembly: GCA_905163395.2. NCBI lineage: Eukaryota > Metazoa > Arthropoda > Insecta > Lepidoptera > Pyralidae > Endotricha > Endotricha flammealis. The sequence goes on along the minus strand of LR990877.1, from coordinate 8,099,672 downwards.
ACAAATTTCATTAAAATCGTTTAATCGTCCGTAGTTTTTGCGTGAAAGAGCTACAAACATCCATACTTTCAACTTTCGCCTTTATTAGGAGTAGGAGTAGGATAGGATAGGACACTTACAAGGATTTTTAGAAATTACCACGAGAAAGCGGTATTCACGTAGGTACACGTAGTTGAGCGGGTTTTGCTAGAAAAATTAATTTAATTAATTGCATGTCTAAAAGTATAAAATGCAATAACTGGCGACAATTCTCTCAGCCTTTTAGTTCAGAGCTTTTAGCAAACTTTCAGTTTGCCAAAATCCCTTCATATTTATTTCAGTCTTCGTAAAAGCATATTCCGTGGCCGATAACAGCGCCTATCGCGAAACTTTAGGCGAAACTTTGTTTGAAAGTTTCTTAACTATGGGAACATCAGTTCAGACTTAATGCTTTTTATTTCCCCACGTGATTTAATAATGCACGCCTGCAATCGTCGAGGGGGTGGACTGTGTTTAAAATTCGGGTAAGTACGTGTCGGGCAACGCACAGTGTACCTAGTGTTCCGTTTTAGCACGCTTTGCTTGCTTATAGATAAGTACAATTAATGTCATATTCCATATCATTTTTTATGTATTTATTACAAATTAAAGTATGTTTGAAGTAACGAAATTTGATAAATTCGTCGGCTATTACTCCGTAACTAGTAGAGCCTACTTATGGTCACAGTTTCCCTGTATGTTCACCATGGTCTACTACCATGACTACTAAATGATTTATTTTATGACTAAAAAAGGTTTTATGACTTAAAAAAGTTTTTATGACTTAAAATTCGTGAATGCACAGCAGGAGAATTTTCAATTTAGTAAAATCAAACATTTAACTGCAAACTAGTACCTACAAACCATTTCTTTTACCTACTATAGTTAACAATAATTATACTAAAGGCTAGACTTTCGTAAGGAACAGAACATCGAAATGAAAACTTTAATGAAACAGCCGTCAGACCGGCCGCAAACGCGCCAACCGCACCAAATTGCAGCCCGATGAGCTCTATACCCACAAAATGTTCAATACCTCCCTAAAACTTCTGTTAACTTGGTAATTGGCTGAACGAAACACGAGAATAGGAACTCTTAAAATGTAACAATACTTTTTGCAATATTTTGAAAGATATTTTTTTTAAATTGTGTCCATTTATGTCTTAGACTTAGAGTATACATAATAAATCTATAGAGCGCGCGCATCGCTCTTTGTCCATTGTGCAAAGCGTAAGCCGATGTTCTATAGTGCTAATTTTTAGTTTGCTTCCATTTCGTCGTTTTTACAGCTCTGCACTGCACATTTCACCATGATCCCTTAAAATCCGAATAAATAACATGGAGAGAAACAATTAGCGTGCGCGACTAATAGCTTCGTTCGTTGCTGGCTTCGTTGTTGCTGTTTAAAATTCGTCTGTTTGTTCATACTCGTGCTTACCGTTCATACTTTGCTCAAGCGCGCTCTAAGCTTGCTTATCTATACTTATGTGCTTTCAGTCAGCCAGTTTCTGACACATATTTCAATTTTATTTCCACATTACGTCTTAGCCTATCCCTTTTTTCTGAGGTTTGGCTGTAAGTTTGACAGTGACGGCTATAATTTATTGTGTCTTTTCTCTTTCAGAAACTGGCTGAATGTTTTTAAATTGTTTCCATTTAATAAGAAATGAGATCCCATAAAAAACAATACTTGTCAAAAAACCCAAGCATCGCAACTCAGTTGTTCTACCGTAAAAAATTGTGAGAACCAAGTAGGTATTACCAAGTCGGTTATTAATTTATTCAGTCCCAACTTAATAATATGTGCTTTTATGTCTTATTTTACAATTTTAAAAAAAACCTAATTCGATTAGCATTTTTATAGTAACATCAATGTAGAATGCATTTTATTTTTATAGTACAAGTTTTCTATTAATATCTTCCAAAAAGAAACCCTAATTTTCTCAGTGGATACAATCCCCGGACGTTAATCTATCGTTATCCATTGCAAAAACACATTAGATGGGATCCCGTCTGGGTACTTATCCCTTCAAGTCAATCTGGGCCATTCAATTAGGTAATCTGGTGTACAGTTTCTTTACCTTTTGAAGGATCAGCCATACACATCAGACATCCTTTTAAGTTTAACGTAGCGTACGATTAATATTCTTTGAGATAAGTTTAAACATTTAGATACATTTTGACAGATTTAAATAAGTATTAAACAAGTTAATAAACTTTATTTTAAAATAAAGTACTTAGATTATTTAAATTGTTTATAATTAAATAAATGAAAATGTAATAAAAAAAGTACCAAGTACGTTAGTTTTCGATGGCGGCTGAATTAATTTGCCTAAGAAGAAGAAGAAGATTTAATAATGTTTTCTATGTTTTATCTTTAAATAGTATACAATGAAGTTGCTTTTGCTGTCTGTCTGAGCGTCTGTGTGTCCCTGTTTATGCTTAAATCTTTAAAGCTACGCAATGGATTTTGATGCGGTTTTTTTTAATAGATAAATTAGTCATTCAAGAGGATAGCGAAGGTTTACATTCCGAAATTCCCATGGGAAAGCGGGATACACGCAAATAAAGTGCGGGTTTCGTTGGTTAACCAATAAATGAAACTCAGGTTCTACATTTCAGTTTTCAAATTAATTCAATCCTAGACTTGAAACCAATCCCGTCGATCGGCATAAAAATTTTGACATTTCGTATTAATGACATTTGAAATTGCGTTGTAATTTTATGACATTAATTCATCATCATCATCATCTCAGCCACAAGAAGTCCGTAGAATTAGTAAGATAAACTATGTTATTGTTTAAGTCCATAACAAATGTCAAAAACTATTTCACTGATATACACTATCGGCATTCTATTGAGACACGATTGAGACACCATTGAGAGTCCATTGGTGCATTTGTGTTAGTAGAATCGGGCCCCTGGACATAGGCCTCCCTCAAACGCCTCCATGCGACCTGCTGGCAGCGGCCTGCATCCACCGTTAATGACATTAGTTATTATGAAATTATTTATAGCAAAAATATTTTAAAGTTTACATTTATGAGCATGATCGAAAGTATGGCTAAAGAAAAGGATAACAAAGAGATTTTCCTAGGAAAAGTAAGAGAAAAGCGGAAATGGTCACCGTAATACGATTTTTACTAATCTATGTGGAAATAACAAATTAAATAGCAATATAGTCGCGTGATTGATGCTCGCACTGTCTAGAGCTGTCAAAAACTTACCACAAGCCCGTAAATATTATTTTACTTGTATTAATCAATCAAGACAAGACGAAAAGTATTGGATTGATTTGAGTACTTACTTACATAATAAAATAGTTAGATGTCTAATAAGAATATTTACAATTACTAATACCAAAGAGTTCTATTAAAACGAGTCCATAATAAAATTGTACAAATAAGTATTTGACTTTCCGAGAGTCCGTATGGACAAGTGCCTAATTTTATTCTATCTACAAACAAAGTTTATTACGATTATTATTTTTATTATGTTTTCATCTAAATTCATTCTATAATTTAAACTTTAAAATTATTATTTACGGTTTGATATAAATGCTCTTGAATTGCAAAACAATCAACAAATATTCGATGACACAGACAGGTACCTATTCAAAGTGCGATCTGAAATTCTGAAGTAATTTCTCGCTGCAGGAAATTATACCAAACGTCGGTAGGCGTTTAATTGCTTCCCGATATTGATTTATGCATGTGCACACTGTTGGCGATGTGCGAAATTTATTAAATACTATCTTTTCCCCGCGGCTTCGCTCGCGTTTTTATAGGACATAGATCTCGTTTGAAAACAAAACAACCCATAGCGGGACTTGTGGCGCCATCTGTTGGGTGATTTTTTTTTATTTGATACAGCGCCCTCCAAAGTAGAAAAAATATTTTCCCATTGGAACGACATACTTTCACGGAATAAAAAGTAGCCTGTTGGTCTCTGTACCCCTAACAATATGTATGCAAATTTTCATAATGATCGGCTGCTTATTCAAGCCAAATACTATAGAAACTCTACCGAGTTCATACGCACAGCTTCGGAAGAATTCGGGCAAGACGGCGACACTAGCGCCCCTACGGCTTAAGGGCGGCGCATGAGGTGAACGATTTCAAAACTTTTGTGCGTTTTGTATGCAAAATGTTATAGCGCCCCTAGCATAGCGCCCTTAGCAGCATGAGGTGAACGGAGGTTGCCAAGTCATTGTATGAGAAACGTCAAGAGCTGTGCGTATTAACTCGGTAGAGTTTCTATAGTATTTGGTCAAGCCGTGAAGGAATAACAAACAAACAAACAAACTCACTATCTCATTTATAATATTAAAAGTAAAAGTTATAGATATCGTGTACTCGTTCGAGATAAGGCTATCGCTATGGTATGGCGCCACGCCATCTGGTAGCAGATTTATGTCAACAATCGTTATACCTCATTTACACTCTCGCGCGAGCCACGAGGGTAGCCGCGAGACGAGCCGCGAGACGCGAATGTAAACGCGCACTCGCGGCTCGCCTCGCGCCTCGCAGCGCTCGTGTCCGGAGCGGTTTTTTGGGCACAAGTCAAAGGGGTTCAAGTGGGATGCGAGCGCGGTGTTCACACTCGCGCTCTCGCTTCATTCGAGTTTAAACCTTGTGTCGCGTTAAAAAAGACTATGTTGACGCTAACACTTCGACGTCCTCCATTCTGGCTAGCTCGAACACAACACGAGAGTGTGAACAGACAACTCAAAAACCATCGATCACGCGAGGCGCGAGACGAAGCACGAGACGAGGTACGAGGCGAGAGTGTAAATGTAGTATTACGATTTGACACATGCAGCGCCATCTACAGTATAAAAAAAGGGGTTGGTTTTTTGAGCTGAGCGAGCCGAAGGCGAGCGAAGCTCTCCATACCAGACTCTCCTCATTTGGTTGTTCGTCTTCTCCTCCCAAACTACTCCACCAATTAGAACCAAACTTGGCACATCTTAATGCCTTGATCACACGCGCCGAGTAGAGTAGCGAGACAGTAAAAATGTCACTCGGCCGAGACAGTCCACTCGTCAGCTTTGGGCGAGTAGGTGTTTATACTAATTTTGGTTCCCAGCGAGTCAGTTCACCTAAAATTCGGGAACAGAAACAAACAACAACAAGACGCGCGCGAGCCAAACTAGCGAGTAGCGAGCGAGTGCGCTCGGCATTTGTTCAAACTTGCCGAGTGAGCGAACGAGACAGTAAGGGGTATGCTGAAGGGAGCGCGGGGGTGGGCACTCGGCCTAGTAAACAAAACGAGGTCCGAGTGACTGTCTCGCCATTTTGCTCGGCCGAGTACTCGGCCGAGTACTCGTCGGAGAGTACATACCAACCGAGCGCTCGGCCGAGGACACTGTCTCGCCGCTCTACTCGGCGCGTGTGATCAAGGCATAGGAGACAGTTTGTGGCAAGGTTTTAAAAAAATAAAAATGAAAATAAAATGTGCCAAAATGTGCCAAAATGTGCCAAAACCAATAAAGCTGATTTTTGGCGCCAAAACTTTCAACATTCGCTCAGCTCAACTTTGCATCGCGTTACGCCATGCACCCCTAGTTTATTTCCCGCGGGAACGAGATGTTTCCAGGATAAAATAAAAATTAAACCATGTCACTCTCCCGACGGTAAACTAGCCACAAAAGGCTTGTGTGCTGTGCTCGAATTGGACGTGTGCTCACAAGCCGTAGCACAGCATTTTGTTTACGAAGTAATTAATAAGTAATCTGTGATTTTGTGCCAATGCGTATAGTAGGTAGCTGGGCATTTTAGTTACTACGCTTTTCGTGTGTAAATTCCTTACCACTAAGCTGGCACGCACATTATCAAAATCATCTCTACAGTCGACTACGCCGCGGCATAATCGATCGGTTAGAAATTTATTATTAGCCATGCTTATTTATTTGTTGCAAATGCTGCCCTGGCTGAAATGATAAAGTTATATTTATGGATTCATAGGTTCCCAGAAAGTTCAGATTAACCTATCTTTTAGATTAAAATGTTTAATTTCTTAAAAATGTCAGAGATAATGTTTAGGAACAGAATGTTTAATTTCTTAAAAAAAGTGTCAGAGATAATGTTTAGGAACAGTTAATGTTGGTCTGAGTGTTTAGGGCCTGGATAAATTGGCAGTTTTTATATGATTTTAATAGACTATACCTACCAAATGGTGTAACTGACAAAATTCACTGTTTATTTCATAGGACGATCAAAAGCTACTGATTTATAGAAAGTAAATAACAAAGAAGTACCTAAAAAATATAATGTTTTAGAAACATTTGATAATGGCGGAAATACTTTTCTTTGAGTCATCATTGATCCATGGAAGTAATAAGTACTACGTACAACAGGAATGAGCTGTTGTCGCAAAATTGAAGCCGAGCGAGAGCTCAGTAACTGTACCTCTTATCCCTCTCTGGCGATGGTGACCATATTGAAATATGATTTAAGGACAATAATTATAAAAAATGATTGCGAGATGGATTTTAATCGCAGATGCTAATGATAAACTTGCCCTTTGGCACTACTTTATACATTTCCTGTTTTTGCTTGCTTTTCACACGCGTCATATAGCGTACTGTGTAGCATGAGGCGTAGCCGCTACGCCTCATGCTACACAGGGCCAGCTTATATTGGAAGTGTAAAGGTCTACGTGCTCTTGACTGTACCTACTGGTCCTTGTCGGACATAATATACATGAGTATCGGTGCATTGAACTTTGTTTTCAACATTAAATACTCTACATATTTTTATTGATAACATTATTTTTGTATTTTTCATTTTGTCAACGCGCCTCGATTACGAATTCAAAATAGTAGATTTTACAATAGTGCACGAACCATTTTTATCCGAGACTTTTAGCACCCCTCGCCAATGTGGAGGATAAAATGGTTTTGTGGACGAGTTATAGACTCTGCTTTTCACTTCGATTGCGAGGAAATAAAACAGCAGTATAACAATATATAGATATATTTCATTAATTAGGTAAGAAAAAACTGTTAAGTTTACATTTAATTTACACAAAATACAAGCAATAAAACGGAGGGCACTGCATCTCGTTTTGATAAATAAGCAGCAAAATCTTGAGCTTTAAAATGTTTGCTACATACAACTGATGCATCGGTCAGTTTTTGGGTAGAGCTCATGGATATAATATTTATCCATATTTCCTTAACGTTAGGATCTTTAGGAAATCTGAAATTGAAACAAAGTTATTTTAATAGAGAAAGGAATAAAAAATGCATGTATTTAATTTATTTGTTCTTGAACTAGGATTGGATAGTCATGCATCATGGTCACCCTAATCCTTCACTAACAAAATATGTCAAAATATGTTTAAAACTATTACCTGTGAAAAGATAAACCACAATCAGGATAATACTCGCTTCCGCAAGCCTCCACGGCACAAATTCTTCCCATTTAAACTAAAATTCTTCAAAAATATCACGAAATTTCAAAACACACCGCCATTAACGTCCGAGTCGGCGATTTCATGTGGGGTTGTCATGTCAGTGAAATACGTTTCACCTAAATAAATAAAAACCTATACGCCAATCGCAAATTTTTTGCGGTAATAAGGTTTTACACGAAGCAACAAATAACATAAGCAATAAATAAAATAAATAAAACATGTCGGTAATAAATTATTATTTATATTTAAAAGCATTTTAGAAGTAAATGTTTTTACTTCATTACATTACATCAATCGCATATTTTTCTACAAACAACGAAAGGATTGAAATCAACTAAACTCTGGCAACTCTAAGTCACTGTTAGAACGGGACAGAGGGATCAGTGGTTGCCCTCTCACTCGGCTTCATTTTTATTTTGCGCGCAACAAGACTCTTACGACCATAACATAAGGTTTTATTTTCTTTTTTTTAGCTGCAAGATGTACAGATAGAGCTCATTCCTTTTGTACGTAGTACTTATTACTTCCATGCATTGATCACATTCATTGTCTTAGTGAAAAAGAGAAGTAGAAAAGGAGAACTGCCACACCAAAAAAATACGCTGTCTTAAAACAAAAATGGCAACATTATCTGTCAATGTCACGTTGAAAAAAATACCGGAACGGAATTCATTTTGAGTCATTTTCTTCGTTTCTTTTTCCTACAAAGAAAGAAAAGTTAGCATTTACAAGGAAATTTCATTATATAGTCTTCAAATTATATAACTTTATTCGTTTATAAAAATCACAATGTCTTTCATTTTGAGGCAATTTGCTCGCAGGGTCAGTTTAACCAAATATTATACTTTTAGACTCGATGTTTCTGTATTGTAACTGTATCTGAAATGTATGTTTTTCTACACAGCTCACTGCAACAACATTATCACCGGTTAATAAAATGAATTTATGCACTAGTAAGTATATTATTATTTATTTTGAATTAATTTGTTACATAACCTCTTTTCACTCAATAACATAGTTGTATGAGACAGCAGTATATTATACATTGTAACCAGTATGTTGATACTGGTTACAATGTATAATATACTGCTGTCTCGAGTGTTTCTCTCTTTAATTTCATGAGCTAAGTACTGCGAAAGCAAAGCCCCTAACTATGACCCAAATTGTTTCTAATCACTTGCCAATGCCACTATTATAATAACCTACTTTAAAGAATATAGTGAATTTTGTCAGTTACACCATTTGGTAGGTAAAGACTGTCAAAATCATACAAATAACTGCCAATTTATCCAGGCCCTAAACACTCAGACCAACATTATTTAGTTAACATCTACTGTTCCTAAACATAATCTCTGACACTTTTATTAAGAAATTAAACATTTTAATCTAAAATAGGTTAATCTGAACTTTCTGGGAACCTATGAATCCTTAAATATAACTTTATTATTCCAGCCAGTGCAGCATTTGCACCTAGGGTGCAGAAAGCAGCTCCGGATTTCTCAGCGACAGCCGTTGTGAATGGGGAATTCAATCCACTCAAACTTAGCGACTTTTCTGGAAAATATGTTGTCCTATTCTTCTACCCTCTAGATTTGTAAGTGTACAAATATTCTATTTACCCCGCGTAACTTCGTTTGCGTGTATCCCGCTTTCCCGTGGGAATTGTAAATTTTTTCTCCATAAGAACCATTGTACTTCAAGGAATATTCTAAAAAAAGAATTAGCGAAATTGGTTCAGCTGTTCTTGAGTTTTACGCTTAGCAACACATTTTGCAATTCATTTTTATATTATAAATCATTTACTATGCACCCGATCATTATTAAAACTCGTAAATGTACAACATACTGAGAAAGTCAGGGATTGAGATCTATTTCATAAAATATTAAAATTATCTGCAAGCAAAAACAAGTACTCTATAAATTACCATCATGTGGTAGCAGACTTGTCTTGTGATTCCTTTTAATTAAGGTTTACTGGTAATTAAGAATGCCTTTAGCTTTTATTTTGCCTTTTGAGATATGGAACCCTAAAACTAAATGTTATCTTTAAATTTCAGCACATTTGTATGCCCTACTGAGCTGATAGCGTTCAGTGACAGAGCTAAAGACTTTGCCAGCATTGATTGCCAAGTGCTTGGTGTGTCCACCGACTCGGAGTTCAGTCATTTGGCATGGGTCAATACTGCGAGAAAGGTGAGTCTTAATATTCATATATCTTTGAATATTGCATAAATTATTATGTATATGTTTTGTGGACAATAATAATAGATCGGAGGACATTTTAAAATTACTTTGGTAAATGAAAGAACGGAATTAATGATCTTAGACCCAAAAACAAATTGTGCAGTGATGTTACTTATAAAAAAAAATATTTTTTAAATTCTTTCGTGTCAAGTTTTACAATGTGGTATACTGTGGCGTGCCATGGCTGTAGTGTGCGCAAATCTTATTAAAAAAAATAATTTCGTTCAAAAATATTTTTAAGAATGGTTAGTTAAACCCAGGATGGTTGAACCTTAACAACTTTAAAAACTTAAAACTGTTTTTTTTTTCAGGATGGTGGCTTAGGTAAACTAGATATTCCCCTTTTGGCAGACTACAAAAAGAAAATATCACAAGATTACGATGTTTTACTAGAAGATGGTTTTGCTCTTCGTGGTGAGTATTTTTTTTATTGTTTTACTAGTAAAATACTCGCAACTTCGTTGTCCCGTGGGAATTTTGGAAAATACTTTCTTAGTACACCCCTAGACGTCGTAAGGAACCTACATTCCAAATTTGTAATCTCTAGACTGGTTTAACTATATATCAACGCACAGCACAAACCGCTGATCGTAGAGATCTGAAGCTTGGAGGGTATGTTCTTTGTATGTCCCTAGACATCCTATAAGAAGGGGTTTTCCGAAATTCCCACGGGAAAGCGGGATACACGAAGAAATTGCGCTGGTTTCACTAGTATTTTATAATTCTCATGTAAGTGACCATTGAAATAAAGTTCTTTAAACCGAGATTCAAGCGTAATAAATGTAATAATTTTTGCATTGATGATGATATTTTTTCAGGATTATTCATCATTGATAGAAATGGTATACTGAGGCACATGTCAGTCAATGATCTGCCCGTCGGCCGGTCAGTTGACGAGACGCTAAGGCTGGTGAAGGCTTTCCAATTTGCTGACAAACATGGAGAAGGTATGATATTTCCACCTCAAAGCCAGCTACGCATTATCCATCCGCGCTGGACGTCAGTGCACGATGCACGACGCACGTACATCCAGCGTGGATGGATAATGCGTAGCTGGCTTCAGGTATAAGTATAAGCCAGGATTGATTAACTATGTCAGTGAAGGTCAATAATTACAATGAGCTTGTTGCCTAAATTGAGATATTCAATAATTTATTCAATGTATTATAATGTACTAATGAAACCCGCGCAACTTCGTTTGCGTGTATTTATTTATGCACAGTAGCGCCATCTATATCAGATTTTTTATCAAATCCTACGGGAATCGCGTAATTTTCGGTATAAAAGTACCCTATGTGTTAATCCAAGTATTCCATGGTATCAGCATATAATACATTCACATACCAAATATGATAAATATTAGCCCAGCCATTAGAGCATGAAGAAGAACAAACATATAAACGAACTTTCGCCTTTATAATATTAGTTAGGATTAACAAAAGTAAAATATTTATTTCGATATCTTAAAAAATTACAAAAGATCACTGTTAACTTTGGATTTTTATAATGTTTCACAATCGGGCCGCATCGCAACGCCCTCGCAGATCGCTATATTTTTACAATATTATCTCGTTAGTTGCCCTCGATAGGTAGGTAGATAGATTTTTTGTTAAATATTAAAGTATGTATGTATTTAAGCCTACAGTAAAAAAAAATTAAGTTAAAATGTAATTTTTGTTATAGAGGAGCGAGGTTTCCTAACACAAGTATTATAATATACTTAAAAGGAGGCCTCAAACCAGATCTAAGTAATGTAAAACTTTGTTACTGAATAAAGTTTTTTTTTATATATTTTTTATAGGTAGTCAGAAATATTCATCTATTTAGAATGTCAACGGCTGACTAGCGGCGCGTCTCGACAAAAATCGTGTTTTTTAATATTTATTTAATTTAAATTCTTTATTATGACAGAATAAAAACCATAGAGGTTTGTGCGGGCTGTGTTTTGGCGTGATTTCGCTAAGCGTTACAGCCCGTCCACACGGCGCGTTGCGTGGATGCAACGCCAATATTTTGACGCATAGCCGGCCACACGGGCGCTGCGTTACTACGACGCGCTCGTAACGTTCCGTCGTCGCAGCGGCGACGCACAGTTGCGGCGAGCGTTTTGTTTAAAAATATTTGACGTCCTCCCTAGCTCTCAACGCATAAGCAACTGAGCGCTGCCGCTCCGTCGTCACCCCCGCCCGCTTCGTCTCGGGGGCTGCAGTTCCGTCGTGTGTGAACACTATTATTAGTATGTGAAACGACGCAACGCGCCATGTGGACGGGCTGTAACGCTGTGGTCTGCCGATCTGTTTTACTTCAATATGTATAAATCATTATCTTGTAATAAAAATAATGGGCATCTTTTTTCCAGTGTGTCCTGCCAATTGGAATCCAGAAACAAATGCTAGTACTATCAAACCAAGCCCAAAGGAAAGCAAGGAGTACTTTCAGAAAGCCAACTAAGGATTGAATATTCGCCCGTAATTACGTCACCACTTGCGGATAGGCGTTCCGTCAAACTAACAGTTCAGATATGGTTTTAACAGTTAAAATATGAAAAATATAAAAACTTGAAGTTATCCGCTAGTGTTGAATGAAGCATTAATAGTCAGTTTCTGAAACGGTTTTTTAAAAATAAAGAAACACCTGTCAATCTTAAGAAGAAAAAAGATAGTTTGAGACTTAATGTGGAATGAAAATTGTGGCGACACCTATCGCAATACAGAAGAACAATAGAGTGAAGAAAAGTTCACAATGAAAACACATGACTGCGCCACTAGAATCCTGAATCGCGCACTCGAAGTTTTCTACGATATGGGATATAGCCTGGCCGGAAGATCTACCTCTCATCTTCCCTAGTAGCGGTCGAGCCGAGCATATCAATACAAAAATCAAAATTCGTTTCATACTGGCTGTTAATTATAAAGCAATCTAGTTTTTTTTTGTCTAATGTTTTTGCAAAGGTATACTGAAAATTACATAGAAAGGCTATTAGTTTGTGGATGATAATTCGAATATTATGATTCTAAAGGTGATCCAAAGAGAGCGCGCATAATTTATGTTTAATGGTTATGATTATTTTATAATATCTAGGCGTTATGTATGTTTATTAGTAAATTTTAACAGAGTAGTATTACATGGGTACGTTATTAATCTTAAGTTAGAAATCTTAAAGCAAAATCATGAACATCTGAACATTTTAAATTAGAAACTTGGCTATGAATTTTAAATGACAATATTTGTATAAAAGTCTCGGTAAAGGGATAATGGCATGTTATATTAACCTAATATTTAAATGTTTTTATACTAGGCTAATTTGTAGAGTGACGCCGGCGAGACGCGCCGTTAACCAGCGCGTTTTAAGCGCGCGCTAGACCTGCGGACCGCTGTGAAACGAAACGAGTAATACCTATCGATATCGCGCGTCTGTTCGGCGCGGTTCAAATGGCATGACTCTGCAATCAGCCTAGTCTCAGCCAAACAAATTATTATTTTGTGAGTGCGTAATGTATGTATGTGGCTGCAAATGAACGTATAAAACTACGTCTGTAGCAAGGTGTCGTGACTATTGAAGTTGACTGTAGGTATTCTAATTTGAGTCTGGTCCTAAACACTTCCATCACGGCAAAAAGATGCTTATTGCGTTTGAATTAGAATATTTCTCATTTACGAAATCTCAGGAGAATTACACTATAGGTATGGGAAAATAGTTTTTATTGTAAACGTAATACGATACGATTTATATAAAATTAATAATGATAATATATTTTTCACCTCACAAGCTCGGAAAGAATCTGTTTGTCATTCGAAATCTGAGCGCAAAAGTGCATTTTGTGCCCTAGCGTGGAAAGTATTTTTAAAATTCGAACCTTTCTATTCTTTAATTTTTTATACCGCGAGTCCTCTGAAAATGCATTAATACTTATTTCATGCCAGTGCGCCAACCTTATTTTTAGAATAATCGAACTGGCCAGCACGACACCGCATGAAAAAAAATAAACACTTATTTAATATATTATTTGCGTTTTTCTTGCACCTAGGATTTTCCTCGCTGTAGTGAGGTGAAAAATTTTGTGTTTCGCTCGGCAGCAAAGTTATTCTGCGTCTCGTACCTTTGAAACCCTCGCTACGCTCAGGATTCTATATTTGAACCACTCGCTTCGCTCGTGGTTCAATCCTAGAATCCTTCGCTAGCTCAGGTTTCAATTTAAGTACTCGCGCCAAAAAACAACTTTGCAGCCTTGCATAACAAATAACTATTGTTTTTGCATTTGCCTTTACGCTCCACTAGGTTTGTTATGTATCTGCATTTTGTTATACTATTCCAAGTTGCATATAATAGTGTTAAATATTGTTACTTTCTTCCACAAGGTTCATGTTTTAATAAAATGTTATTTAATAAACTGTTTTTAATTTATATTTAACTCGTATCGTCTTTAAGCGGTACAGACCTATTCCGCACCATGCTGTCTTCTGTAAAAGTCACAAATAAAAAAAACTTCGTGATCGAAGTGTAAAGCCAAGATTAATCAACGACTATTGAAAATGAACAATAAAGTAGTCTCGGGAAAATATAAACTGTCATTATAGAAGTCTCGGGAAAATATAAACTTGTCTTGGAACTAACAATGAATTTAAACGATATCGTTAATTGTTCCAGCATGATATATTCTTGTAATAATCTCAAGCGCCATTGAAATGGATCTTGAATCTACGCGGCAAGTTGCCATACCTTGAAAGCCAAGCTGGTGCAGCAATGGTTTACAACAAGCGCTAGCTAATATCACCCGATAGCAATGTCGCCGGCATTGCATGTAGGAACTAGGAACCAAGGAAAAAACGAGCTGAATTAAAAACACTTTTTACATAGTTTTACTAAAAGTTCCTATTGATTATTTTTCAGTAAAACTGAATTCTATTTATTAGTTTTCAAGTATGAGTTATTATAATGATATTACATTTATTAAAGGTAAAATAAGCTACTCAGTCTATACAATGCAATTACAATTAAAGATTAGGTTTAGCTCAGAAACAATAAATCTAACATTTTCTTAGGCCTAATTTATCAGATCACTTAAAAAATTAATTATAATAATATCAACCTTTATTTTTAAACACATAATAATGTATAAAAGAAATGATTTAATTATAAAGCATAAAAAATGTCAGATTATCTGGAACGTATCAAGACAACATGTCATTTACTGTATTTTTTTTTTATATCACTAAGGTGGCAAACAAGCATATATTTGTACAACTCAACTTAATTAATTTATCTGTTAGTGATTACAATAGCACTGCTCATAAAGTATTGTTCTCCAGTTCACCTGCTTAAAATATATTCACAGACCTTTGCATGAATACGATGTTGGGACATACTGTTATGACGGATCGTCATCAGAATCCAAAGCATCAGAGGAATCGTCCGATGAATCACTAGAATCGGACGAATCGCTAGAATCTGTATCGCTATCGGTTGTATACTGATCGCTATCTAAAGCGAGCATTTCCATTCTTTTCGGTAAAAGAGACATTGATGCCATACGTAATGCTACTTCATTCTCTAATATCTCCATTTCTTCATGTCTAACCATTTCAGCTGCAGATTCTAATTGCTCTAATTCTAAATTAACGTCATTTTTCATTAACTCCACTAAAGAGACGTTCATGCATAGACTCTCAAACTCTTGGTTAGAACATTTTTGAAGGAATATTAAATAATCCTTAATGTATAGTTGATTGAGGATATACCTCGCATCATTGCTGGCGTTAAACATCTGATGTATTTCAATCATACATTTTATTATAAACTTTTTGCCTTTTTTAATTAATGATACCAAATCGTCTTTAACTTTGTGACATAAGTCAAAGTTTCTGAATATTGGATATGTTAATGCTCTTCTATAACTAGCGATTAACGTTTCCTGCACATTGCTAAAGATACAAAACCAACTGAGTGTTGAAGATAGTTTGTTTATCGTCCATCCAGATTCTACAGTACTCTCATTCAAAGTTGTTCTTTTATCGTAGCAATATGCATATAGAATATCAACTAAACCGTAAAGTACATGTTGATATTCACCTTTATTAAGCAGATAACTTTTATTTGGTAAGTCCTTTAGTACTCCCACCTCATCCTCATTAAAATCAACGTTTGAATCAAAATCTGGATCATTCCAAAACAATTTAGTTGCCAAATATGGAGTAATAAGTTCATAATCGAAAAAATCTGCTAAATAATGATTCGTTGAGAATTTACGATTTTCATATTCAATTCGGAGTCTATTCCTTTCGTCTATTGATACAGGGGTCTTCAATTCAAATATTTGTGGAAACTCGCTAGCGATATTACTAAAATCATTATTGACTTTACAGGCAAACCCATAGCCAAACTTGTTACTCTCATCCTCATTGTCATCAAAGACAATTCCATCCTCTTCTAACAACTCCACTAAGTTAGGATTGACGTCAGGTATGACACTAGGAGCCAGCAGACTGGTAATCATATCTAAATTTTCGAAAAACTCTCCTGGCACTTCTTTATCAAAGGTAAGGTTGAAATCACCTGAATAACAGGTGTAAGATCCTTTAGAACTATCATTATCCACTATTCTACCTGGTAATCTAAGTCGAAGAAAGTAAGGGCTTGATACAAAAAGGAAGTTTTCACCATCTACATCGATCTCTGTGTCACCTACGTTCGTGTATGGCGCGTGAACACTAATATAAACATGATTATCGTCTTGCGTTAACTTAAAACGTGGTGTCAACATTTTGAAGGAATCAGAACAAAATTTATTTCACAAAATACTTTGTTCGAATTTGCCATGCGCCGATCGCAAATCGACCAAACACGAACACGCTCAACACGCCGATTTGTTTTTTTTTTGCTGTCAAAAATTGACATGATGGATGAAGATGTTTTTTTTCTCTTTCTGAAGTGATGTTTGAAAAACGATTACGAGTTTAGTCGATTTCATTTACATATCGTTTAAGTTTAGTCGAGTATCTTTACCCCTTTGTAGGACATGGGGAAAATAATAATTTCATAACCACCACCTGTACCCATCGAAATAATATTACTACGTAACGGACACCGCGAACAAAATTTTTGTCCCCATACGTTGAGGCCAATAGACATCAACTCGTTTAGAAACTTGCCGACGCTCATCGTGATTGGTCCTCGGATTTATGTCAAAAAAAATATTGGAAAATGCCGTCATGTTCAATAAAAACTTGTAAAAACCGTTCAACAGTAAGGAAGAAAGATAGCGGCGTAACTTATCATCG
Source organism: Endotricha flammealis (assembly GCA_905163395.2). Taxonomy (NCBI): domain Eukaryota; kingdom Metazoa; phylum Arthropoda; class Insecta; order Lepidoptera; family Pyralidae; genus Endotricha; species Endotricha flammealis. The sequence continues at coordinate 8,082,713 of LR990877.1, read as the reverse complement.
CTAAGTATACAAAAAATTAAGTAAAACCAACCAAAACAATTTTTTTTCATTATTTTCTAATGCATCATGATTGCATCCGCCATTTCTATGTGAAAATCATAGATTATCAAAAATTAATCGTACAGATGGGATACGTAGGTACTAAGCGTCAGTCAATTTTATAATATAATTTAGGTACCTATTTCTGAATTTTTTGTAGCTTTTTTATTAACCGACTTCAAAAAAGGAGGAGGTTCTATGTTTTTTTTTGGAAGTCCGACGATTACTCCTTCAATTTTGGACCGATTTTAATCATTCTTTTTTAAAAATAATATGTAATTTAAATATTGATTTTTTAAACTATATTTCCAAAATATTTTTATATACTAGGTAAAATACGTAAATGTGGATAACGTTACTAACTAAGTAAAAAAATAAGTTTCTAGAAAACAAAAAGATGGAAAACGAAACAGCATTTTAAATTTCGATCAACCATTTTCGAACAAATGAAATTCGGGCAAACAAGTTTCGGAGTAAAGGTACGTTACCATTCTTGAAATTCAACACAACTCCTCTTGTCTGGCAGGCGACCGTCTCCTGGTTATTGCATATATTACAAAATACTACAATATATAAATAGCTTCACTATAAAGTTAGTTTTGATTTAATCTCAGTTTAATTTTGACTAATATTAAGTTAAGAACAAAAATGTAATGTAGCTTCCTACCTATAAAGCTAATATTATACCTATTTTCTATTAAATTTGTCTATTATGTAAAATAAAATATTGTAATAAAATAAAATAATCAGTTGGATGTCCAATAGGCAGAATATAAACAAAGTGTCGCCCCTGCGTAGTAATGTCATATTCTATGACTCGGTTGGGGGCGGGGCCAGGGAGGGGCGCGCCCCTCACGGCCGAACACGGCGCCAAAATTTGAAGGCGCTGTCATTTCTATACGTAGTAATATTATTTCGATGCCTGTACCACGTATCGTCATTACAACAACACTCCTTTGACTACTATAAGTTATATATAAAAAAAATAGAGTGTTAAAATTAGATCAGATGCACTCTGGGTGGGTCGTAGCGTCGTAGTCACGTCGTCGTAGACCACATGCGTAGAGTAACGTTACAAAAAACAGATGATTTTTTGTTAACAAAACCATTTCTATGTCTCCATAAAACTATTTTAACAGTCTTCGTCAATCGTATGTTCAAATGTTCCACAGTTCTGGGTGGGTGTTTGTGTAGGTGTATTTTTAGTAGGCGTTGAATTGAACTTCAACACTTTCATTAGCACATTATTAAGAAAGTTAGTCCATACCAGTACATAGATGATAACTGGTAATAAAAACTGTTAGGTATGTACTGTATTTAGATATTTAGTGCTAATGTTGAAATTTACTCGTTTTTTTTCAAATCGATATGCGAATATTTTGCCTATAACATCTTAATATTTATCATTCGATTTTTTTGACAGCTCGTCTGATTGATTTGGCATTGGCATTTGATTTGATTTGACAGCAAAAAATATTCGCGAATCTATCAAACAAAATACTGAAAATACCAATAAATTTTATTTTTAATGTATAATACATTTCATTAAAATATTTTTATAGTGAAACAAGGAAATTGGAGTGATATTATTCTACTTTAGATGTTTATACAATGCCCGTGGGAAGAAAACGTTGGAATCTTCATGGTGAGTAAATAAATCTATAATTGCCATAATGTTTGCTTTGAAGGCACAAGTAATTTAGTTTTTTAGTCGCTGTTTAATTAATATTTAAATAGGAGATGGCCATTTACACATTAAAATAATTTAAATATGAATTAATGTCCTTGTAATACAACATTATGTCTCAAGGATAGTTAATAGAAGTTTTTTATAAATTTTAAAATAAATAATAACTTCAAAATTTGATCAGGGACTCAGTGAGTCGTCTAGGAATTGTACTGCTGTAGGTCATGTTGTGTCCAATATTCAATTTTCTTTTTCATAGTATTATTATCATTATAAGTACAAACATTTGACTAACCGCTAGTTGTGTAACAATTTATAGTTAAAGACGCATTAAATTGTAAGATTCTCTTTTTTAAGGTCCGTATTTAACAAGAAACCACCACAGTTTGTTCATCTGTCTGTAGTCTAGCTCAGAAACCCTTAATACTAGAAAGCTGTAGTTTAAAATTTTTTGAACAATAATAACATTACATGTTATCTAATTGGTATAGGAGCAACTTATTTAAAGAGTTTTGTTTGTATGATACGAAGCATGCAGTTTATTTTCCATCTTTACTGAAGCCGCTGTGTTTCTCCCTTGTATGTAATATCTGTTATAACAGGGGGGTATAAAGGCTGATTCACGTTACACCGTGCCCCGGCCGGCCGGGACGCGACACGGTGTAACGTGAACCATCCTATACAATACCCACCGGCATTTCCACGCCGTGCTCCGGCCTGGCCCCGGCAGCGGCGGCCGGGACACGGTCAAGCATGATTCAATTGTTACAATTCATACAAAAAATATACTATAGGTATTGGACTGTGCCACGGACGGGGTCGGCCCGGACACGGCACGGTGTAACGTGAATCAGCCTTAAAAGCAACTTTAAAAAAAATAATACTTGTGTGTTTGTAGACTTTATTATGATATGATGGAAATACTAAATTCACAATTTTTACCATCTTTGCTTGATCCAGCATGTTTCGCTCTTATACATAATTATTTATCATAACATGGGTGTCCTGAAACGTTAAATACTTTTTGAGCAATTTTCGCTTCAGATGGACCACAAGGGTCACTTCGGAGGCTTCGCAATCAACTAGCAGAGGATGGCTGCGCAGAATCTCAAGTGGTCTTGGCAAAGCTGCTATTGGAAGAAAAATGTGGTGGGTATATAATTTTTAATACAATTTCCAAAACTATTATTATGACTTAGTCATCAACGAGCAGCATCATGCTGATATGTCTATGTCACGGTGTTGAAAAGTTCACTAGTCACTAAGTTTCACAAGTCTATCAGTTTCTGAAACATGACAAATAATAACTGTCTGTACTAAAGAAAAAGGAAAGGAATTTTAATGTAAATTTATTTACCATATAATCCTGTATTTTATCATGTATACAGAGCTGACAGAGATTTGAGAAGTGGGTGGTATTTTTCTGATTGAACTAGCCCATTTCATAAATGCTATACCACTGAAATTTTCATTCTATGATTGTGCCTATTGTTATGGTTCAAATAACCCTGTTTATTTTTAAATATATTTAAATAAAAAATTTCACTTCCCCGCCCCAGGTCCCGAACTTAACGCATTTATAGATAATGTGTTAATATATAGAAATGAAACATTTCGCCATCATTATTAACCTGGTAGCTTAGTTGGGAGAGCACTCAGACGGATTTTGCGAAAATGTGGTTTCGAATTCCACCAGGGAGGGGTGAGGAGGTGAAATTTTTCATTTAAAAATATTTTATAATTTTCACGTCAAAAATGAAATTAAACAGATAATATACTTATTCCATATTTCAGAACTGGAAGCTGACAAAATATCTAACTTCAAACAAGCTCTGGAATGGCTCATCTGTGCTACGGAGCAGGCTCATCCTGAGGCACGGAGAATGTTGAAAAGGTAACTAATCCTTAAGAAATTACTATTCAAACACAGTTACAGTTTGCTTTGCAGATTGAACACACTTTTAGGTATCATTTTCGATACACAAATGTATTGTTTTCAACCCCACCTTGGCGCTGAGCGTGTTAATCGCCTAAATAGAATTAACAGCCATGGCACACGGCGTATTTTAAACGCACAGATGACTCGCGTTTCCTGCTACATTGAGCTCTTTGTATGTTAGACCTCACGATAAAATGCTTTGAATACAGCGATGGATAATGCGCGCGTCATCTGCGTTTAAAATACGCCGTGTGTCATTACTCTGTAAACACCGTGGCGCTACCAATGCGTTGCCTGCTACAAGGAACAGAATAGGGAGAGAGTAGAGATAAGGAAAAAGAGAAGGGCTATGGGATCTGTCGCTTACTGAACGAAACTCATTACTCCTTTAAACCGATATTCTACGAGGTTGTGATACCTCGTAGAGCTGGGTGCAAGCCAGTAGTACCCCATATCTGTAGTTCAGAACTGTTGGGATATTCACCATGCTATTCACCCATCAGTAGGTACTATATAGTACCTACTGATGGGATACTAAACCCTAGTGAGGCCTCAACAGTTCTATAGAACTACAGGTATGGGGTACTACTGGGATGCACCCATTCCCTCCGTATCAGAAGGACAATTTAGTAAAATGACTTTGAGCTAGCCACTTCATGAAAACCTCTATACAAATTATTACTGTGATATATAACTCATTGAGTACGTACTCGACGCTATAACTGTACTATGAGATAAAATAATCTTAGCCAAGTAAAAAAAAGTATTTATTCATTCGAAATATGTTAATAATGGCAGTCAACAACAAAAAAAGTCAATAGACAATTTTTAAAAAGCAAAGCTGTCAATAAAAACGTAAATACGCCATTGTTTCAAACATCGCTCAAAGGAAGAAAACATAATTTCGCAATGATATGAGGTAATGTTATGTAAATTTTAAAATACCAAAGCAATGTAAACAAAATAATGTGTTACAGTCCTCTATACGGATGGCGGTTGGGTGGTTGTGAACACGCGATTTGTTTAAAATGAGTGTTAATATCAATGATTTCGCTTTGTGGAAAATCAGATGGGATAAAGTTCGAGATGAACTACGTATATCTATGTAAATTAAGAGCCACACTTGTGATTTTTAATCGGCCGATAGTTTGATCGTTCTGGGATTCAGTATGGAGCTATATGGCAGTGCGTCCATTTGACGATTCAAAATCGGCCTATCAAGCTATCGAAAATGACTGCGCCTAAACGATCGGCCGATTAAAAAACACAAGTGGGCTCTAATAATCTATTTTTTATAAGTATACTAGCTAAACCCGCGCAACTTCGTCTGCGTGTATCCCGCTTTCCCGTGGGAATTTCGGAATGTATTATACCTAAAAACCTACCTCTTGAATCACTCTATCTATTAAAAAAAAACCGCATCAGAATCCGTTGCGTAGTTTTAAAGATATAAGCATACAAAGGGACATAGGGACAGAGAAAGCGACTTTGTTTTATACTATGTAGTGATATTTAGAATTCCGTTTGGTATCCATACACAGGCTTAGTTTGGGACCAGGTGGAGCTGTTATTTATAATTTTTTGTGAGCAGAAATAGGAAAATACGTGATTTTTGGGAAGCAGCAGTATAACGAGTATGCAATCTGAACGGTGCATCAACGGTATACGCAGTACCAAGTTACATATCCAAATATATTTTAAAAGAAAGTCGTGTTAGTTACACCATTTATAACTCAAGAATGGCTGAAGCGATTTGGCTGGAGATTGCTGGAGAGGTAGCTTACAACCAGGAGCAGGTCACAGGATACTTTTTATCCCGTTAGGGTAGAGTTGGGGTAGGGTAGGTGCCTCTAAGGCGGAACAAAGTTTGCCGGGTCTGCTAGTTTTTTTAAAACTTAGATAAGATAAGATAAAGTTTATTTGCGTAAAATAAGGTACATTATAGATTATTTAACATTAAATTGTCCGCTTATTCTGCCCGATTTTGGGCGTGCAAATATAATTATTCATTAATTTATCATTATCTATATATATAAAATGCTTTGTCCTGACTGACTGACTGACTGACTGACTGACTGAGAATCAACGCACAGCCTAAACCGCTCATCGTAAAAATCTGAAACTTGGCAGGTGGAAATATTATAAGACGTAGGCGTCCGATAAGAAAGGATTTTTCGAAATTCGAACTCTAAGGGGGTAAAAAAGTGGGGTAAAGTTACTATGGGACAACTTGATTCCTTGGTCCAATCTACTTCAAATTTTGCATAAAAATTGTTTAAGAGAATTGATGGAAGATGTGATTCTTATTTTATTGAAATTCTTGAAAAAAATGTATTTTGTGGGTAATTTTCTTCGAGTTGATATCAATACTTATACTCCTTAGTGCTTTTGATTTCAATTACATTTCATTTTGACACATCCATGAAGTGAAGGGTGTCATCTGTCATGTAATATTTTTGATTGTGAATATTGAAACAAAATGATTTCATAATGTCGTCGTACTATTTATTCTGTTTGTGATCTCGGAAAAACAGCTAAAATTCTAAAGCGGACTGAATCATATTCATCGATAATAAGCAGTACCTAAGTAATTAACTCAGGTAAATAGATATTAAATTTTATAATATTTGACAGAGTTCAAGTTAAATTGGTCAATGGTTAAATGGCATATTGGTATTGTCTCTTTCTCACATATAGAAAATCTCATTACGTCAACTCGCTCTAATATTTCGTAGTGTTGTTGACGGATGGTTGTAGGCTGAGGTTTGTAGGTTATAAAATACCGATATACTTATTTCATTTTTTTTACGGAAGTGGTTGGAAAACAAGCTCAGGAATATGGATCATTTTGATATTAGGTGATTACCGTCAACTATGGAGCACATATTCTAGGGTCCATGACCCGTTGCCGAACTATAACAGGAAACAGGATATAGCGAGAAATAGTATAAGGACGGAGTTAGATTTTTTTATACCACAAAGGTGGCAAACAAGAATTTCGGATATTTCACTCTCCGAACGAAACGCATTGCTGCTATACGTCAATATTCTGTAAAAGGGTGGCACTTCACCGGTCAGGCTTGCCTATTTTTCATAAACGCCCACTCCAAAGATTGTAATGAGAAGTACCTATATAAATAGACAACCGATAAGAAAGGATTTTTTTAAATTCCCACGGGAAAGCGGGATAAACGCAAACGAAGTTGCGCGGGTTTCTCTAGTACAATTATAAAATTACGGCAATCGGTTTTCTGGCTGAGATGATGAATGGTACAAGTCTTAAGCTAACTCGTTTTTCTCCCTTATTTTGACAATAACGGCGTCAGATTTAAGGTGTCATTAACTTAGTGTTTATGCAACTCACTCAAAAGGAACCCTTGTTGCCGTATTCACGGAATGTTCGAAAAAACTTATTGACAGACTAAATATTTATACCTACATCAAAACTTTTACATTTATTGGTAACTAGTAGGCCACAAACTTGTCTTAACTAAACAAATCGTTTGCTGATCGAGGAATAGGTACATTTTTCCAATAAAATAGTGACTCGCATTTGCCAAACTCTTAAAAACAAGGCAGCCTTTTTTCCAGTAGTGGTATACAAGTGAAATTCTAAACTTATCGTTAAAATCTTTAACATTCCTTATTAACCACGGGTTATTAATATAACTATTGAATATAACCATACTAATACTATGAATACGAAAGTGCATTTGTTTGTTTGTCCTTCTTTCACGTCGAATGTAACGAATGGATTGACACTTTTTTTAATGTCTTTGGGGATAGGTTAATGTCTGTAACAGTCTCGACTCGAAGCTACCTGTATCACCATTCATAATGAAATGTATTCAATTCAAAATATTTATTCAGCGAGTAGGTCAGACAATTCTCTCCTCAATGGTTACATTACAATAATAAGTTATTTATGAAATTAATCTACTCTACAAACTACTACCATTTCGGAAAGAAAAGCAAAATGACCACTGGCAAAAGAAATGGCGAAAGAAAACCAGTTACAGCCTTTTTTTTTATAATAAAATTTGCAATTTTTTTAATAAAATATTTTTTAAATAAAATACAGATCAAGGTGCATATCCAATTATATAACACCATAAAATTTGTTTTAGGTGTATACGTAGCGGCGTGATCGACGAGGACAGCGCGGCCATAGTGCGCGCCAAGTCGTGCCTCGCCGCCAGTCGCCAGGAGACCGTCGCCCGGAAGGCCGCCAGGGACCTGTTTGCCAGGTAAAGGGCGCCAAGAAATTACGAAACGAAAACGAAACGAAAGTACGAAAAATACGAAGAAATATACGAAATCCGCGAGGCAACCATGAAACCAAAGAAACACATAGTCCTGTCAAAAAAGACATTTTTTTTTATTTTTTATACCACACAGGTGACAAACAAGCATACGGTCGGCCTGATGGTAAGCCGTCATCGTAGCCTATAGACATAAGCAATACCGGGGGTATCACTCACGCGTTGCCAACCCTCCCAACCCCCCCAAGTGGAGCTCTGGAGACCTTACTCACCGTAGGAACACAACATGGCCGAGACCAATGCTATTTGGCTACGATCTTCTGTAAGGTGGAGGTCCTTCCCCAGACGGGCTGCTCCGATTTGAGCGGATTATCCGCTGTGCCCTACCTCTCTTAAAACATTACAATAAGTTTCAAAACTGGTTAGAATTCAACGAAACGTCAGTCCGTACGTCAGTATTTTCGGAATTTCGTTTCATGGTTGCCCCGATGATTACGATTTTGTTTATATAAAACGGTGTGGCGTTACAAAACTCCTGGAAATTGACGTGCACATTATTTTTTATCGGGCGAGGCTTTCCTGAAAAATCTCAAACAATATTTTTTATAAGTATAGGTAATAAGTTTTTCACTTTTTTTTATTTAACAGCAAATATTACCTTTTGGACCGTTGGTGTCTAGAGAAGGCTTTTACAATGTTAGATATATTTTTTAATCGACCAATATTTCGGAATGATTTCGAAATGTCGAAAAGCCAAACAGTAAGTGTTCGACGTGCACCTGACTGTACAATAAATTTAATAAAACTTATTGATCACAATAAGTAAAGTATACAATATAAAAGAAAATTAAATGTTTAGTAATAAACCGATTCGCATTGAAGCAGTGTGGCAGAGTGCGCTCTAATCTCTTTCAGTTGAATATATTATAGACCCGAGGCATCGTCCTAATAGAACGCTTAGTGTCTAAACACACTATGCCGAAAATACGCGACCGTAGTTCGGCGTGACTACGCCTGCAATGTATTTTAAATGACTAACGACACACCATGCCGAAATTACGACGCGTTATAGCGTACAGCCGAACTTCGGTCGGGCGTAAGTTCGGCAGCGATTCGGCGTATAGCAACACATTATAAGCGACCGAAGTTCGGTTCGATTGCCGACGTAGATCCAGGGGTGGGTAGCAGCGGGGTGGCAGTAATGCCTCCGTCGTCCTGCCGTGTTGCGAAAGATCCTCGGGCATGCTGCGCGGCCGCGCTGGACTGGCCGGCGCCATATTATTTTTATTACGCCACGACAGCGCTCGGACACTGACACTGACAATACACACACAAAGTTCCGCAACCGAATTTCAGCCGCGTAAGTTCGGCGCTTATATGGTGAGTCATATCAGCCGAATAAGAGCCGAACGTAAAATCAGCCGCGGAACTTCGGTCGCGTATTTTTGGCAGTGTGTTTAGACACTTAGGCGCACGCTTATGAATCGCATCGCTTACTCGCGCGTTCGCGTTCTATTAGGACGATGCCTAACCCTGCAGTGGGATGATTATGGGTTGATATGATAATAAACGGAAACTGCAAAGAGTAGGGAAACCTAGAACTCTCTAGAGGAGGCCTTCCACCTTCGTGAACGAGGGGTTCTTACTTTAACCAGTTAAATTTATGTTCATATTTTAAAGTGGCTATTTTTTATATTTTATATTTTAAGTGTTTACATGATAAAATACTCATTTTTTTGTAAGAAATATAAGGATTTTTTATAAAAAAAAATTATTTAGGTATTTATTTATTATGATAATAAAAATGTTGAAAGTATAATATCTTTGTAGCCTATCAAATGGAGAGCAGTACATCACGACAGCGCAACTGGAGCGACGGATCAGAGAAATATGTAACACTACCCTAAGGAAGCAGGCGGAGGAGACCGACTCGCCGGACGACGACGAACCTAGTAAGTCGAAAACAGTTAAAATCTCGTCAATCTCAAGCGCCAACTAGAAATAAAAGAGAGTAAAACAGAAGGCACTCCATACAGAAATTCGTTAACCTTAAGGTTGCCTTGAAAAGATTGGTTTTTAGCAATAAGGCCGCCATGTTGCTTTTACACTAGTTTGTAAGATTGTTTTTTTTTTGGACTTTTTCCTGTGTGTAATGCAAATAAAGGGTATTCTATCTATCTAAAACATTTATCCTGTATAGTTACTCTTAAATGGCGGTTAATATTTTTTTCTTTTGCAGTAGAAGAACCTTTCGCCCTGCAGCAGGAGCAGGCGCTGGAGCCCTCGCAGCTGCAGGCCGGCGACTCGCCGCACACCAATGGCACGCTGCGTACGGCACATCTCACTGACGAAGGTAAACCCTGTTTCTTTTAACTTGACCAATGTAGTAAACAATCTAAGCACGTCTTTTTAACGAAAATAGGCAATTAAAATTATCATTCACACCCAAACAGTAATAATATAGTTAGAAATGGCATTTAACACAACACTCTTATTATCCTGGCGATTTATGGATTTTACACATGGATATTTGAATAAAAAGACACTCTAAGATTGTTTACTACATTGGTCAAGTTAAAAGAAACAGGCTTTATGTATAGGTAGTCTATATATAAATACATTAAACTATGAATGTTGCGGATGCGTTTTTTTTACAGATTTTTTGTGACAAATATCCGCGGATGCGGATGCAGATCTAAAGAATTTATAAAATATTCTTAAGATATTCTAATTCTAACTAATATTATAAATGAGAAAGTGAGTTTGTTTGTTTATTATTCCTTCACGGCTTAACTAATCAGCCGATCATTATGAAAATTTGTATATTTGTCACGGGTACAGAGCCCAACATAGGCTTTTTATCCCGTGAAAGTATGTCATTCCAATGGAAAAATATTTTTTCTACTATAGAGGACGCTGTATCGGCCAACAGATGGCGCCACAAGTCGTGCTATCGGTTCTAAGAACTTTTCAAGTTTGTCTAGTTTTAGGCTCGGCTAACTACAGAACCCTAGCTAAGATTAATTAATATTTAAATGAAATTTACCCATCAGCTTGTTTTCTTTTTGAGTAGAATTTTTTTTGTTAAAGTTTTCAAACACCATCTGGAGCCGTCGACTAGTGACTTGCCTGTTTTTTTTTAATTTTGACATACTCAGGCCGGATTCGACCAAACTTGAGTAAGTCTTTACTCGAGTGTAACTACTGCTTAATCTAAGAGTAAGCAGATTTTGCATTCTACCAACTACTAACCAAAGAATAAGATAACTATACGCGAGTAAATATTTACACGGGCAATTTTGGCGGAGTAAGGTTCAATCTGAGAATAACAACTGTCAGAGCAGAGGTGTCACTTGTCAAAATAAGCTGTCAACATTTGAAATTTCACTGTATTATCCTACAAAATTGAATTGTTGCGTCATTCCAAGGCAAGCTACAAGAAACTAATACAATGATTTTTGTCGGTTTATACATTCATTCATCATTCTTTTTACTCCGCAGAATAACAATACCGAGTTTAACGTACTCCTCGAGTACATTGGAAAAACGTGAACGAAGATACCCAAGGGTGAATTCAAGGAGTAAAATTATTCCCGGAATAGTAACACTCGTGTAACTTTGTGTTTGGTCGAATGCGCCCTTAATGGCATACGCTATCGAGTTATTCATTCAATTTTGACACACGCAACGACACAAAATTGAATGAGTACGTTCATCAATCATCATTCAAAACATTCATTCAAATTCAAACAACGAGCTATTTGTTTGAATTTGAATGAATGGCGTGCTTGCTTGTGCCAATGAAAATGTCTTATGTTAACACAAGCAACCTTACTATAGAATTATTCGTGATGTATAATTTTAAGATCTCTTCCCACAGATTGTCAAGAATCCGGCGCACCAACAGAAGATATAAGAAATTTAACAGTTGACAATCTCGTCACAGCGGCAGTAGACTACTGTCAAGGCGAACTGCCTCTAGTCACATACGAACTGACACTAACTGACCCTAGTTTAAAGGCACTAGACCAAATACCCATACTCCATCAGGCCTTCCTCCACCCAATAGTATTCTTACAAATCTTATACCTCAAATTACTCTATTATTTCGGCACTTTCTCCTTCAGATTATCAAATGTAGAACTCTCGTTGATATTAATAGCTTATCTGTCAGTTAGCACTGACAGTCTGTATCATTTGGTGCCACTAGTATTTTACTATATAAGTTTCGTGGCGATGGTCATATGTACTTTTAAAATGCTACATGCAAAAAGACAGTTTATTGACTTCAGAAAGTGGTCAGGTTTATTCTTACGATACAGCGATGGGAATCTACAGCCTGATGTATCGGAAAATCTATTTGTTAGGAACAATATTGGTGCGTTTTTGCAGTTTTTCATAGCTCTCTTTATAAATTTATTTCTATACCCTTTTATAGCGACTCAATGGGTACCGTTCTCTGAATTCTGCGTTCTATCATTCTTCTTAATGTTCCTAACTCTATTCTCGTTTGGGACTAACGGTAATCCGTATCCCGATATCCTAGCGTTACTATCCTTCGGGATAAACGTGCTAGCCAAGTATCCATACGAGAAAGACACGGTAGTTCATCAAGGATGGAGATTTTTGGACTTGCATATATCGAACTATCCGTCTTACATACTAGGCAACAGTATTGAGTTTTGCCTGAACGCTCGTGTGTTTTTCTCTCTATTAATTCCCGTGATATTGGTCCTCATGGCTAGGCGGTTGGAATGGCGTGGTTTCTTTAAATATACTTTACCACACTGTGTGACGTTGAGTTGGTTGCAAATGTTCATTATGTGTTCCCATGGTTGTACAACATATGGTCTTATTCGTGGTACATTAGGATTGGTGTGTTCTTTCCTCTTCTTGCCTTTGATTGGTGTCATAACAATAACATTGCCTATTTTTGCCTTTTTACAATATATAACACTGTCACGTATTTTTTACACTGTGTCCATTGTGGTAGGGTTTGCCTTGTCTTTAGGTGTGACATGTCTGCTGGCTAAGTCTGAGGCTACAAAGAAATTCGTCACACCATTCCAGGTGAGATTTCTTTTCTTTTCTTAGGAAAATATTTATAAAAAGCGTCTAGGCGTTACACCGCGGACGGACAGACGGACATGGCGAAACTATAAGGGTTCCTTGTAGTTTACTACGGAACCCTAAAAACAGTATTAAAAACATTAGTAGACTGTAGAATGGAATTTTTTAAATATCCTTTTATTTGTTACACGTAAACTTAAATGATATCTTACAGCCTGTCTCTGAAAGGCATTTTAATTTTACTTTCACAAATCCCAATCTGTCTCTTTCTTAGTTTGACTGTCTGCAAGTTTCTGAAACGCATTTTTTATGTTAATGACACATTAAATTATAGCTGTCACTGTCAAACAAAAGAAGAAAAAAAGCTCGACCACGATCACCCTGAAGAACATTATATTTTCATTCATTTAAAAAAAAAGTATTTTTTATTACAGCTCAGTATTGGATTTATAACATTAATATACTTCGGACATCAATTTATACACAACGTTCAAGACGACGGCTTCCCAACGGGGCTTATAGAATTAATCGGTGACGAGAAATCAACCATTAGAAATCTACTTAAAAACGAATTTGAGTATGACGACAACACCTACCACATAACTTGGGAAGATTATTACAACCAGTGCAACAACCCATCTTGGTCGGATAACAACATGGCCGCCACTCAAATAAAATGTTCCGTATTAGAAGGCGCCAACGTGAATTGGGAGGGTTATGTGAAATACGTTAAATTAAAAAGTGTTGTGAACAATTGGAATTCGTTTGCAATGTGGCTACCGAGTATTTTGAGGGAGTATTTCAAGTGTTATTACGGCGAAGATTATACGACTTTATGCAGGAACGCAGAGAGCTTGGATTCTATTAAGGATTGCGAGTTTCAGAGGAGTGTTGCCAGGCAGAGCGGGAAGAGTTGCCATCTGAATAATTTTGACGAGTAAGTAACTCTTTTCTATAATAATATTATGAAGAAGGATTTGATTGTTTGTTAACATTGGATAGGCTCGGAAACTACTGGACAGATTTAAAAAAATCTTTTACCGTTGGGAAGCTATCCTATTCCCGGGTGACAGGATATATTATGCTTTAAAAAAAATTGAGGTCCTTACTAAAACACACGGGCTGCTAGTTTTATGCATGCTTGTTTGCCAATCTCTTTCATAAAAAAAATATATATAGTTTCAGCAAATTTGGCGGAAAACTTAACCTGTTGCGCGTGTACGAAGCGCCAGTTACAAACAAATGCTTCACTTCACAATCACTTCGCGCGCGAGGGCCATAAAAATATCTGAGAACAAACTCACAAATTACTAATTTTACAATTAATCCCATTATTACGATAAAAACAATAACAAATTGATACAACCGTCCGCTCCAAGAGTATCGTAAAGTCTTTCTCACGTTCCCTACAAAATGGTTCGAGGTGCTTTGATGTCAATTGTGACATCAGCGCCCCCAAAAGTCTAACATTTGTCTAAAGGTGCTGATAGACTTGAGCATTCACTTGTAAGGAGCTTTCTTGCGAATGTTACATCACAGAAAAATTACAAGAACATTTTAGCGAGCATTCTATCGAGCGTTCTGGCGAGCATTCTAGATTCAGATTAGTTTGCCACCATCTTCTGTTCGCTAGAATGCTCATGATGTTCGTAGCATTATGGCTCTTGCTCGGCTCGGCTTGTGGCTCGGCTCGTTGTTCAGTTCGACAAATATAAAAACGGCGAATGCTCGATGTTCTGTTACAAGTGAATGCTCAAGTCTATCAGCACCTTAACAATAGCTTATTGTTCTTCCCCAGGTACACATACGAAGTAAGATTACTAATGGAGACCAGCGGTGGGATTCTAAAACGGCATGCAGAAATAACCGTGTTATTCGATCACTATTTCACGAATTTCACAAATCAATTGAGATCTGATGACAAAATACGCTTCAAAGGTGTACTTACAAATGAACATGGTACCTATAATATTGGAGCGAGAGATCTACAAATAAACGGCTACGAAATACATTGCGTGGAATGTAAAACGGCGAGGGGACAGCTCAATACAAAAACACCGACGGTCAACAAATTTTCAGAGTTGTTGAAAACGATTGTTAATGACTGCGTAGTCTCAACTAAGTATGTGTTGAACTTCTTGTTGAATCCAGTGATTGTTTTTAAATAAATTGTTTGCATTTTACTCGAATATTTTCGTTTAGTCTTGTAATACTGGCGATTATCAAGCGATTGTTTACCAAAAAATGCGTAACACACATGATATTACGAAATGCAAAAACCATCAAATCTCAAATCCTGGTTCTATCAGAATACATATAAATTATGAATTAAATTAAACATCCGTTTGGGAAAAGTTAGTGTCAAAGACTGTAGTATAGCTATGGACGTTCGACGATTCTTCGGTAATTGCCTATCATCAAATACGCTGTGTTTCTCAGTGATACCCATGAAGAAATTACTAAAGAGTTTCTATAATGGGCCGTTCGTATGAATGACCTTGTCGCTGACGGCAGGGGGTGCGGGAGGGTGTCTAACAAACACCCTCCCGCACCTGCGCCGCACCCCCGCACGGCCCGTAAATGCGTGACGTCAGTGCCCAATTAAACGTGCTGGACTACACCGCTTAGGGAAATTCTTAGTAATTTCTTCATGGTGCTAACAATTTATAAAGGATGCGTTCCACTAAAAACTTGCAATTTGGTGTATTACTTATCCGAATTGGTTTACTTATAATTAAGTCGTAATTTCAACATTATTGTCTACCTACTTTTCAATAACATTACTCCCATATAGTTATTACTTTTCATTTTGTAGCAACGACCCATGTGTATAAGATATAGATCAGTTGTTATTTAGTCAACGACCCATCGAAATACTCATCTGTTGGGGAAACTGTACCCCCGTGGTCCTACTAATAGGACAAAATAATAAAACCACGAAAGAACGGGGTTAAAAACACTGTTTTAAACTTTGAGAAAAAATATGTGTGTTCTTCGTAAGTATATTAAAGTTCTTGACGCCGTAATGAAGTAGTTAACTAATTTAAAAATATAAATATTTTGGTATGATGTTAACATAATGAAAATATTTATACAAAATATAGGACTAGGCGGGTATAATTTAAAGATTGTTTATTTACGCCATTTACGCACAAAACATACTGTGTTACACATACATCATCATCAAGAAAGACGGAGACACAACGTGAATAACTTATATGCTCGTTATATTACGTTTATTTGTAACACACAGGTGTGGTAAGAGCGCGGCTATCTAATTTATATGAACACCAACACATTCCTACTCCATCTTATTTCTTTCTGATAAAATTCGTTGTGAGTTCCAAGACTGCTGTAGGGTAGTTTCTCCCCCGGGACGTCAATAAGCTTCATTGCTTATTGTCGATCTGAGGTCTCCGTTGTTGATTCTGGGTCTACAGAAGACAGTGGTGGGCTTGAACGACAAATGCAGCGCTTGTCCGAATCGGAATCGAAATCTAATGTTTGTAAAGTTACCGCACTTACCTACACTGTACTCAATGTTTTGCGTTTTAAGAAACTCATTATGCAATAAATATTATAATGGCATGGACAAATATATTACAAAACAAATATGCTTTTTTATGACATTGGACACTGCCGAAAATTTGTAAAATTTTCATGATTGTGTCTAAAGCGGGCGCTACATCAAGCACAAACATTTGATCATTTAAATGACGACTTTGCACACTTGTTTGTACACTTCTTGAAGCAACTTGCCACGCTGCTTTGCAAAGTCATTTTCTACGTTACGTTCAGTACGTTGACCAACCACAAACAAGATGGATGACGATTTTGTGGATGCAGTGTGCTTATACTATTTGAGTGCATGTCATTCATTATTTATTAAATATGCAGAAAAATATGAATCTATCAAAACGGCCAAGAAGAAGGCGTGATGGAAGTAAAAAGGTCATTTATCGTGTAACCTAACCTATTTCAGTACTTGTACTTACATAATCTCACAACCGTCCGCTCACCAACACTGGCGCGACTGAACTGAACTTTGCGCAAGTGTGGCAGGCTACGCAAACATTTGAACATTGTCGACTTTGAACGCTTTGATGTACGTTAAAAAACCGACACCGCTTGGCAAAGTGCACTTCTTTGCGCACTTGTTTGAACAAAGACTCAAAGTCTCGTGCCACACATACCTTTTTAGCTTCATTCAAATGTTCAAATGTTTGCAGCTGGATGTAGCACCCGCTTAATAATTTATTTGACATTTCGGCCGAAATATTTAAATTTTCATCTCTGCAGCTCACTGCCTAATCGGCAACCGCTCAGGGGCCCGATTCTACTAACACAAATGCACCAATGGACTCTCAATGGTGTCTCAATCGTGTCTCAAAAGAATGCCGATAATGTATCAGTGGAATAGTTTTTGACATTTGTTATGGACTTAAACAATAAGTTAAACATTATGTTATTGTTTAAGTCCATAAAACTATTCCACTTATACACTATCGGCATTCTTTTGAGAAACGATTGAGACACCATTGAGAGTCCATTGATGCATTTGTGTTAGTAGAATCAGGCCCCAGGTTCGGCACCACAGAGATAATTTTCGGCAGTGTATTTTGTCACTAATTCATACAATTACTATTCTACGTAAGTAAATAGGTTAAAATTAAATATTTTGTGTTACAGCTATTAATTTAAATCGTGTGTTAGTTGTATCAAGTCTAATTAAATTTGTATAATGTATTTAATTTAATAATAAATAAATTGTTGATCTCTTAAAATTTTGTTTTATATATTATTATGTGCAATCAGCAATAGAAGTAGATTACCACTTCTATATTATAAAGATTCAAACGGTTTATCCCAGTAGCCCCTTCTAGCAACTCCCCGTTGGGACCGAGACATTTTTATATTAAAAAAAACCACTTGCCCCCCTGCTGTTGATTTCTACTTTCACGAGGGAGGAGTCTTATGTAAACTCCTAATTACTATTCAGGTCCGTCGAATGCTCTTTAGTCAACTGACAGCCAGTTTCAACGCATTTTAGAGTGAATGACTCGTAAAAAATATAGCTGTCACTAAAGAAGAAAAGAGGAGTTTATGTAATGTGGAATTAAAATTAAAATGCGATTCAGAAACTGGCCGTATGGCAATTCTAAACTTATATTCTTGTGACTCTTGTGTCAAGTACCTAATCCCGCTTTAAATTAAAAAAAGTACTATGCAACTACTAGGTATATAAGCCGATAATTCCCATTTAAAGATAAACATTGATAATCGGCTTGATTATTAAAGATTATTGTTTATGTTTTATGTGATAACTAGCGGATGCCCGCAGTTTCCCTTCCTATTTATTATTATACTATCTGTGGTAGTCTGCCATTAGTCCAAGCGCGCATCCTCCCTTCTTTGGTCACGTGTCTCGCCGCGATAGAATATCGAGCGAGCCGAGCGAGCGCCTGGTGGTCCAGGGAAAAGTGCAGTAAATGACAGTCGAAATCGAAAACATGTTATCATATTAAGTAAAGGAGAGTTTTTACCTACATATCTTAAGCTACAATTCCAAGACCGATCCGCACGCCGTACATATAAGCACATCAAATAAAAGTCACTGTAACTTAGTACTTTGCAGTTAAAATTTGTATTAATTACAAAAAAAAAATTCTTGTTTTTAAAAAGTGCTTTCAGATAACATAAACAAAACTAGGTACCTACATCTTTAAATTACATACAAACATTATGTTTATATTAAGTACATAAAGATAATAAGATTAATTATAATACAATGAAAATTTACTACGATAATCCAGTGTCCCTCCAGCAATCTGTTAAAATGTTGTGGAAATTTAGTTGTATTACTTTTGTAATCGGATTTGCAATAAGTCAACAAAAAAATGAAAGTAAGTAGGTCAAGGCTGCAGAGAAATCTGACCGAAATTTTCTCATGTAATTCTCAATCTGTTTATACGAAAATTAACATTAATGTAGGTACCTAAAGTTTTTCTTAACTTGACCAATGTAGTAAACAATCTTAGCACGTCTTTTTAACGAAAATAGGCAATTAAAATTATCATTATTATCATTCACATTTCACATCACACCCAAATAATATTAATATAGTTAGAAATTTAACACAACACTTTTATTATTCTGGCGATTTATCGATTTTACACATGGATAATTGAATAAAAAGACACGATAGAAGATTGTTTACAACATTGGTAAAGTTAAGAAAAACAGGTTAAACATTTTGATTAAGTACCTACTTCTAAATATTCAATGAAGATTCATTGAAATCTGATATTAAAAAAACCTAATTCTTACTTCTTGGGGGCTCATGTTTCTCTGCACTGCAGCGGTCTGTACGGTCGGATCCAATTAATGTGTCAAGGTGCTGATAGACTTTTGCATTCACTTGTAATGAGCATTCTTCACAGAAAAACTACGAGAGCATTCTATCGAGCGTTCTGGCGAGCATTCTAGATTCTGATTAGTTTGCCACCACCTTCTGTTCGCTAGAATGCTCATGATGTTCGTAGCAATATTTGGCTCTATGCTCGGCGCGGCTCGTTGTTCAATTCGACAAATATAACAGTAACAATAATATGGCGAATGTAGTTTACTACGGAACCCTAAAAACGGCGAATGCTTGATGTTCTGTTACAAGTGAATGCTCAAATCTATCAGCCAGCACCTTTTTTTAAAATCATGAACACATGAAATTCCTATAAGGATTTTTTATTATTAGATATTAAGGCTGAGTTGCACCATATTACTCTTAGAGCAACGCGGGCTTCCGTTCCGGGACGGAAGCCCGCGTTGCTATAGGATATTACTTTAACAATCACAGACAACGAAACTTCAGTTAAAGTACCGGTTAGGCTAAAAATGAGTTGCACCAGTTAACAAATAGTTAAATGACGTCATAACTTTAACCTTAATCGTAACCGCTCACTTTTCGCTGGTTAGTGCTATTGTTTGTGATATATTATCCGTCAAGCTGTCAAGTCAAACGCGTTGAAATAAAATAAACACACCGAACTGTCAAAAATTTGACACTATTGGACAGCGCTAGATGATGATGCCATATTTAAAAATGTTACCCCCAACGAATTTAGGGTAAATCACACCTCATTTGACTTGCAACACTTTTAACTTTAACAAAGCTAATGAATTCGACGGTGCAACAGATTTTGCTGTAGCCGTTAAAGTCAGCGTTACTGTTAGTGTCAAATTTAACACAAACCTTTACTATAACTTTTAGTGGTGCAACTCAGCCTAATGTTCTATTAGGTACAAAACTAAAATCGAATAACGCCAAGTTGCACTGTTGTGTGAGATTTTATTTTTTTATCTAAGTACCTAATTGTTTTTTGAGATGACGAATATGTAACTTATATTCCCTATTCATTCTGCCAGGGTTCATTGTAATTTGTTTTACATCCTACTATTATTATAAAGGCGAAAATTTGTGAATATTTTAGTTCTTCTGCTCGCTCAAATGGCTGGGTCAATTTTTATGATATTTGCTATAGGGTACTTTTTATTTTTATTTTAGCCTGAAAAGTATCCGATTCTCGTACGAAAGTCTGATAGTCAATGGCGCATTAATTAATAAATTAATCTTTATTCAGATAACCATGATCCATTTTGTTAGTACCAAACAATGTGTCTTAAAAACTATGTTAGTATTCAGAATTATATTATTATTATTATACATATACATATTATACATATGCATTACAAAATAGATGGCGCTGCTAAAGGTTTCGCTAGTTTTCCCTATCCATTCTGCAGGGTTCATTCACGTTCATTGTAATTTGTTTAACATTATATACTAGCTAATCATATTATCTTTAAACAAAATAAATATTTATCGTGATTATGTATGAAGGTATATTATGTACTTAGCATTAGCATTATGTACCTACTTATTATCAAATTAGACCAAAAAATTAGGGTGAAGCTACATTAATTCCCAACAAGCTGAAAAGTAAAATCGATCAAAATTGAATTATGAATAAAATTTGATGGTTCCTCATTTTTCCCCTGTATGAAAAAAAAAATTTTCAAGACCAAAGGTGGAAACTGGGCCTATATGTGTAAGGAAGTGGTCTACTGGTGGTGGTGGTGCCTTTTAGTGTACCACAACATGGGGTCGGTGCGAAAAAAATATTTCATTCCCACTTTACCTGCACCCCAAAAAAAATATATTTTAAAAATTTTGTTGTACCACTTTGTTAGCATTGTTAATATGCGTATACATACCAAATTACAGCTTTCTAGCATCAAGCGTCTAGGCGCTAGACGCTAGACGCGGACGGACATGGCGAAACTATAAGGGTTCCTTGTAGTTTACTACGGAACCCTAAAAATAAATCGCAAAATGTGTTGTGTTGCTAAGCTCAAATCTAGAGAACAGCTGAACCGATTTCGCCAATTCTTTTTTTAAAATATTCCATCACCTTATGAACCATCCTCGTACTTCAACGAGGATGGTTCTTACGGAAAAATTCCCACGGGAAAGCGGGATACACGCAAACTAAGTTCCGCGGGTTTCGCTAGTTTATTTATTTATTATCATTCATTGCACATGTACAGGTTAAATCTAATTGGTACATGGACCCTGAATAAGGTATTGCAACTACAATCGGTGGGCCACCTTATTGTTACATTATACCATATAATAACTTATCTATTTTAACTATAATATACTTTCTATATCATCTATACTAATATTATAAAGAGGTAAAGTTTGTATATTTGTTAAATTGTAAGGGGTAATCTCGGGATCTACTGAACCGATTTTAAAAATCACCAATAGAAAGCCACATTATTGCTGAGTGTCATAGGTTATATAAAAAACCAAAAAATAAAAAGGCTTTTATGTTGTAGTCGGTTTTGCAAAGTAAATCGGAGAAAAAACGGTCGAATGAAAGAGTTTCTTACGAACGCCTGTACGTGCCTGTACTGTACTAAAAAAGGATTATTAACATTATGCCCAACGAAGTGGGCACGGGTCAGCTAGTATTAAATAATTAGCGAAATTTTATTTTTTTATTATCCTATTTTCTAGAGTTTCTATTGAAAGTTTATAATATAAAATAATAATTACATAAATATAAATTAAAACGAAGCTGCGCTGGGTGGGGTTTGGCTAGTGTATTTATTTTTTAATTTGATTAGTAATAAATAAAGCCACGTTACTTTTCATTATCAAAGTAAGTGACATTCAAAAATACAAGCGAACTAAAGTCGCGGGTAAAGCTAGTTAAAACGAAAGTAAGTTTGTTTGTTAATACAAAATTGATCACTCGACACTCTTGTAATGCCACGAAAAGCAAACCATAGCGCGATTCAGCTTTCGTACAGCGCCATCTATTAACTACGTTTAGTACTATTAAATTACATGTAATAGTTAATTCTTTTACTAAATTATACTTCGTTTACAATTCCCGTGCGGTTCATTGCCGTGGAAATTTTAAAAAAATAATATTATTTCTTGTCTAATCTTTAAATAGTATAAAATGAAGTCGCTTTCTGCTGTCTGTTTGTCTCTATGTATGCGTAGATCCAAGATCTTTAAATCTATTTATATTCGTATTTTGCATGCGTTTTTTTTTTGTTAGAGTGATTCAAGAGGAAGGTTTAAATATAAAATATTTTCCTAAATTCCCACGGGAAAGCGCGATATACGCAAACGAAGTTGCGCGGGTTTTGCTAGTATATTATTTCCCATAGAGAAAAAGCGCCTTCACACATTTACTAAAAATTATAACAGAGTATGAAAAGTATAAACAACTCAAAAGTTGACAAGTTCTTCTTGTTTTTATGCCATATCGCAGACAAGCAAGCGGACCACCTGATGGCAAGTGGTTAACGCAGTCAAGAATCAGTGAGACCTAGAAGAGCTACCAGTACGCTGCCAAAGAAGGCAACAGGGCAAGAAAAGATCTCTCGAAGTTGCGTGCGTGTGTTTATGTGCGGCGGAAAATTGTACTATTAAGCAAAAACAGTAATATTATTAAAAGTGGAGTATACACAAATTTTATGAATACAAAGTTATAATATAGCAAAGTAATAAGTTTTAAATTTTTTATGCTCAAATAATTCATTGGCTAGAACATTTTTTTATATAACAAATGGCAAACAAGCATACGGTCGGCGTGATGGTAAGCCGTCACCGTAGCCTATAGACGCTTGCAATACCGGGGGTATCACTCACGCGTTGCCAACCCTCCCAACCCCTAAAATTGGAGTTCTGGAGACCTTACTCACCGTAGGAACACAATCATTTACACCCAAATAACAATAATATAGTTAGAAATGGTATTTTATCACAACACTCTTATTATTCAGGCGATTTATTGATTTTACACATGGATAATTTAATAAAAAGACACGCTAAGATTGTTTAATACATTGGTCAAGTTAAGAAAAACACATTATAAACGTTTATACTATCCCAAAAAAAAGGAGTCAGTCCTTTGATTCGTTTCGACGTGAAAGAAGGACAAATTGATATTAAACCTTTTTTTCGTGGGAATGAGATGTTGTCCTAGGATAAATAGGAGCCTGTATCACTGTCCAAACCATAAGCCGTACTTTCGAATTTTTATTTTATTTTATACAACACAGGTGGCAAACAAGCATACGGTCGACTTGATGGTAAGCCGTCACCGTAGCCTATAGACGTTTGCAATACCGGGGGTATCACTCACGCGTTGCCAACCCTCCCAACCCCCCCCAAGTGGAGCTCTGGAGACCTTACTTACCGTAGGAACACAACATGGCCGAGACCAATGCTATTTGGCTACGATCTTCTGTAAGGTCGTCGGATCGTCCCCAGACGGGCTGCTCCGATTTGAGCGGATTATCCGCTGTGCCCTACCTCTCTTATGACATGGAAGAAAAACAAACAAATACATTTTCACATTAATTTTATAACATTAGAATGGATCGGATCATTCGGATGGATGAATAGATACTTGACGACCTCCGTGGCGTAATGGTTACCACCACACCGGCCCGCCACCCGGAGGTCCCGGGTTCGAATCCCGGTCGAGTCATGATGAGACACAAACTTTTTCTGATTGGCCTCGGGTCTTGGATGTTTATCTATATATGTATAAAAATTGAGTATCGTTGAGTTGGTACTTATCCCATAACACAAGCTTCGAACTTACTTTGGGCTAGAACTAGCTCAATCTGTGTGATTTGTCCCTAATATTTATTTATTACTAGCTGTTCGGCGGCTGTAGCGGCTCCGCCCGCGTGTTCAAGGGAGAATGTTCAATAATTTGTTCCATGGGAATCTCTGAAAAAAAATACCCTTATGTGTCACTCTTCTTCTTCCCAATCTTTGATAAATTACTGCATTGACATTTATGGTGGAGCTCCCAAAACAACACTCATTAAATTGGAGAAAACCCAGAGATCCATCTTAAAGGTTATGATGTTCTTTCCCATTAGATTTCCTACTTTTGACTTGTATCGTAAGGTAAATGTGTTAACGGTTCGACAATTGTTTGTTTTATCTATTGTATTAAGGCAACATTCTATGACCGTATATGACCCCTCTGTGCTAAATAAGAGGCGTAAGGATCGGGTCTGCTCTAGAACCAAAATTTTTTCCACATCATTTGCTCAACGTTTCTTTTGTTTCCTAGGCTGTTTTTTATATAATAAAATTAACAAAAACTTGTACATATATGTTTCACCAGAAGAGCTTGTAAGATAGCAGTTAGAAATTGGCTACTGGGACTCGGTTATGAGGACACTGAAAAACTGTTTAATCTCTCATAAATGGCATGGTACTTATAAAAAAGCTTCATATTTTATAGTTACTATTATAATAATTTTTGAAATGTGTTTTAAACTTGTTACTGTCACAATTTAATTTCCTTGGGGTGGAGACCTGGTGTCCTGAAACACAGGCTTTGCCTAGCTTAGGCACCAGTCTCCCACTATTGATTGTATTTGCTTTTTTTTTTTTTTTTAACTTTGCGCTCTAACATGTTTCATATCTGATTTGTTTTATGCCTGTATATGTTTTTCATTGTGGGAGAAATAAAGATAAATTATTATTATTATATTATTACTCTCCAGTCCAAACTTTAAATTATCCCCAATAAAAAATTATAAAAAAATAACGTTATAGGTAGGTACTTTTTTGTTTTTCTTTCCGGGTTATGTTTTTCCGGGATAAGAAGTGACCCATGTCACACTCCTTCAATCATCTCTGTTAAAAAAAT
Organism: Endotricha flammealis; assembly: GCA_905163395.2. Classification (NCBI taxonomy): domain Eukaryota; kingdom Metazoa; phylum Arthropoda; class Insecta; order Lepidoptera; family Pyralidae; genus Endotricha; species Endotricha flammealis. The sequence continues at coordinate 8,057,459 of LR990877.1, read as the reverse complement.
CATGTAGGTACTTCCTTTCGACGTGAAAGAACAAAAAAATATAGGTATACTTTATTTTTTCCCGTAGGTATAAGATGTTTTTCCGGGATAAAATTAGCTTAAGTCACTCTACAGACAGACCTTAAACTATCCCCAATAAAAATTCATATCAATCCGTTCATAACTTTCGACGTGAAGGGAGGACAAACACACTTTCACATTTATAATATTAATATGGATTATTCCATAGATTTAATAAATACTAGCGTAAGATTGGCAATGCAAAAGAGATAGATCATAATATACACGTTGGTTAGAGCGAGATAGGTAGGCGAGACCATTTTCCTATACACGCTATCGGACTGTATCGGCCTGACGTCAGTCGTGTTAAAAACAAATCCCACTTATTTTTACAAAATTTATGGTTTTTAAGTGTAGTTTTGATTAAATATGGTTACCTGTGCAATGCCTGGTTGTAACTCAAACTAAAATCCACAAAATTATATATCTTGCTTGCACACCATGTACATTCCACGCACACTACATTTTGTTTTTGGTCTCGCTTTAATCAAACCAAAACCTCTTTATGTACGCTAGTGTGGCTACGCTACAGAATACTCACAATTACCATACCTACTTACCTATTACCATATCATACCTCAATATCCAAAACCAACCAAGATTACCTTACCAGTTCTAATAAGAACTTTTTATCCTGTGGCTACGCTACAGAATACTCACAATTACCATACCTACTTACCTATTACCATATCATACCTCAATATCCAAAACCAACCAAGATTACCTTACCAGTTCTTATTAGAACTGGTAAGGTAATCTTGGTTGGTTTTGGATATTGAGGTATGATATATGATATAAGATTACCTTACCAGTTCTTATTAGAACTGGTAAGGTAATCTTGGTTGGTTTTGGATATTGAGGTATGATATGGTAATAGGTAAGTAGGTATGGTAATTGTGAGTATTCTGTAGCGTAGCCACACTAGTATATACTAAATCTATGGATTATTCTATTTCACGAAGAGTTTGGCTTTGAATTGTTATCTATAATGAGTGCACCGCGTGACCGATTTTTACGTTACGAGCGTTTTCGAGGTTACACATAATTTAACAATGTTCATGTTCTAACATTTATAGCTCTACGTGAAATAATATAGTCTCTCTCTTCTAAAAAGAGCTAGTTCTTGTCGGTGTAGTGTCTCCATTTTCCTCTGTCACGTCAAGTCACGTGCCAGCTCTTTCATATCTCGACACGACGCACGCCTGCCTTTTCCTTCATTTAATCTTCAATATTTACTAGCAGTTTAATACAATATTAACACACGAACAAACAGTTTCTGCAGATATTAATAGCAAATACCGCAAATACCTATTTGAATAATGTAAATTAGTAACATATAAACTAAATTATATTAGTAAAATAATGACATTCGTAATTTTAGCGCGGTTTAAAATACACGTCATTTGTAATTAAAGATAATCCATTCCAAAATTCTATGGTGAGTTCAGGTTGTTCCATTTAAGTATGTACAGCAAATTTCTCTGACATTTTAAAATAAATGGCACATCTCATGCTGTCTCTGTCTATCCCCTAAATTAGACAAAGACAGAATCAGATTTTAAGAGGGGTAGGGCACAGTGGGTAATCCGCACAAAATCGGAGCAGCCCGTCTGGGGAAGGACCTCCACCTTACAGAAGATCGTAACGTAACCAAATATTGTATAGCATTGGTCTCGGCCATGTTGTGTTCCTACGGTGAGTAAGGTCTCCAGAGCTCCACTTAGGGGGGTTGGGAGGGTTGGCAACGCGTGAGTGATACCCCCGGTATTGCAAGCGTCTATAGGCTACGGTGATGGTTACCATCAGGCGGGCCGTATGCTTGTTTACCAACTTTGTGGCATAAAAAAATAAAATAAAATGTTATTACTTTTAAAATGTCGGCTGTTGTCAGGCGGCTCGAAAACACTTTCCTCTGGCAATTTGAGTTGGAGCAACACGTCAACACATAATCAACCCACTGCAGGAATACGGGTCTCCCTTCAATCGAAGGCGATTAGAGCGTACTCTGCCTCGCTGTTGCAATGCGGATTGGCTACTACTACTCTACTACTCCGCTGGCTCAGCGACCCGAAGTGGATCTTGGCCTCTGAAACTAGAGAGCGCCAGAGTTTTCTGTTCTGCACGAAGTCCCGCCAGTCTACTGCTTCCATTTCGTGTAGATCAGCCAACACCGCATCGCTCCAGCGATACCTTGTAGCGGTCAACCGGGCGTCTGCCCGACACCGTCCCCACATAGGCTGACTTGACGCTCCGACCCTTCTCCATTCTCATGCGCATTGGCAGAGTTCAGTATTTGACTTAACTGTCATACATCGACATCAAAGTATCTAAGTATTGATGACGAAACGAACTCCGTGGCGTACCGTACCTAATGGTTACCATGCCGGACCGCCATCCAGGAGGTCCCGGGTTCGAATCCCGGTCGGGTCATGATGAAAAACAAACTTTTTCTGATTGGCCTGGGTCTTGGATGTGATTGTTGACTTAGTATCCCACACAAGTTTCGAACTTACTTTGGGGTAAGCTCAATCTGTGTGATTTGTCCCTATAAGTATATATATTGATTTATTTATATTTATTTTAACAGCTATCACAATGAGAAGATTTCCAAACGGAATTAAATTCGGCGTCGCTTCCGCCGCTTACCAGATTGAGGGTGCATGGAAGGAGGCAGGTCAGTAATATCTTGTTAAACTGTTAATAAACTGGTCATATTTAGTTATGTTTAAAGTTAAGGTGGAACCTTGTTGCAGTGCAACATAATTTGATACCTAAAGAATCTAGTGAGATTCTTTAGGTATCAAATTATGGATACATAATGTCGGGTCCGGCCAGTGTATCTTTGGCCTGACGGCCCTGGCGGGGTCCCGGATGTATCAGAGTTCCCGTGGGTGGCCCCGCCACTGGGGCGAGTGGCATCCCGTCAGTTTTTTTGTGGTAAGTCCCACAGCCCACGCCGCATATCCCCCGGGCGGTCTGCTGCAAAGCATTTTTCTAACAAAAAAAAGGTAACAAATTATGAATACATTGTCTACCTAGTGTTACTAATATTATAGCGAAAGTAATTCGGTCTGTCTGTTACCTATCACGATTTCAAAACCTGTGAACCGATTAAGATGTACCCACTTAGCGAAAGAGGACATATTTTTTCCACGAAAAAACTCCTGGTGGTAGTTTGTATATTTTTGGAGCTGGGGCATATTATTTTTCTCCTACCAAAAATCCCCGCGAAGCACAGCTAAATGATCCTCAACAGATTTTAGACTTTGATATGAAATTTAAGAACCAGAATGTTAAAGGCTTCTATCTCGGAAACCTTTGTTTTATTTACAAACAAACTTACCTATTTGGTATTGATTGCAACGTGGAAACATCGTAATTGTATTTGCATGTCCGATTTGGTTGCGGTAATCTCGCAAATAATTTTATTTATTTATAGACAAATCACCCAGCATTTGGGACACATTCAGTCACAAAGAAAACACTATTAATGACAAGACGACTGGCGATGAAACTTGTGAATCGTACAAATATTACAAACGTGACATAGAAATGATCAAATTCCTTGGCGTTGACGTTTATAGATTTTCAATATCCTGGCCTAGGGTACTACCAACTGGATTTCCTAATAAAATAAGCAAGGAAGGTTCAGAATATTATAATAATTTAATAGACGGATTAATAGAGAATGGTATTGAACCAATAATAACGATGTACCACTGGGATCTACCAGAAATACTTCAAGATTTGGGTGGTTGGACAAATCCTTTAATAGCTCAATGGTTTGAAGACTATGCCAGAGTTTTATATGATCTTTATGGTGATAGAGTAAAGACTTGGATTACATTGAACGAACCAAAGCAGTTTGGAGTATATGGTTACGGTACGTCGAGATTCGCTCCAGGAATAAATGCCCATGGTATCGGGGAGTATATGGCGATTAAGAACATGCTGTTAGCTCATGCTAAAGCTTGGCATCTGTATGACAAGGTATACAGGCCGAAATATAAAGGTACCGTAGATTTAATGTACATAATTCACACAAAGTACACATTCACCTGGGGGCTGATTCTCGTAACAAAAACCGATTCTATTTTCGATTCAAACACACTCGCTGAACCGTTCAATTCCTATTTTGTGAGTGTGAGTGTGAGTGAGACAGCGATTGAATTTGAATCGAAATAGAATCGGGTTTTGTTACGAGAATAGGGGGGTCTGATTCCAAAGTAAACTGGGCCAGATAACGAATATGTTACTGTAAATATCTAGGTGAAAACACCTAGATTCGAGACATCTGTCATCATCACACAAATGTTTGCCTCTTTTATTATTTTAACACGCGCCCTCTGGTGCCGGTGGTCACCACCAACGCGCCGCCGGGCTGTGTATAATAATATTACTATGTATATCCACTTATAGATTATAAAACTGGGTTAATTATTGTAGGTACCTTTATCGCATCGCGACAGTAAAATTTAAGATTAAATTGCAGGATTGTGTTATGTAAATGAAATTGCAATAACTTTCCAGATAAATTTAAGGTTTAAGAATTTATTTCTCAAAAGAATACAGAGCATTCACTTAGGAACCGAGAAACAAAAAATATCTACATGGTTAATTAAAAATATCATAACAGGAGCATATATAATAGCATTTTATGCTATAAACTGAATAACACTAGAATACTCTCAATGTCACATTAAATTCAACTAACACAGATTTATCTGAGATTTACCTGAGATAGTAAGGATTAATTCAATACGTGTCACAATAAATTGTCACATTAAAATACACGTATTGAATTAATCCTTACTAATATTATAAATGAGAAAGTGAGTTTGTTTGTTATTCCTTCACGGCTTAACTAATCAGCCGATCATTATGAAAATTTGTATATATATTGTCAGGGGTACAGAGTCCAACATAGGCTACTTTTTATCCCGTGAAAGTATTTCGTTCCAATGGGATAATAATTTTTCTACTATAGAAGGCGCTGTATCGGCCAACAGATGGCGCCACAAATCTGCTATGGGTTGTTTTGTTGTCAAACGAGATCTATACAGTCATAAAATTAACGCGAGCGAAGCCGCGGGGAGAAGCTAGTAATATTATAAATGAGAAAGTGAGTTTGTTTGTTTGTTTGTTATTCCTAAACGGCTTGACTAAGCAGCCGATCATTATGAAAATTTGCATACATATTGTTAGGGGTACCTACAGAGCCCAATATAGGCTACTTTTTTTTATCCCGTGAAAGTATGTCGTTCCAATGGGAAAATATTTTTTCTACTATAGAGGGTGCTGTATCGGCCAACAGATGGCGCCACAAGTCGCGCCATGGGTTGTTTTGTTGTCAAACGAGATCTATGTAATAAAATAAAATTAGTTATTAATAATACATTATACAAAATTATCACTTTAAATTATTACAAAATAAATTTTCAACGGTGGGCGAATATGCGCTGCTGAAGAAGAAGAAGAAGAAGAAATTTTCAGTTGTATACCCTTACTAGCTGACCCGGCGAACTTCGTATCGCCTAAAGAACCTTCATGCTGAATTTCATTCGATTAACTTCAAAACGGCAAAAATTCATACTAACTTTGCACCCCCGTTTAACTCCCTAAGGGATAATTTTTAAGAAAAATATTTTACTCGTGTTTCATGCCTTTCAATAAAGAACCTTAATGCTGAATTTCATTAGAATAACTTCAAAAACGGCAAAGTTTCATACGAAATTTGCGCCCCCGTTTAACCTCCTAAGGGATGATTTTTGAGAAAAATATTTTACTCGTGTTTTTTTGTCTTTTAATATAGAACCTTCATGCTGAATTTCATTCGAATAACTTCAAAAACGGCAATGTTTCATACTAACTTTGCACCCCAGTTTAACCCCCTCAGGGATGATTTTTATGCAAAATTTGAGACTCCTGGCACTTGTGGTTTCCGAGATTTCGTGATGAATCAGTCAGTGATTTTCTCTTTTATATATATAGATAAAAATTCCAGGAACAATCGGTATAACAATAGCGACTGACTATCGTGAAGGCATGACAGATTCTCCAGAAGATATCATAGCTGGTGAAGAAGCTATGGATTTTGAGGTGGGGCTGTACAGTAATCCAATTTTCTCTAAGGAAGGTGGTTTCCCGGAGAGCGTGATACGTCTTGTCGGGAAGAGGAGTGCTGAACAAGGGTTTAGCAGAAGCCGACTGCCGGAATTGACTAAAGAGGAAATTGAATTTATAAGAGGTATCTATTAGCGCAACCGGCGCTACCCCGTGTATACCGCATTCCTGTGGGATTTTCCGAAAATCCTTGTACAGTCAACAAAGGAGTTGACTGACCCCCCTCTGTATATATGATTAAAGATTTCTAAATATTGCGTGAAGGGATGTACTTGAAATTTTATTTATCAATAGTATTCATATTGTACTATGTAATTACAAATTTTCAAGTCAATCCCTTCACGCAATATTTAGAAATCTTTAATCATATATACAGAGGGGGGTCAGTCAACTCCTTTGTTGACTGTACCTATGTAGGTATTATACATAAGTACCTACCTAATTATTTCCTCTTGAGTTCCTCTTCCTCTTGAATCACTTATTAGGTAATCTTTCAAATGGTACTGACTGATTGACTAGATGTCACTTGACACTTTCGATTTACAGATAAATTAGAACAAGTGATAGTTTTATTACATCTTTAGCAATAACAATATGATTCAAGATGTAATAAAACTATCACTTGTTCTAATTTATCTGTAAATCGAAAGTGTCAAGTGACATCTAGTCAATCAGTCAGTACCATTTGAAAGATTACCTAATACACTCGTAGTCGTACCTATATGCTGAAAACTGTTAAGAGAACTAAGACTCAAGGCGAACAGACAGCGGAAGCGACTTTATTTTATACGAGCTGTTACCCGCGACTTCGTCCGCGTGAAATGTTAAAATAAGGATAACTCCTTTTCTTGACATGCGATTTAAATGAGACAAAGCCTATATTCTGCTCCATTCCGAGCTCTATCTTCCTGTGAAAACTGCATTAAAATCCGTTCAGTAACTTAGAAGATGTGCGCGTTCAAACAGACAGACAGATAGACAAAAAAAAATTTTGCTTTTATTACCTTACTCTAACGGCTCCCTCTCCATTTTTGCCAAATATGTCCAATGTACAGACATATCGGGGTCTACTGTTTTATTATATGTATATATACGAGCTGTTACCCGCGACTTCGTCCGCGTGAAATGTTAAAATAAGGATAACTCCTTTTCCTGACATGCGATTTAAATGAAACAAAGCCTATATTCTGCTCCTTTCCGAGCTCTATCTTCCTGTGAAAACTGCATTAAAATCCGTTCAGTAACTTAGAAGATGTGCGCGTTATAACAGAAAGACAGACAGATAGACAAAAAAATATTTTTTGCTTTTATTACCTACCTTACTCAAACTGTTCCCTCTCCATTTTTGCCAAATATGTCCAATGTACAGACATATCGGGGTCTACTGTTTTATTATATGTATAGATAGATTACTGCGTAATATGGCCGAGTTAAGATAGGTACGTCGTCGCCGCTTTGAGCGGGGAGCTGACTTCTCCTACATACTGAAGTTTAGATCTGTCTGGAACAGGGTTTAAAACCGTGTAGCCTTAAATATTGTTTTCTGTGCAGGCACAAGTGATTTCTACGGCTTCAATCACTATTCGACAAGATTTTACACTCGTAAGAACTTCGTGCCAGGAATGTATCTCATACCGTCGTACAACGACGACTTAGGAGCTACATTTAATTACAAAGATTATAAGAAAGCAGCCATCATACATTGTACCGTAAGTTTCTTTTTGGTCAGAGTCACCCATAAACTGTGTAAGTGCGAGAGAGAACATGATATGCGCTGCCTCGTTTTTAAGTTTTATTGCACCGTTTACCACGAATCTTTGTTAGCAGTTATTTCGGTATGAATCGCCTCGATGTTGCCAGTGTCCAGCGAAAAAAATACCATATAAAAAAATATATGTTTCTAGGAAATACCAGGAGGCATACGTAAAGCACTTAACTGGGTGAAAGAGAAATGCAATGATCCAGATATTATGATTACTGAGAATGGTTTCGGTACTTTAGGCGGTTTGGAAGATACAGAACGCATAAACTATTTAGTTAAATATATGGATGCAACGTTAGATGCAGTGGAAATAGACCATTGTAAAGTTATTATGTACACTGTTTGGTCACTGATGGATAATTTTGAATGGAGTGCCGGATTGGGGTAAGTAATTTTTTTCATTGTGTAGCAGTCCGGGGAGAGGAAAATACAGCGGTTTTGGTACTCACAACGTATTTAATCAGAAATAAATTAAATGGAGTAGGAAATATTGAACGGAAAGTGGGGCAATTCACGTAACAAGAACCGATTCTAGTTCAATTCAACGACACTCGCTGTCTCACTCATACAAAATAGGAATTGAACAGCGAGTGTCGTTGAATCGAACTAGAATCGGTTCTTGTTACGTGAATTGCCCCACTGATAATCCATTTCACGAAGATTGGCCATGAATGTTGCAACGTTCACATATACATTGTTAATGTGTGCGTAACCTCGGAAACGCTCGTAAAATCGGTCACGCACACATTAACAATGTGCATATGCACGCCTTACAGCATTCATAGGCAAACGTTCTTCATGAAATAGAATAGGGCCAAATTAATAGATCACATTGGACATTGTATCAGTCTTATACTTCATAGCGTCAATGTCAACCTATTGTGGTAATTATTAATTAATAACTGGCTGCCCCGGCAAACTTGTTCCGCCTTAGAGGCCCTACCCTACCCTACCCTAACGGGATAAAAAGTATCCTATGTCCTTCTGGTTGTAAGCTTTCCACCAGGCATACGGGTCTCCCTTCCATCGAAGGGGACTAGAGCGCACTCTGCCACGCTGCTCCAATGCGGTTTGGCTGAGGCAGGTGTTTCCAAGCCGCCCGAACCGAAGGCCACCAACTTGGCTCAACGACTGTCATCTACCAATAACAGCCGGGACCGACGGCTTAACGTGCCCTCCGAAGCACGGAGAAGCTCGAGAAAACGAAACCCATCCAAGCACTGGCTAGGGTCGACGTCGCTTGACTTGCGTGTTCATATTAGAGTGCGACACACAGCGACGCCATCGAGCTTCCAGTATATTATTGTACCATGACAAAAATGATGTATTCATAAATGAAGGGTTGCCAATGATTTTTTCACGAATTTAGAATAATCCTTATTATTTCAATTTCAGCATAAAATTCGGTCTTTTCGAAACAGACTACAATAAACCGGAGAAGATTAGAAGAGCCAAATTATCGGCTTTGTGGTATAAAAATCTAATTGAAACGAGAGTACTGAACTCAGGTTATGAGCTTACATTGGAAAACATTGAGTTTTAAACTAACTGCCAGTGTTTGAAACGTATTTTTAAAGCTAATGCCGCATTAAAATAAAGCAGTCAGTCAAATTAAACAAGAAAAAGATAGCTTGAGACTGGTGCTAATTCTGTTGTAGGTACATTTAACTAGACTAAACTAATTTTGACAGGACCAAACGTGTTGTTGTCCTTCCTTGGTTTACAATTAGTGACAAGGATAGCAACACATCTGGTGCTGTCAAAATTAGTTTAGTTAAAGGTGAAAGCACATCTATCCGAGCCGACCGCGTCGAACGACTCGGACGAAACGAATTTTAGAATTCTGTATATGAAATCTCATGAAACCTCGCACACTTCTCCGCGTGGAATCGTCCGAACCTAGAAGATCCTTCTTCCAATCCTAGATGAATTCAGATGACGTCATCAGATTCGACGCGGCTTATGCGATCGACTCGACCGATACGCTCGCATTTTGTCAGTTGTACGACAACGGAACGCGCGAGTACTACTTCGTCATTGTTTTCGATCGATTCTTTCGGCGCAGTCGATTCTTCTGGTGCGGATATGTGTGCGAAGCCTCCTTGACTTCGATTCGATCGACATGTTCGGCTCGGATAAGTGTGCGTTCACCTTTAATGTACAACAGAATTAGCACCACTTAATGTGGAATTAAAATGCGTTTCGTTAATGATCTTTAAATAAAACAAACTTAGAATATTTTTAAATTTATTACAAGAAATAGCACCAAATTTTTCATTTAACATTTTTATGTGTCGTCGTTATCAATATAAATTCATTCCAAATTAGAATAACAATATATTAGTTCGTAGTGTCCTTCAAAATTGTGTTTTATAAAGTAGCTTTAAAATTAGCTTATTTTTATTGTATGACAAAGTCCGATGGAGTTGAGCATGTCATGCTCGATTAAGAGCGTGCATTCCGTCCACTAGCGCCGCCATTGGTACGAGCGTGATAGCTGGTAAACGTAAATGAAAATGTAAAATAATGTTCTGTTACGCATTAGAATAGACGATGAAGTATATATTTATCGCTTTGTACATTTCAAATGTTGCCGTTTCAATAAATAACGAGTAGCGAAAAAAAAACGGCCGTTTTTGTTTTTTATCTACGTTTACCAGCTATCGCTCTCGTTCTAATGGCGGCGCTAGTGGACGGAATAATAAAATATAAAAAAAATAAGAAAAAAAAAAAAAAAAAAAAAAAAAGCCTTTTATTTCCTTATCAGTTTACAATATAGGTAACTTATTTAAATTTAAATTTTCTTGATTTATAAGGAACCCCCCTCAGGTGAAGGCCTCTTCCAAAGACGTCCATCTTTCACGGTCCCTAGCGATCCGCTGCCATTGCGGTCCCGCAATCCTCCGAAAATGGACGGAATGCGCGCTCTTAAATGTCCAAACTGGTGGTGGCGTCGGGAGTCGGGTCGCCGAGTTCCCTCTAATATGGTTGAGCACAGCGATGGCTGGCTCTCGCGTCAACTCGTGAACGGGTGCCGCCTGGGACTGGTCTGCTCATGTTTATCGGTACTGATTTATTTTTTATTTCTTTACATTATTATTGATACGACACTCCGCGGTTTTTTTTCATACATTATAATTTTTTTTAGAAAAATTGAGAAAATAAAAAACAAGTGACAGACAAAAAAGGCCGTAACCGGTTTTCTTTCGCCATTTCTTTTACGTGGTCATTTTGCTTTGTTTCCGAAATGGTGGTAGTTTATAGAGTAGCTTATTTACTTATTACAGAATAATACTATTATTATGTAACACTCATTCTCATTCTCACAGTAAATGACGTGTCTAAGTGCCCGCCAGGGGCCACAGTATAAAATATTTTTGACTTTGACTTTAATATATAAACGTTTTTACATTATTTATCTAAATAAAAAGCAATAAGTAGTTTTTCTTATCATACCATAGACAATATAATAGTATTTTTATTATTATTTATGGCTTAAAATTTTATAATAAATTTTAAGGACACTTAATGAGACTATACTGGTTATTAAATATATTTTGTATATATTTGTATATCAAAAATAAATATTTATTTACAAAAGGACATACTTAATCACATCACATACACAATGTTTAAATATAGTCTCTCACATTAAAGATAGATTTTTTTTGTAATACAATATAAATGATTTTCTTTCTTTTAATAAATCTAAATGTCCATATTCTCTTTAATTTTGTAAACCTCGATCAATTTACTCAGTCATTTCTTAAAGCTGGAGAAATCTGATGGCACTACACCATGTCTGTATCACCAAATCCTTGGGCGTAGGTATTGTACCGCGCAATCCATCGAATTTTGAATCCGCCGCATTCCTAATGGATTAGATGGGATAATGTTAGCAAAAAACAAGCTTAATCCTTCTCCTAATCTGTCGTAGGAAGATTTCCTCACATCCTAGACGATCATCAATACCAGTATCTCCAAATCCTTGGGCGTAGGTAGTATACCGCGCAACCGCGGTGGCGTCGGGAGTCGGGTCGCTGAGTTCCCTCTAATATGGTTGAACACAGCGATGGCTGACTCTCGCGTCAACTCGTGAACGGGTGCTGCCTGGGGGGACTGGTCTGCTCACTCTTGTCAGTACTGACTTTTTTTATTTTATTGTAGATTTAAGACTTGTTCATTCCACACCATTGTGTATAACATTCCGCGTATTCTTCTTATAAATTTTTATGTACTTATACCTACATTGTAACTAATGAGTGGAAAAAAAAAGAAAAAAAAAAAAAAAAAGTACAAAATGACAAAAAAGGCCGTAACCGGTTTTCTTTCGCCATTTCTTTTTACCGGTTGCCATTTTGCTTGTGTCCGAAATGGTGGTAGTATATAACGTAGTTTATTTTTTTTATTTAAACAAGTTGTAAATGACAAGAAAAAGTGCCTGTGAAGGTCTAATTTCTGAAATAAACGATTTCATTTCATTTCATTTCATTTCATTTCATTTCATTTCATTTCATCCATCGAATTTTGAATCCGCCGCAATCCTAATGGATTAGATGGGATAATGTTAGAAAAAACAAGCTTAACCCTCCTCTTAATCTGTCGTAGGAAGATTTCCTCACATCCTAGACGATCATCAATACCAGTATCTCCATTAAAACCTTTTATAGAGTAACCCCAGTCCAATCCTAATGGATTGATAAAGCTAGAAAGAGTTTAGTTTCCTCATATACTAGTTGCTTCTACCAATATCTTCGTCAAAACCTTAAGTAGTCGATCGCTAATCCTAATGGATTAGATTAGGTCAAGCTAACTCATATACGAGTAACTAGGAAGAGTGTAGCTTCTTCATATTGTCGCGAACGAGCTGGAATGTTCTCGACGTCACGCGTCCTTCGCCATTAGAATCACCTGTTTACATATATTTATAGATCGAGAAAAACAAGTGGGAGGTGCAAGCGACATAGAATTTTAATGCCTATGCTATAAGGTGCAAAATTGTTTACACACTGGAAGTAGTTTACGTCGAAGTTGTTTGTCAAAAAGGCCATAAAAATGGAGAAAAATATTCGAGACGTATGTCGAGACATATAAATCCCGTGAAGGTTGCCGACACAGGCAGTTCATTGTGAGCTTTCGGTGCGATAACTGCCGAAGACTAATCAAGAGTAAGACACCTTCGATACCAACGGACTTCGGACGACTGATTGCGATTAGGGCGAATTCTGTGATTGGACCAACGCCCTCGGCGATCTACGGACATCTGTTCTTCGTGTGATTTGGTTTGCATTGTATCTGTGACCTGTTCATCGTTCAATAAATTCTTCTAACACTTGACCGTTGACTACCGGTGTTTAATCCAAATCCCGACCTCCACGTTCGTAACAATATCCTTGTCGCTCTGTATCAATATCTTCGTCAAATCCTTAACTAGTCCGTCAATCCTAATGGATTAGACTGGGTGAAGCTTACTCATATCCGAGTTTGAATCTATTTACCTCTTATTTAAAGAGTTATTTACATATTATAATGTTTTCCAGGAAATTCTAGAATGTCTAATCTCTTGTATACGTCTAACATTGTAGGTCTTTCGTGCCTCGCATATTTCGTGCAATGAATTCCGATAGCTATGAACTCTCTACACAGATTTGGATTGGAGTGCGGTGTGTTTCTCAACAAACGGTCTTCCAGTGTGGCTGTGGAAAAGAAAATAGTATCTTCAATGACAAATAAAGTGATGTCTGATAAAAAACAAGCTCTCTGCAACTATCACACATTAACTTTAAATAATCAATAGCCGGCTCCGTGATAGTTACATACTGTTGTCATTTTAGTACCATGTCACTATTGTATAATATAATATAATATAATAATATATAGGGACAATTCACACAGATTGAGCTAGCCCCAAAGTAAGTTCGAAACTTGTGTTATGGGATACTAACTCAACGATACTATATTTTATAACAAATACATATATAGATAAACATCCAAGACCCGAGGCCAATCAGAAAAAGTTAGTTTTTCATCATGACCCGACCGGGGATCGAACCCGGGACCTCCTGGGTGGCGGTCTGGCGTGGTAACCATTACGCCACGGAGGTCGTCAGGGATGTTGCGGACATTCGCATGCGCATCCTTAATTGCGGAGAATCCGTATCAATTTCAACATCCGCATCCGCCTCCGCATCCGCAATATTTGATGCGGATATTCATGCGGATGCAGATGTACCGACCGACCGGAGCGAGAAAGAAATTTTCCGGTGAAGGCAAGGGGCGCGTGCCGATGTCACGTGCCGATTGACCAATAAGGGTGTAGTGTAGGTGTAGATAAAGCCGGGTCCCCATCGAAAGATTTTTGAAAACATTCAACAAAAACACATACACAAATTTTGTTTTTGAAACATGTTTCTCTACACATACACAAATTTTGTTTTTGAAACATGTTTCTCTACACACGCTGTCCATAGCGGCTCGCGGTCGCGTAGCTTGTGTATTGTGTAGCGAGGCGAGAGAGTTGTCAAAATTACGACAAAAATGGCGGATGATATGACAGTAACCTGCCACTTGACCCGCGTATTTTGTGTACGTACAAAACATTGTTGATGTACACAAAAATGTGTTTTGAAACAAAGTTATGTGTAGACGATTTTGTTGAATGTTGACATGTTTTTGTTGATTGTGTAGAGCAAGCGCGCTGTGGGCCCGATTTTACAGTGACAATATTTTTTATTATTATTGTTTGTCATTTGTGTCGCGTACTTCTCGTAAGTAACGCAATATTTAAAAACAAGTTTTTTGTTTTATTTTACACCACATGAAATGACCTCTTTATAAAATATTCTTGGAGATCCGTATCCGCGGATGTTTGTCACAAAAAATCCGCATCCGCGGATGTCAACAAAAAACGCATCCGCAACATCCCTGTTGTATATCACGTTAATTGCTAAACACTTTTGAACGTGTCAACTAAATTAAAGTGTTAAGGTACCAAAACAGCTACTATTTTGTGAAGTTGAGGTAGGTACTATAGCAGTTAAGTGTTAAGTAAGTTATTAAGTGCAGTTGGGGAGTGCCTATGTCCAGCAGTGGACGAATGTAGGCTGATGATAACAAATACTATAGAAACTCTACCGAGTTAATACGCACAGCTTCGGAAGAATTCGGGCAAGACGGCGACACTAGCGCCCCTACGGCATGAGGGCGGCATGAGGTGAACGATTTCAAAACTTTTGTGCGTTTTGTATGCAAAATGTTATAGCGCCCCTAACGGCATGAGGTGAACGGAGGTTGCCAAGTCATTGTATGAGAAACGTCAAGAGCTGTGCGTATTATATTTCTATAGTATTTGATGATAATAATGATGAAGGTACTATTTTGTGAATATACATGTCGAGTGTGTTGAATATGTGTGTTTGTGTGCATGGGTATGTTAATGGTACTCACGCTACTCATAATGAGTTGCATGCGGGCGCTTCAGTGATTGTGATTGACGTAGTGGGGAAAAATGCGCGGTAACTCTAGCAAGAGAATACTTTAATAATAAACCGAGAATTAACGCGATCATACCTTGATATTGCCTGACGTTTTGACCAGGTTGCACCGGCCGTAGTCACAGGCGTACTTCAGGCAAACGTCAGGCAATTCCCGGTTTATTATCCATTAATTTAATAATAATGCGACGCAAAAGTTTAAAAGTTATTAAGATAATTACCAAAATCGATTTTATTCCTTGTCTGCTCCTGTATATAGTCACTTAGGAGTGGCACTTGTCTTGTCCTGTCAATTGGGGATAAGCAACTGGCCACCTCGACCATCACGACTCCGTAACTGAAGACATCTACCGCTGGTGATAAACACCGAGAACGGAGATACTCATCAGGTAAATATGGCCTCGTGCCGTGTACCCTGGAAATGATGAAACAGTTTATATCTATAAGGTCCTAATTTATTAATGAATTTCCTTTTAACACATGACTATATAAGTTACATATGATCGCTTAAGCAAGGAAATAATGGTCTAGTATTCAGTATGTCATAAAGAGGAAAGATTTGTATGTTTGTTTGTAACTCAAAAAAGTACTGAATCGATTTCAAAAATTCTTTCAACGTTGGTGGGTTTACACTATCCCAGAGTGACCATATTATAGGGAGCTAGTACAGTGAACAAAGAAATGGGCGCTTGCAATACCGGGGGTATCATTCACGCGTTGCCAACCCACCCAACCCCCCAAGTGGAGCTCTGGAGACCTTACTCACCGTAGGAACACAACATGGCCGAGACCAATGCTATTTGGCTACGATACGATGTAAGGTGGAGGTCCTTCCCCAGACGGGCTGCTCCGATTAGAGCGGATTATCCGCTGTGCCCAACCTCTCTCTCTCTATCTCTTCATAACGATTCTTACATTATTCGCATAAAGATATTTGTTCTTATTTCTCTACCCTGTCCTGGTCATTTTCATTGGCTGATTGTACAAGAACAGTTTTTATTTACCTGGACACTTTCAAGTGCGTCCTATCCTCTCCGAAAGGTCCGCTCCTGGCAAGACCAAAGTCCCCTATCTTCGGCATGAGGCACTGGTCTAGCAGGATGTTGGCCGGCTTGATGTCTCCGTGAATAAGCGGAGTGCCTGACATCGTGTGCAAGTATTGCAGACCTCTGGAATTAACATTAAACGTATTTTTGTGGATTTGGCCCGATTTCAAATATGTATATTGAAGGTTTTAATCATCTTTGCTTTATTTGATGTAGGTGTTGTCTCTAGTTTTAAATGAACCCTGCAAGGGTGCTGCAATTTAATTATTTTACAATTCTATTAAAATAAAATTATTTTTAATGTATGTACTTCTTTTAATAGATTTCTCTTTTAAGCCGGGAACAGACTTACGAAAATGTGACATGCAATGTATCACGCAATGAAAGAATTTAGCGTCCAAATTGTCGCTATATATCATGCAATATAACATTCCATAATATGGACGTGAACCGTGCACACTAAGCGCGCGAACAATGGAGGAAGAAAACATAGAACTATTATGAATTTCCTAAATTATAAAAATATTTTCAAAATAAGAGTGATTAGTTGCCTAACATCTATAAATGTTCAAATTAATCAAACAATCATAAATTTACAAACTATTGAGAAAAAAGATAAATAAAAAATAAACATACCTGGCAACACCAAGCACAATCTTATACCGTTGTGACCATGTCAATGGCGGTATGTGTGACCGTAACTTCTGTTCTAGAGAACCACCAGCCATGAATTGATACACAAGACATGCTTCAGCCCCTGTAATATGTAATAACAATTTTAATAATTTTTAGGTTAATAGGCTAGTTGCAGTAAAAAATGTAATTAGTCCGTCTCTTAGATTATTCAAAAATAAGGGCAACTCATTTTTTCATTTGTAAATTAGACCAAAAATTACAAAGATATAGCCCATTAAAGTTACGTGTGACGTCACGCCGGGTGGCATTTTCTCGCACGGGGTGACGTCAAAGGACTCCAAAGTTTTTATGACTTGTATCTTTGTTATTTTTTGTTTAATCGAAAAAATAAAAAATACGTGTCCAATATTTTTTTATAATCTAAAATACGGACTAAATATTATGTAATTATTTTGACCCTGGAAAAACCCTATTTTACATAGATTTGAAAAAATATTACCAATAATGTATTGACGAAATTGCTTTACTACTATAAATAAATGAACATAGAAGTTAAGCACGATTGATCCTAGCCAGTGTTCGGATGGATCTCGAACGTTTCCGTGCTTCAGAGAGCACGTTACATTCCTGACTTGATGACAGTCGTTAGGCCAAATCGGTGGCTTGTAACCACTGGACTCGCATCAATCCGCATTGGGGCAACGTGGCAGAGTACGCACTAATCTCCTTCGATTGAATGACCTTATCACTGCAATGGAATGATAATGGGTTGATGATGAAATAAATAAATAATTACCTCCAAAACTGTATCCATATAGCGGAAGTATGTTGTCGTGTCTGTATGTATTGAGACAGAGTTCTCTGATCAGCTCCCGATTATTCGCATCAGTATCTCGGAGACGTTTGATGGCCACCAGCGAGTTCAGCCAGACACCTACGGTTTTATAAATAAATAAGATATATTAATATTAGTTCCCTTCTTCCACTTTTGTAACTAAACTTTCGTAACCAGTTACAAAAGTTTTTTTTTACTTTCGTTATTTTTGATAGCTACAAAAGCGGTTTATGAACGTCAAATGAGTGAAAAGTAAGTACATTTTGTTTTATTTTGGAGCGGCCAATCACGGGAAGTACCACCCACACAGATTGACCACGACTACTCCATATGACACTATGGATAACTTTAGAAATGCCTTTCAGAAACTGGCTGTGTGTTCCAAGCTATCTCTTTTTTTATGCGTTTCGTTCGGTGAGTGAGAGATCAGGAAGGCCAACTCCTTCCCTATCCCCTCTTTCCCCCTCCTTCTTTCCCTTTCATTCCTTTCTTCCAACCCCCTTGGTGGACAACGCATTGGTAGCGCCCCTGGTGTTACTGATGTCCATAGGCGGCGGTGACCATCAGGTGGCCCGCTTGCGTTTGTCTACTGTATGACATAAAAAAAAAGGTGGCAAACAAGCATACGACCCGCCTGATGGTAACCATCACCGCAGCCTATAGACGCTTGCAATACCGGCTACCACTCACGCGTTGCTAACTCCCCCCCCAAGTGGGTTCCCAACCCCCTCTTTAGTTTTTGACACAACCTGCCATTACCTTTAAAAAAGCAGGGGAATTCGCTAGTAAGAGCTCAAATATAATAAAAAATTCACCTTTGAATACTTGTCCGAAACCACCTCGCCCTAATAGTTTAGCGTCGCTCCAGCTGTCCGTGGCCGCTTTTAGATCATCATACTTGAGCATCGGGATAGTGGACACAGATCTCATGATTTCATCCTTCACGTCATTACTTTTACTGTGTTGTACCGACGACACGGTCTGAAACAGAAAATAAATGTCCTTGAACACATAACGCCATCTAGTACCAAAATAAGAAAACCGATAGAACATAAGTCAGGGACTTCAACATTTGTGACAATGTTTTTACGAATAAAGAAATTGTTATTTAAAAAAAGCTTGTAAAGTCAGAAAATGAAAGATGTGAGCAGAGCCGTAAATATGATACAATACAATACAAAACACTTTATTGCATCAAAACAAAACATTAATACCTGCAACTTAGAAACTAAACAGTGACGACCTCCGTGGCGTAATGGTTACCACGCCAGACCGCCACCCAGGAGGTCCCGGGTTCGATCCCCGGTCGGGTCATGATGTAAAACGAACTTTTTCTGATTAGCCTCGGGTCTTGGATGTTTATCTATATATGTATTTGTTATAAAATATAATATCGTTGAGTTAGTATCTCATATCACAAGTTTAGAACTTACTTTGGGGCTAGCTCAATCTGTATGAATTGTCCCTATACATTTATTATTATTTATTTATTTAAACAGTACAGCCAGGAGCACGTCGAGTTTTACACTTGCAGTACAATTTTGGCTCTTATGACATAGAACTTAAGAATGGTACAAAGTCCAATATGTAAAGGTCGACCTGCTCTTGACTGCACAATAGGCGGTCTTATCGCTAAGCGATTTCTTTCAGACAACCTCAACCGAAATGGACAAAGAAATTCAAGTTTTCTAAATGTTGCGTGAAGGAATTTACTCGAATTTTTATTTATCAATACTATTCATATTGTACTATGTAATTACAAAGTTTCATAACGATGCCTTAATTATAAGCCATATTCTAAACAAGATTAAAAATAAAACTGTATTTTTTCCCGCAATTTCAAGACTTACCTTACTTATGTCCGTACTGTTAAAAATAAAACTGTATTTTTTCCGCAATTTTAAGACTTACTTTACTTAAGTCCGTACTGTTAAAAATAAAATTGTATTTTTTCCGAAATTTTAAGGCCTACCTTACTTAAGTCCGTACTGTTAAAAATAAAACTTTTATTTTTCCGCAATTTTAAGACTTAGTCCGTACTGTTAAAAATAAAACTGTATTTTTATTTTATTTTTATTAATTGATATGTTCAGGTTCGGGTGTACTAACACCCTCTTCTGAGTCACCGGACTGTTGCGGGAGCGTAGGGCTCTCACCGCCAAAAATTTACAGTGTCGATTTTAAGACTTACCTTACTTAAGTCCGTACTGGAGTCCTCAGTGGGTGAGTTTCCATTGATTCCATTGCTCGAAGTCGGAGGCGGTTGATTCGAGTGGGCGAGCTGCGGACGAATAATTAATTTCATGTTAATTAAATTAATTATACAAGTTTGATATGAGTGTAGAAAATGTCTTTGAAGGCATTGGAAGTTGGAATTGTTGGATGTTATCCCGTGAAAGTATGTCATTACAATGGGAAAATATTTTTACTACTATAGGTGGCACTGCAATTGCGATGTCGGCCAACAGATGGCGCCACAAGTCGCGCTATGGGTTGTTTTGTTGTCCAACGACGAGCGAAGCCGCGGGGAAAAAGCTAGTATTTATATAAATAAATATATAGGGACAATTCATACAGATTGAGCTAGCCCCAAAGTAAGTTCGAAACTTGTGTTATGGGATACTAACTCAACGATATTATATTTTATAACAAATACATATATAGATAAACATCCAAGACCCGACGCCAATCAGAAAAAGATCATAGAATATTTTTATTTATTTATTTATTTATTCTTTATTTCAGGCAAACACAGTGTTTACATAAGATGTTAAAAATAAACAAAGGGCCCATAGATATATACCTTAAAACTAAAATACATATAAATATAAAAAACTTTTTCACCTCACAAGCTCGGAAAGAATCTGTTTGTCATTCGAAATCTGAGCGCAAAAGTGCATTTTGTGCCCTAGCGTGGAAAGTATTTTTAAAATTCGAACCTTTCTATTCTTTAATTTTTTATACCGCAAGTCCTCTGAAAATGCATTAATACTTATTTCATTCCAGTGCGCCAACCTTATTTTTAGAATAATCGAACTGGCCAGCACGACACCGCATGAAAAAAATAAACACTTATTTAATGTATTATTTGCGTTTTTCTTGCACCTAGGATTTTCCTTGCTGTTGTGAGGTGAAAAATTTTGTGTTTCGCTCGGCAGCAAAGTTATTCTGCGTCTCGTACCTTTGAAACCCTCGCTACGCTCAGGATTCTATATTTGAACCACTCGCTTCGCTCGTGGTTCAATCCTAGAATCCTTCGCTAGCTCAGGTTTCAATATAAGTACTCGCGCCAAAAAACAACTTTGCAGCCTTGCATAACAAATAACTATTAAAATAAAACTAATTGACACGCAGTGTCGGACAAAATATACTTAATATTACTGAAATAATATGTAAAATATGACTAGAGAACATGTCAGTGAAGTTACTCACTGAACCACAGAATTCATAATAGTACTAACGTACAGAATGGCCACTGCCCGCCCCGCACCAAAACGGGCGACCCCTCCCCTCCCGCAGCATTCGCCCACAACGAGTGGGGTACTTGAAAGGCACGGTGGTCACGCGTTGCACGCACACACATGCGCGCAGTGTGTGCAGACGTTCTTCTGTTCATGTAATAGTAGTAGGTGATTATAACGAGACCTTTGTATGGAGTGTCCGGGGTGTGACTGAACAAAAGATTTAATTTCATATAAAAAATATGATTGCTATGAAGATAGGTAGAGCCAAGTAATATAATGAAATAATAAGTAAATACTTTACTCTAATACTATCATATGAGTAAGCATATACCGAACACATATTTTTTCCTTTATAATTATCAAATTTCACAAATTACACCCACAAAAACAGTCTACACGAAGATCGACATGAATCATCACAAGGAAAAAAGAGTAGTCAAATTAAAAATAGTTTAAACTGGCACTCTTGAACCGCAGACCTAAGACGAAGTAACTATTAAGTAATTATGACCTAAGTAAATATTTTTTTCTAATATATCATTGACTTATGTATACTAATACTATAAAGAGGTAATTACTGAGTTTGTGAGGTAGAGGGTAATCTTTGAATCTACTGAACCGATTTTAAAAATTCTTTTACTAATAGAAAGCCTAGTTATTTGTGAGTATCATAGACTATATATCAACCCGAAAAAGCTTTAGGCAAAGCTGCGGTTAAAACATTTTTATACCACCAAAGTGGCAAACAAGCATACGGCCGGCCTGATGGTAACCCGTCACCGTAGCCTATAGACGCTTGCAATACCGGGGGTATCACTCACGCTTTGCCGACCCTCCCAACCCCCCCAAAGTGGAGCTCTGGAGACCTCATTCACACTCATTTCAACCTATAATTATCCCACTGCTGGGATACGGGTCTCCCTTCAATCGAAGGTGATTAGAGCGTACTCTGCCACGCTGCTCCAATGCGGATTGGCAGAGGCCGGTGTTTTCAAGCCGCCCGAAGGCCACCGATTTGACAACGAAGGTGATCTATCGACAACAGCCCGGACCGACGGCTTAACGTGCCCTCCGAAGCACGGAGAAGCTCGAGATAACGAAACCCATCCAAACGCTGGCTAGGGTCGACGTCGCTTAACTTGCGTGTTCATATAGAGTGTGACACAGCGACGCCATCGTGCTCCTCATACTAAGTAATAAAAAACAATACCTACGTAAACGATTCTTGTAAATAGTAGTTGTGTGGTTAATATTATTATGATTCACACAACTTCACACAAGTATGAATTTTAATATTTTAATATTCAATTCGACGATTTAATATTAGTCATATTTTCATTCAAACTTGTTTCTTGTGAGTGTACCCATAATCCATTCCACTTCACTGCTTGCTTTCCAAAATGGTGGTACTTTATAACTTAGTTTATTTACCTTTATCATTATGTACCTATACAAGTTGTAAATGACAAGAAAAAGTGCCTGTGAAGAACTAATTTCTGAAATAAACAATACTTGGCACAAAAACTCAAATAAATTACCTAATCCTAACTAATATTATAAATGAGAAAGTGACTTTGTTTGTTATTCCTTCACGGCTTGACTAATCAGCCGATCATTATGAATATTTGTACATATATTGTCAGGGGTACAGAGCCCAACATAGGCTTTTTATTCCAATGGGAAAAAAATTTTTCTACTATAGAGGGCGCTGGCTCGGCCAACAGATGGCGCCACAAGTCGCGCTATGGGTTGTTTTGTTGTCAAACGGCGGGGAACACGCGGGGAAAAGCTAGTTTAAAATATAAATCGATCGAGATGATTGGAGCAGACGGTTGTTTAATACATTATTGTTTTTATAGTAATAATCGGATTTAAGGGTTTGTAAAATTTGTAAAGATTGCGAGCTTCTGGTTCTTAAGGACTTGTTCGACGTAAGAGCCTATACCGCGGTTTTAAAGAACGACGGTTTTACTCGTGGCTCGTTAGTGCTGATCGACTAGCGAGCAAAACAGTCGCGCCTGAATGAGAGAGGTAACATGTCTTGTTCCGAATCTGAAGCTTTGTGTTATCTCGCCATCTCGTTTTTACATGACGAGCCGAGTAAAAAATATAGCAAACATGACGAGCCGCGAGCCAGGCTCGTCAGTGTTTAAAACCGCGGTTTTGCAGTGATACACCGGCGAGCTTTACCGCCGAGCCATAAATTTTACTCACTGGTCGATCAGGGCCTTTAGATATTTTAATTATATGACCATAGGTATTGAAAGTATGCTCACCTTTTCAAACACCGGCAAAGGAATTGATGACTCATTTGTATCTGTTTTTAACTTCTGTTTTTTGCAGTTATCTGAAACATAATAAAAAAAACATAATGCTTTTAATATCGTAAGAGACAAAATACAAGGTTTTCAAGAACAAAATAAATTATCTGTTTACTTATACAACTAAATAATATCTGGTTATATTATCGATCTTGTGGTTATTTTACTGCTATAGTTTTCAGAATTTATTTTTCTGAAGCTTAAAAGGAATTAGCGAATGTCGATAATATATCAAAATGGAACACTAAGAGCACACATTGGGCGTTTTCAAACGCGCGCTTTTGAACCAGGAGTTCTATTGAGATGTACACATACAAGCACGCGTCAAATATTTTCGTACAGTACAGGAGCATCGGCTACACGCTTGAAGACGAAGATCTGAGCACGTTCTAATTAAAAAAACTAAATTCTTACCAACAATAGCTGTGCTATCCTTCCCCATGCCGACTCTGCTGATCAATTTCCTGAGCAGTTCCTGAAATCTGTTGTCCACGACAGGAGACAAGCACTTGAGAGCTGGCACGTGTCTCATACGATAAAGAAGAATGTACAATTCCTCTGCTTTATGATTCTGCTGGCCCCATTTGGTGAAGAGTTGACCGGTAGGTGATGTTGTCTGACGGCGGGATATTTGCTCTATTTCCTGGGAAAGTGAGAAATTTAAAGGAATTTTACTATGGCCAGAAATTACTATGTGCACGTCAAGTTTCATGCACGGTCGATGACCGACCGTTTCGGTGGGAATTCATACAAATATAAATGCGAAAGTGTTTGTTCGTCTTTCTTTCACGTTGTAAGTAACGGACAAGATTTTATTTTGTTTGGGGATATATTAAATACTGGAGAGTGACATAAGTAGGCATACTTATCCCAGAAAAACATCTTATTTCCACGGGAAAAAAATATGGCAGATCCTTCGAGCCACGCGGGCGAAGCCGCGCGCTGGTAACAGCAGTTGTTTCGTTACGGTGACGGTCATGGTAACTTTGTGTGGTCTAGTTGTGGGTATCATAGTAACATCATAGCCTAGATACTACTTCCTGGCCTGCTTCCTACTGTCTCCCCCTTTCTATTTACATTGATGTCAATGAAAAAGTTATCTTCTCAACAAGGTTAACGAACTGAACTTTTTAGGACGACTGTTTTTAATGATATTAAGTTACCTACTAACCAGTTTGAGACGAATGGACTGACGTAATAAACCAATTGACTCATTTCGTCTCTAGAACGCTACAAAGTATCAAAACAATATAAATTGAATATAATAAAGACGGATAAAACCATTACCCTTTTTTACGTCACGTAATCGGCAAAAAAATGAATAAATTAAAGACCACTCTTCTTACGTAACGTAGTCGGCAAAAAGTAGATCTTTTAAGGTATTATTAGATGTCTGCATTATTCCCATAAGAATTTCCAAAACCACTCCTTTGTCAAAGCCAAAAATGTTTTATTCTGTATGCTCTCGAGGGCACTTAGACACGTCATTTATAACATAATTATTATGATTATAAAATAGATAAGCTACTCCATAAACTACCACCATTACAGAAACAAAGCAAAATGACCACGTAAAAGAAATGGCGAAAGAAAACCGGTTACGGTCTTTCTTGTCCAGCTACAACCATATTTTTCAATGTTAGGTAACAAAATAAAATAAAAGTATAGTTGAAGTCAGACGCGAGTTGAACACAATTTTCACAAAAAGAAAGTTATTCACAATACAGCAAGATTTCATCCCGCTATTTAACACATACAATACGACCACGATTTTTATGGTGTTAACCAAAGGCAAAGCGGACGTGGTGGTCCGACGACCTAAGGAAACCGCTGCTGGATGCAGGCCAGTGCCAACAGGTCGCATTGGAAACGATTGGGGCATTCGGTGGCGTATTACCAGCACTGGAATGAAATTTATGTCAACTCGACAAATAAAACAGCGCGCGGCGCACCGGCACTGCAATGAAATTCATGTCGGCTACCCAGGCAAGACGTTGAGAAATGCTCGCGGTATCCCCAATTGGTATCCCGTGGGAATGTCCAGCGTCTAGGCTATATGTGGGCACGGGGCAGCGGTTGTATTAATGTTCCTGCAGCCCCGCCCATCTAGGCGCGTGAGGTGGCAGTCTGCCAGGTTTTTAGTCGGTATACTCCAAGTGGTCGAGCCTGACATACCCCCGCCACTCCTCAAGCGGCGGGGCATGCAGTAATGCATTTTTCTGACAGGCTATCTGTGGGCAACATTTCAATCGAATCCATTTCAGGCTGAGAATCAATCCCGATTAGTACGATAATTCCGGATTCCGAGATCCGATTTAGATCCCTATTCCGGATTTGGACACTGAGTTCTAAAAGGACAAAGGACACATTACTAAAATGACTTATTCTCAAAAAGGCTTGTTCCGAACACGTTATACTCCGAAAAGGACTTCTTCTTAAAAGGACTCATTCTGGAAATGCCTTAAAATCAAGGAAACTAGTAAAAAACAATAAAACCACAATTGGAATCATCATAAAAATATTTCTTATTTTAACACCTTCCAACTATAATTTCACCTATTATTATTTATAACATAAACTTTTCATATCTTCCTTTTTATAATGAAACGTCAACGGAATTGGGGATTATCGTACTAATCGAATCGGTTGTTGTTACGTGAATACCACAGGCGGCGTGAAAACTCTGGCCTCTGCCAATCCGCATTGGAGCAGCGTGGCAGAGTTGCTCTTCGATTGAAAGGAAACCCGTATCCCTGCAGTAGTGGGATGACAATGGGTTGATTTGATATGAGTCATAACACTATAAGATTAGTATAATTAAATTACATACAAACCTACATCACAAATAACTGTTATTATTCATAAAATATACACAGAAACTTGTTTTTCCTCACAAATTCTTATAAGGAAAGCGTGACTAGTTTCAAATACAACACGTCCGCTTTGCATCACTGCACGATACTCAATGCGAAAGATGTTTTAACAATGCGTATACTATGTAAAATTATGTTTAGTGGTCAGGTAGGTTCTGCATGTTTTTATTGCAGGCAAGTGAGGCAAGCCCAATTTCGCATGCGTGGGACCTTTGTGGAACGGCCCGACTGGGGAAGTACATCCGAAGACTATAATTGATGTTTATTATTAAACATAGAATTGACTAGCCTTTTTATTAGGGTTCCGTAGTAAACTACAAGGAACCCTTATAGTTTCGTCATGTCCGTCCTCGGTCTAGCGCCTAGACGCTTAATTAATTAGAAGAAGAAGACGCTTAATGCTAGAAAGCTGTAAATTAGTATGTATACGCATATTTACAATGCTAACAAAGTGGTAGAATAAAATTTTGAAAAATATTTTTTTTGGGTGCCTCCCCTAGATTTAAAGAGGGAATGAATTTCTTTTTTGCGCCGACCCCATGTTGTGGGGTATTGTTAGATAGGTCTCTTGAAAACATTGAGGGTGCGTGAAGATCATTTTTCTATACAATGATCCGGTTCGGAATTATTTACATTTATCGTGTTAATTTTCGTTTTGCACGGTGTGCCCCCCCCCCCCCCCCTATCTCCGAAAGTCTTATATTTAGAAATTTGAAAAAAATCATGGTAGTAGTCCATATGCTGAACCTTCAATGAAAACTATAACGGTTAAGTAGGCTCAACTAGATACCGAGTAATAGCCGACGAACTGATAAAATAAAATTTCTTTAATGAAAACTTACAAATGTGATAGAATTTGATATTGGACTCAACTGAAGGCAAGCAAAGCACAGCAAATACGGAACCCTACATTGTGCGTGGCCCGAAACGTACTTGCCCGGTTTTATTTTATTTACTACTAGCGCCCAGTCCCAGCTTCGCAGGGGTTTTTGTAAGGATTCCTATTTAAAAAACGTGTGGCTGCCGGGGTAAAGCTATTGCATAGCATCTTTTTATCAACTTAAGCAATTATAATTATTTATTTTTTTATTATTTATGCAGTATTTTTTTTCACGAATTAAGACTCAAAATTTAATACGCAATTTAATGCATACAAAATAGGGTATAGAACCGGGAAATCCCGGTACTGAAAATCCCGGGAATTCCCGGTTCTTTTATAGCTGTAAAAGAACCGGGAATTGAAATACAAAAAAATTCAAAATTCTTTATTGGGTAACAAAAATTTACATTTAAATATATTATTGCTGGAGGTTCCTTTTAAGCAATATGGATGCTTGTGCCAGGACCCTCCGCTCTTCTTATCGCTAAGTTACAAAAGGCAATGTTACCAGTATGGTATAGTATAATCTATTATTACAGGTAGGTATAGTTTAAAATGATTAAAGTTTTTATTACAGCTAAACTTAAGAACTAATTAGAGTCTCCAGGTCATCATATGATAGATTTGTTAACCAGGTAATCAACATTTTTTTACACTCTTTGTAAGATTTATCATATATAAATAGTGATTTATTAACTTTATTATATATAGAGGCCGAACGATATTCTAATTGCACTTCTGCAAATTTCTTTTTTATATGTGGAACAATAGCAACAACGTGCCCTCTTCTTCTCCCTGCAATCTCCGAGTTATAAGGTAAGCTTTTATGTTTTTTTAGCAAGATGTTTAGTATATACAGTTTCCGTACAGTTAATAATTTGCATGTCAAATATAGCTCAGAGGTAGGAAAGGTTCTCTTTTTAAAATACATTACTTTTAGTAGTAGTCTTTGTGCTCTTTCTACTTCTAGGAAACGAGTTTTCATAGCACCGCCCCAGACCGAGATGAAGTAAGAGATGATTGATTGAACCAATGAGATGTAGATATTATTTAAGATTTTATTAGGAACAATATGGCGCAAGGTCTTGAACATCCATACGAATTTACGGATTCTGGTAGTTATTAGTTCCACTTGAGGGTACCAGGATAACCTCTCATCTACAACTACACCCAGATATTTGGTTTGGGTTACTTTGCTGATTGAGGGGCAGTTACAATAACAATTTGGAGTTCTACCACATGAGTGTATTTTTATATTAAAATTTGGTGCGGGCTGTGAATTTTTATAAATACTATAGCATATAAAGTTTGTTTTTTCGGTGTTTAGTGTGAGTAAGTTGTTTTTAAGCCATTCAGCTAGGCTGGCCATACCGTTTTCAGCATTCACGCGAGCATCGTTCCAGTCCGCTCCAGTAAAGACTATGGCCGTGTCATCCGCGTAAGCTAATATCTTTGCGTTTTTAAGTTTTAGGTTGCATAAATCATTGATATATATAAGAAAGAGGGTTGGTCCGAGGACGCTTCCCTGCGGGACACCATAATTGACATTGATACCACTACTTGTGGTACCATCAAGTTTTACGCTCTGTGTCCGCCCTGTGAGGTAGTCTTTGAAAATAGATAATTGTTTATCTCTAATTCCAACTCTTTCTAGCTTAGACAAAAGGATGGGAACGGAGACGGTATCAAAAGCTTTTTTAAGATCTATAAAGCAGGATAGACATTTTGTACCGTTATCCAAGTTTGTGATTATAGTAGAGGTTAGACATGTTACAGCATCTTCTGTGGAAATTGCATTTCGGAAGCCAAATTGAGAATCGGAAAGTATATTGTATTTTTTTAAATAATTTATCAGCCTAGAGTTTAAAAGTTTTTCTAATATTTTCGCTGTAACTGTGAGAACTGATATGGGTCTGTAATTACTTATGTCCGCTCCGCTTCCACCCTTGTGTATAGGGGTAATAATAGATTCCTTCAAAAGGGATGGAAATATACCTTTTTGAAAGCATAGGTTAGCAAGATGTACTATAATAGGCGTGATCTCCTCTTTTATGAATTGAATAAACCTAGTTGGAATATTGTCCCAACCAGGGGCACTGTCTGGTTTTAGATTTTTAATTATATTTCCAACCTCCTCACAGTCTGTCTCTAAAAGAACGAAGGATTGGGGTTCACTGGGTAAATTTTGTATATATTTTTGTATATTATCTTTAGATATAGTAGTTTGGATATCGTTTGCAAGTTGACTGCCAATATTTGAAAAGTACTTATTTATGTAGTCCGCAGATTCGAGGGGGGTTGGTTTTAGGTCAATCAATTCAGAATTAGGGTTTTTATTTTTATTATTATAGGTTAGCAATTTAATGTTTTTCCAGAGTTGTTTATTATTTTTGATAGTACTATTTATTAAGTTTCTTTCATAGTCTCTTTTTACTTTTTTAATCAATTTATTACAGAAATTTCTATATCTTGTATATGTAATTTTTATAACTACATTTTCTGGATCATCACGCAGCTGCTTTTGTAATTTGTTACGATTATTAATTCCTTTAGTCATCCAGGGTTTCACAGTTCGCTGACTTTTGGGGGTTTGAATAGTAGTGGAGGCTTCTTTTATTGATTCTGTAATTCCATTTATCATGGTAAGAGTTATGAAATTGGGGTCATTGTGTAAAAGTAATGCAGTAAGGTTTTTCGTTTCTAAATGTTTCAAAGCGTTTTCAAAATTAATTTTTGTTTTTGTTTTGGATGTAGGATTATTTTCTTTAATTTTAGCAATAGATAAAAACGTAGTGTAATGGTCAGTTATAGTAGTGTGTAAAATAGCTATGAAAGCTATATGTTTTTTTCGATGTAGTTTTAGCATATAGTGATCTAAGCATCTAGTTCCTCTAGTAGCAAAGTTATGTCCAGGTAATATTCCATGGGATGACAGCATATTCAGGTATGACATTCTATGGGTTATTTCATGTAGTAGTTCGTTTTGGTTTGGTAATATATTTATATTAATATCACCCGCTATAATAATATTTTGTGATGAATTTATGTTATTTAAGTGATTACTAATTGAATTAATAAAATTATCTGGATTAGAATTTGACGGTGAGCGATAAATACCGAGTATGGTGTGATTTAATATATCTACTTGAAGACATGACGCGTAAGTTAATTTTACTTCTTTCATTTTTGGTTGAAGTGATCGTTTTGCGTAAATGACTACGCCATCACACTGATTTATATGGTTGATAGAAGCCATGCTACAGTAGTTGTATAGTTGGGGTATTGGTTTATTGGAGTTGAGATGACATTCAGTTAGTACTATAATATCAGGTTGAAATTTAAGTGTGGACATATTGGTTATAAAATCATCAAAATTATGATATATGCTTCTAATGTTTTGCGCGATCACAGTAAGATCAGTTTTGTTCACTTGGTAATAATTAGTTAACTCTACAGGGTCGCATGCTACTGATCCTGCTATATTAAAATTATCCATTTCGGTAATAGCTTGGACTGTGTCATCCATATTGATATACTTGTGAAAAAGTAGTGCGTGATGAGTAAAGAGATAGAACAGTCATGTCAACTGTGAATGAATGTCTGTTAAAATTATATATTTCATTAGTGGAACAATAAAACGTAATGTGTACTTTCAGCATTAATACAAGAACCGGGATTTTCGGTACTTTCGGGATTTTTTTATTTATTCAATTATATGGCAATTGGCAACACTGACGCTAGTGACGCTACGTGCGATCGAATATATTTTGATGGTCAACAAACGATCGAGTGTTTTCAAGAAAAAGTAAAAAAAATATCTTAACTATGCCCTTTTTGCAATTTTGCCAAAGAAAATGTTGTCTTTAAAAACACCTATGTTTACAATGGTTCTGAAACGGTTTTTATGCTTCGAATCAAGATCACGAAGTCTCAATTTTCCCAAAAATTGTCTCAAGTCCTGTTATGATGCAAAAAATTGCTCTTCAGTCTCAATGTTTGTGAAGGAAGCATGTTCTATGCGTTCTTTTTGAGATTTTGGTCTGGTGATTGCGCAGGCCAGTCTAAGACCGAAATGTCGTGCGTGCTCCTGAAGCCAGCTGGTCACCACTCGCGCTGTATGCGTACGGACATTAACACCACAACCCTTCAGTCAGTTGCGAGCGAGCGACAGAAGCAGTGGTGTCCAATTGACAATTTTTATTTAACACAAACAACTGGTGCTCTGACGAGAGCATTTGAAGAAACAGCATTGCCGTAACATTTGGCTGTTTTTTCGCATCAGTTAGCAAAAATCGGTCTTCGTGCGTATGGTCCTTGCGCTTCTGGCCATGGCATTCTTTCACTTACTTCCCCAGTAGCATGATATAACGTTACTTTAACCTTGATTACCTAGATTGTATGAAACATGGGATATTTTATTGATATTTGATTTTTCGCATAATTGCAAAAAACTGCATAAGTAATTTTTTTATTTTTCTTTGTAACGACCGTATTAAACAAATACGGTCGTTACTTGTATCGTTATTTCACTTTTTTAAAAATATTTACGCAATAAATATAATATTATTTTACTTTTACATGTACCTAGTCCAATAAATGAGCTTTCTAAAAATAAGTATGTCTAACAAAAAATGTGTAAATTAAGCAAAATCAAAACATTCCCTAGGCGGTGTTGATGTATTGAAAAAAAATCCCGACGGTGCCGAAATTCCCGGGAAATCCCGGTTCCAGCATAGTCCGGTACCGAAAATCCCGGTTCCTTGAGATAGTACCGGTTCTCTATACCCTAATACAAAATACAATAACCGATAAAATTTACCACTATTCACCCAATAAAGGACTCTGTTAACCAGTGTTATATTTAATTATTTAAATATAAATCGTTACCGCTCTTTCCTCATAGAGGACTCTGTTAACCAGTGTTATATTTAATTATTTAAATATAAATCGTTACCGCTCTTCCCTCATAGAGGACTCTGTTAACCAGTGTTATTGTTAAATATAACACTGGTAACAGAGTCAATTTAAAAATTGTTAAATATAATGTCCCGTGCCGGCGGTGCTGTGGATGTATCAAGTTCCCGTAGGCGCCACTGATAATGCGGTGGAGGTGGTAGTGATATAGGTTTTTATTCGGTATGTACAAGATGTGGTTTACTAGGGAAGAGCCCGACCGGCCTCCGCCGCTTCCCCAAGCCATGGGACATGCAGTAATGCATTTTCCTGACTACAAACAAAAAAAAAGTATTCAACCAATAATGTTTAAATAAAAAATATTATTCCATCTGGACAAAAGCCATGAGGAAGATGAAGAAAGTGATGGACAGACGAACTGAGGAAATTCGATAGCTACTGGAATGACGAAACAGCAGAGAGGTACAGTTGGAAAGAGACAATAGACGTCTTTGCCCAGCAGTGGGCTAGAAAATAAAAGATAAATTAGTGTCAAATTCTAATTTCTACTATTGAAAATCATACTATTATTCCAGGGGTACAGAGCCCAAATTCTCACGAGGGCGAAGCCACGGGTAACAGCTAGTAATGTTATAAAATAAAATTACATTTTAATCATACATAACATAATACATCAAGCCACTTTAGCGTTAGTTAGGTGTTATATTATATGTTGGGTGAGATGTAGTATGTTAAGAACAAAAAATCACAATTACAATACCGATCATTGGAGATCACCAGGATGTTTTGTTTAGATTGATTCAAAAGTAAGACTGCAAAGCATGTCTGCTTTGCAGTGAAAGCATTCCACTCATAAGATTTGTTATGAATTGAGTGCATTCTTTTCATTTTAGGTGTTTGGAACAAGTTTGACTAGTCTATTCAGTACTCAGGTCAGTCTGTATCACTTTGGATCTGTTTTTAATATTTGACTATTCATATTTTATGAATCTATACTAATATCACAAAACTGATGAGTTTGAAGTTTGAAAATTTGGATAGCCCATTTATTAAGAAAGGTAGAAAGGAAAAACTTCTAAAAATGGCAATAAAAAAATGTGTTTTGTGGTTTGAGTTTGTTGGTAGGTATTACTTGTGATCCTACATTCGGCACCGAAGAGTGCGGGTTCAATTCTTGCTCATGACAAATAATGTCATGGCATTTATTTAGATTTATTTATTCAATTTCAATTGCACAACATTACAGTAAAATCCAAATCGCAATGGCGTCTGTGTTTGTTCTATGTATTATTCGTTTTCAGATGATTTCAGGGTGTGTGAAAATGAAAAACAAAAATGTTTATTTCAGAAACTATGTATGCTATACTATTCTGCATAGTAAGGAGTTGGTTTTGGTCAGAGGCGTGCTAGGGGCAAGGTCTACCTTATTAGGGTTAGACTACCTCATTTTAAATATCTCATGGAAACAGAATTAAAAGTACTGTCTCTTTAAATTCTGATTCCTATTGCCTTATTTTAAGTTTCATTTAGATTGTTTAGAAGAGTGAAGTTTTATCATTTAGGACCTGCTTTAACATTTTGATAATTGCTTATCCATCAGATAAAACGACAGGTTTCATGGTATGATTTTAACAGCCTTTTACAGTAAATTATCTAACTATCCGGGCCTTACCAGCAAGTAAATAAGGCCTATAATCTACTTATTCGTATGAAACAAAATAAGAAATCAAAAACCCAGCTTTAAAAACATGAATACAAATTTATTTCTTTAAATGACATACTTCCAAGTTCGTTTTAACGTTGGGTTTTACTATAATCTTTCCGAGGAGTCATTACGTAGTCGTTTTGGCTTTTGGGAAAGCCCAAATGTATTTACTTACATTTACATCAAAGGCAGAGTAGTTCATGTGAACACCAGCTAACTCTTTCCAATCGTCGTCATTATCAAGTAATCTACACAGTTCTTTGTTAATTTCAAATGGTAATTCGTAAATATACATTTTTTACACAGTTTTTCCTTAAATTTAAAAACAATTTTTGATTTTCTACACACACAACACGCACGGAAGTACTTGCGCGACTGAATTATTGACATTCATTTGACACTGACAGTAATACTGACAATGACGTGAAGGTGACAGTTTTTTTTATTGGCCTGGATATAAATCCTTTATGCCGTATTCGTTGTTGTATTCGTGTAGCTTCGTGTATTAAAAATGTTTTTTCTATCACAATAAACCATAATATCAGTACACTTCAAAATATACATAAATTCATAATCACTAGCTCAAGTTAGCACTATCAAAGATATTACAATATCTTTGAGCACTATCAGGCAGGCTGGCGAAACTCAGTACTGCAAAAAATATATATGGACTTTACGCTAATTTTAATGGCGACATGTTTTGTCTCTTACTTCCTGTCTAACCTTCCTTGTCTCGCCCTGCTGTTAATCAAAATGGTGACGGGCAGTCTTGAATATTTGTAAACAACGCGTAGTTTTAGTGTGAGTTTTAGCTAATTTTACTGCACGTCACGTGCGTATTTAGTGTTTTCGGAGTCTACCCATATAACTAAGTGCATACCGGTTTATTATAATTTACGTGCATAACAGCAAAATGCATTACAAAACCTGTGAAATATGTGGGATAAAATCGGGTAGGAAATCTAATCAAAAGCGTGTATTCCTGGCTCAATTCCCACTAGGTGAGAAGCGGTAAGTAGCTTTTCATGTTATTATATTGATGTTAAGTAATTAGGAAGAAGTTCTCTCTCGTGTGGTCTCTTTAATACTTTGCCTTAGAATTCATAACCAAAAATCAT
Source organism: Endotricha flammealis (assembly GCA_905163395.2). Taxonomy (NCBI): domain Eukaryota; kingdom Metazoa; phylum Arthropoda; class Insecta; order Lepidoptera; family Pyralidae; genus Endotricha; species Endotricha flammealis. Next base: position 8,022,229 of record LR990877.1, on the reverse strand, counting down.
GTGCGCCATAGGGTTGTTCTTACTACGTACCAAATTATCGACAAAAAATTTTTTTTCGTAAATTTGGGTATAAAATGTAAATGAGATATTTGCGGCTGCATTTGTTTAATTCATTATTAGATTGTTCACGTTAAATGAAGTTTTATTATTTTAATCATAACAGTAACTGGGCGACCGAGTCTGAATTCATACTACAGTAATCTCTATTTATTTATTATTTCAGATTATGAATGCCTTCGCTCACAGAACAGTGCAAAAACGTGTGTCGATCGATCAGCTAACAACATCTGAAGACTCCGCCTAGAATACCAGATTAGAAAATGACAAAAAAAAAATTCTAACATTGTAAACGTAACTTTATTCGTTTTTGTTATGATATAAATTGTATAATAATAATTATAATTATTAGGTAGGTATTTGAATTTTGAATAATACTCAATATTTCCAAACTAAGTAAAGAGATTTTTATTTTCCTTTTGTATGTTAAAGAAAACCTGTCTGCAAGGTACCCACGCCACGCTTTTTTTATCGATATCGATACATTCTGTACTGTAACGTACCACATCTCTAGTATGCTTTTGTAGAATGTTGGCATTACTTGTTTTTTGTGTCTCTGTTGTTGGTACGTTGGCACGAGATCTTAGCGTGAATTGACTGTCAAAAACAAGTCAAAAAGCTTGTATGAAGTCCCGACTCTTAAAACGTAGTGATTATATACTCTTTGCTATCAGGCGCTTTCGTAGTAGTCTTCTAATTTTTATTCTGGCAATAATTATTGTATGCATATTTCATGTTTCTTCCTCTTGAATCACTATATCTACATACTAAAAAAATCGCATCAAAATCCGTTGCGTATTTTTATAGATCTAAGCATACAGAACAGACAGACAGACAACTTCATTTTATAATTATGTAATGTAATGTAGGAATGTAGGTAATTTAAAGAAGATGAGAAACGCTTCGACCTCATTGTATCAACGGATCAAAGCGATCGAGCAAACGATCACCCAATTATATTATGCAACGACACGAGAAATCCAGCAATATTGGATAAGTTAAAAAAAATTAGCTCCACCATCCTTCATGGGCATGATAAATTGTCCTTCCTAACCGTTGTCAATAAATAACAGTCGTCAAGCTAAGTCAGTGACCGTTAGGTGGCTTGAAAACACAGGCACCAGCTATTCGCAGGAGACATGACTTGACACTAATTGCGGGAAGGACATGAAAAGAAACTGTTTACCACCTTGGTCACCTGTTGGTATGGTACTTAACTGATTACTTCCGCCCAATGCCCAATACAGCACTCTCAGACATGAGGAGTCCTTGAACCGTTGCCGATCTTTAACAGGAAGAAAGGTATAAGGAGAAACATAACCCTTCTTTTGGCAAAAAGAAGCGGCTTCCCAAGTCTAAATATTTTTATTAGATAAAAAATATTAAGTACTTAGGTAGGTATATGTATCTATATATATAAAAGGAATTTAGCTGACTGACTGACTATCAACGCAGGGCCTAAACTATAAGGGTTAGAACATAGATGTTAGAAACTTAAAATTTTGCACAGCGGTTCCTTTTATAACGTAGGGGAGCACAAGAAAGGATTTTTCAAAATTCCCACGGGAAAGCGAGATATAGGTACGCAAACGAAGTTGCGCGGATTTCGCTAGTGTCTAATAATGAGCATAATTTAATCAACATTATAACAATGCAATACTACAAGGTGCAGTCTAGTTTTCATTGGGTTGCGGTCGACACTGGAACCGTGTAATGCAAGAAGAGTGTGCCAGTTACACAAATAAGTACTTACCTACTTAGTTTTACTGGTAGCCTGGTAGTGCAAATAGATTTTTTTTTCAAAACTTACACTATATTACGCGCCAAAATTTGGGCCCACAGTTTATAAAACAATTGAAAATTCGATTGTCGTTATGCACTGAGTAATAAGTATGAGTTTCGAATTTCGTTTTATGATTGCGCGAGCCAGCCGCGTTAGCGACCAGTATAGACTTATAAAGTGGCAGAGCCTCGTAAATGTGTTGACTAGAGGCAGTACCCTCCACAGAATATCGACGTGAAACAGCTGGGAAATGTCTCTGTTTCGTACGATGTGTGAGATTCGAAATTTCAGTAGGTACCTACCTACTTACATTGCAAAGTACTCTAAAACAACCACAACTTTTTTATATTTTCATATGGGGACAAATCACACAGGTTAACCTAGCTCCAAAGTAAGTTCGAAACTTGTGTTATGGAATACTAACTCAACGATACTATATTTTATAACAAATACATATATAAGACTTTTTAAGGAAATTGCAAAAAGGTTAGTCGACATCACAGGAGACCGAAGAGCTGGCAGCTACCCCGGACAAAGAATTAGTCTAGCTATTCAAAGGGAGAACGCTGTCAGTATCTTCGGAACCTTGCCTAAAGGGACACCTTTTAATAATATATTTTAGTTATTTTATTATATTTTTTAAGGTTTTTAATACATTATATAGGTAGATAAACATCCAAGACTCGAGGCCAATCAGAAAAAGTTCGTTTTTCATCATGACCTGACCAGGATTCGAACCCGGGACCTCCTGGGTGGCTGTCTGGCGTGGTATGGTAACCATTACGCCACGGAGGTTGTCAACTCTGTGACTCGAAAGCCTAAATACACCTCCTGCTTTTTCAGTATCCTTCCCCCGTCTTTCCTTTTCTTCATAGGTGGGCAACGCATACAAGATCTTCAAAGTCGTGGATGTCCATGGGCAAACTTAATTCCCATTCGAAAGCGGAATACATGCAAACAAAGTTGCACGGTTTCGCTAGTTTTCTCTATGGCCAGATACTAATATTATAAAAAAGCTTATAGAGAGGAGAGATTTTTGTATAACCATCGAAACATATCGTCACACCAAACGAATAAAGCAGTAATAGCACGTTACCAAAAAAAATTTTTTTTGCTTATTTAAAATCTACGGACCTTAATACATCACCTGAATTTTTTTCAGATTTTTTTTACTGCAAATAGTATAATTAAAAGCGTTTGACGTCTTTTTTCTACCGAAAAATATATACAAAAGCTTAGGCGAACAAAATAATTATTTTACCTTACGACCCGAGAGAAAGTCATTGATTGGAAGAATAACAGAGTATCATTCTAATACAACTTTATTCGTCCGAAATCCTACGCAAAACTAGTTTGTATTAGATTAAAACTGTTTTATTCTTATGAAATTACAACCATCATTGTAATGTAAGTAATCAAACAATTTTATATTATTTTGATCTAAACTGTAATGTGTTATTAAGTAATCTATAATATAAAATTCAAAGACCTGACTGACTGATTTAACTATATATCAACGCACAGACCAAACCGTTAAGTCTAGAAATTTCAAATTTGGAATGTAGGTTCCTTACGACGTCTAGTGGTGTACTAAGAAACGATTTTTCAAAATTCCCACGGGAAAGCGAAATATACGCAAACGAAGTTGCGATGGTATATCAACGCACAGATCAAACCACTGGGTCTGGAGATTCCAAATTTGGCATGTAGGTAGGTTCCTTATAAGGACCGGACCGACCGGACGAGACTGAACCGGACCGGACCGGAATTTGTTTCTGAAAAAAAAATACTACTTAATTGTTAGTAGGCCATGCGGGCGAAGCCTCAGGCACAAGGTAGTCGTGTATGAATTGCTAATGAAATAATTATATTATGATATTGCACTATGGCTCCTAAGGCCGAGTGGATGAGTGCAGTGGCATGGAACAAAGTCAATGAAAGAAAGGCGCTCAAAGAAACTGGCCTGAATACTGACGAGCACCGTACCTTGTACGCTGAAGCGCATAGAACAGCTCAGAGACTATGTAGGATAGACAGGGATGCCTATATTAATAACATCTGCGGAGAGGTAGAGACATGTTCGGAAACAGCCCGCACTAGAGATAATTATGTTCCGTAAAGTCAAGTGCCTTGTAAAAGACTTCCAAGCCGAAACACTGGTCTATTCAAAGTGAAGCTGGGATAACTGTTGTCCAATAAGATGGCAGTCCTAGACAGGTGGAGAATATATTATCAAAATATATATTGCGAGAACAACGCGGAAGGAGGAACTTGTGGGATTATGCCGTTCAGGAACCTGACATTCTTAGACAAGAGATAGAAGAAGCAATCTGCAAACTGAAACCTAAGGCTTGCGGTGGTGACGTGATAACAGTTATGCATTCAATATGCCAAACAGTCTGGCGAACAGGACAATGGCCAGAAGACTGGACTAAGTTGATTGTGGTTCCTCTACGCATGAAGGGATTGACACGCAAATGTGAAAACTATCGCACCATTTCACTTATTTCCCACGCCAGTAAAGTCCCCTTGAGAATCCTGAATAGGAGAGTAGAAGCATAAACAACTCAGCAGGTATCCTAGGAGCAAGCAGGATTTATCAGAGGTAGGGGCACAAGAGAACAATATTGAACATCAGACAGTTTGATTGCGAAGTGCAGAGAACATAACATCAGCGATGCCCTCTGCTTTATTCACTACGCTAAAGCATTCGATTGCATCAACTGCAAATTGTTCGGTGTTATGAATGAAATGGGTATTCCGGATCATCTCACCTTTCTCGTGCAAAACCTGTGTCTGACCAGCAAGTCGAAGGTCAGGCTAGAGGACGACTCGTCACACCCCTTTCATCCTGAGAGAGGAGTACGTCATTGTTGCATTTTGTCACCGCAACTGTTCAATTTAATCGGTGAACACATAATGAGAAGGGTATTGGACAACTGGGAAGGAGGCATACGCGTAGGAGGCTCTGCGGTTTGCCGACCACTAAAATAGGGAGCCTATTTTAGTGGTCGGCAAACCGTAGGTTGCAGGTTTGCAGGTGCAGGCAGTCTGAGGCGGAATAAGCTGAATTAGTGTCCAGAATCAGCAACATAAGTTCCGAATATGGCCTACTCATCAACCGGTCAAAAACAAAACTCATGTTCGTGGATAGAGCGGTACCACTACAACGAACGCACGAACTGCACGATCTAGAAGTAGTGCACAAATTCGTGTACTTGGGATTGCAAATATGTGACGATGGTGATTGTTGATTTGAAGTTGTCAAGAGAGCCCAAATAGCAAAAACAGCGGTTAACAGTCGCTACACCAAAAAGAAGCTAATGAAGCTAGTTTAGTTAGTTAGAAATATAGTCAATCGTGGTCAAAAAACATGTCCCTTCACTATAGCAAAAAAAGTTTTGGCTTCCCCATACAAAATCGTAATGAGCTGGTCGGGTCACTCGGGTCCTTGTGGGGAAAGAAGATTTTTTGTGAGATTTTGATGGTTGGTCAAATAAGAAAAGTTGTTGTATTTGAGCAATGGAATCATCCCCTAATAGGTCGTAAACATCTTTTGAAAGATCCTATAGTTTAAGTTATAGTATTGTGTAATCATATTTTTAGACAAAAACTATGTAAGCAATAAAGTTGAGCTTTAATTCATTGACAAATTAGGGACCAAAAGAGTTGTTGATTAAACTTATCCTACTTAAAATATAAGCTTTTTAATAAAAGTATTAAATAATAAGGCTTTTCTTCTATTAAAGTGTGAAAAAATTATGTTTTTCTGAAAAATAAGTAATTTATGAGTAATCTATGTTTAGTTTCAGATTTAGCCAGTTTTTTGCGGGTTTTTTTTGTTTTTGGACAAATATATATGTTAAAATAATAATAAGTGATTATAATAATAATAAAATAGATCACTTATTATCTTGTTTTACTTAGTTAATTTAAAAAAGCTAAAAGTTACCCGACTTTTTGCATTGTTCTGCTGACAAACTTTGAGAGAGTAAAAAGTAGGATAAACATTTATTATAACATTTTGTGATATCACATTTGTACACGAATATCAGCGCATAAGTTTATTACACGGTGTCATTAGGTTTAAAAATACCTTTAAAAACGTCGATTTGACTTTATTACAAACAGCACCTTGCTAACATTTCAGACGAATAAAGCCGTAAGTGAAGACACAAAAAAAACAAATTAATAAATTTAGACGAATATAAAAGTATTTTAGTTTTTCGTGTTTATTGAAATTATTATTGTATATTTTTCAGTATTATATATGACATATTAAAGCACAATTTTTTCCCTACCCAACGATACCATTTAATTTATAATTGCTCAAGTACAAGAGGCGTAAAGACAATTTTAGTGTTTTTTGGCGTTCCTGTAAAATTTACTTTTTGCAATAACGGCTTTATTCGTTTGGTGTGGCGATATGTCGATGTTAAACGAATAAATTAGAAGACTACTAGACCGATTTCAGAAATTCTTTCACCGTTTGGAAGGTCCAATATCCCCGGGCAGAATAAATTCAAATTCAAATTCAAAACTTTTATTCAGAGAATAGGTTTTCACAAACACACAATAGGCTATATACTATCAAATAAATTAGGAATCCTTATATTAGTAAAGCCCGTGAGAAGCCGGGGCGGCCCGCTAGTAAATAATAATTGTAAACTAGGTACATAACGAAATAACATCCATTCTATAGACCTTACCTTGGCGAAAATGAGGACAGACGCATACACATCTTTATTTGTTCAAATGTTTAAAATTTGGTACCTACACGATGAATAATCGATTTGAATATTTCACTAACGAAGTGACCTATATCAACATTACTTTTGTATAAAAGTCACAAATAAATACAGTTTTCATAATGAGAGACAGTTATGTAGGTACATAAGTACCTCTCTACTTATATTTCTAAGAGACTTCGAATGATTTTACATAGAGTCAATTTGTGAAACACATTTTTAATGTTAATGACGCATTAAAATAAAATATAGCTGTCACTTATCAAACTTAAAAAAAACCGGGCAAGTACGTGTCGGGCCACGAACAATGTAGGGTTCCGTATTTGCTACGCTTTGCTTGCTTGCAGATGAGTACAATGCCATAATCTATGACATTTGAATAGGTTTCATCAAAAAAAAAAAATTTTAAAAGTTCGTCGGCTATTACTCGTATTAAGTAACTAGTAGAGCCTACTTAACCGTAATAGTTTTCATTGAAGCTTCAGCATATGGACTACTACCATGATTATTTACAAATTTCTAAACACACGACTTCTTTCTAGGCTTAAGACTTTGTAATTTTTACCTTTGTGGGAGAAATAAACTTATTATTATTTTTATTAAGACTTTCGGAGATAGAGGGAGGGGGGGGGGGGGGGGGGGCACCGTGCAAAACGAAAATTGACACGATTAATGTAAAAATTCCGAAACGGAACATAGTATCGAAAAATGATCTTCTAACACCCTCAATGTTTTGAAGAGATCTAACGATAGCTCACAACATGGGGAAAGCGTGAAAAAAAAAATCATTTCCACATTACATGTAGCATGCAGGGGAGGCACCGCAAAAAAAAATATTTTTGAAAATTTTGTTCCAGCACTTTGTTAGCATTGTTAATATTATGTGTATACATACCAAATTACAGCTCTCTAGCATTAAGCGTCTAGGCGCTAGACTGCGGACGGACAGACAGACAGACAGACGGACATGCATGACGAAACTATAAGGGTTCCTTGTAGTTTACTACGGAACCCTAAAAAGAGCATAGCTTGAGACTTAATATGGAATTAAAATTCGTTTCTGAAACTGACTGTTAGTACGGCAAAAAGGAGAGCCCGACCGATCACCGTCAGATCGCTCGCTGCTTCCACGACGGGCGGGACGTGCACTTTATCTCGAGGTCCGCGGGTTCGAATAATGCGCAAGGCAATTTTATAAACATGTCTGTTTGCCTTGGTCTGGGTGTTTTCTATGTATAAGTAGGGTAAGTAGGTACCTATTTATCAGCAATCTAGTACCCATAGTACAAGCTTAGTTGCTTAGTTTGGGACTAGATGGCGTTGTGTAACTCGTCCAAGAATATTTATTTATTTACAAAATACAAACAAAATTACAGTAGGCAAGGTAAGTATAAAAAAACACAACTGTGTTTGCGACAAGGCTGCCTTATTGCTGATAACAATCGTTTCAAAGCAAAAAAAATACTTTACGAATTTTTTTTTGTTTTTTTTTTGTTTTGTTTTTGTATCTGCGATCAGCGATTATTTGCGCTTTAATCAGATGTGATGAAAGCTCACAGTCACATTTAGAGTGTGCCCTCCAGTGAGGACATCTACTCATATTTTAGGGATAATGTCTTTCCTTTTAAGACGCTTATCATAAGCTTGTGTTGTCAGCTTAGAAGCCAGTTCATTAGAGTGAGCCTCTAGTTTTCCCCGATATCTCTTTGTAACTATAAGGATCTCTTCCTTAACCGTGTTGATTTCTAGTTCCTTATGTATTTCGGCATTAGTAACAAACCATGGCACACTGCATATTGATCTGAGAATTATATTTTGTAATCTTTGTATGATTGAGATGTTGAAATTGCTGCAACTTCCCCATAGCTGTATGCCGTATGTCCATATCTTTATATTCCATATCTTTCCATATCTACTTTACGTATGATAAAAATTTCTCAGTGATGTTACCTCTGCACACTCAAACGGCTGGGCCAATTTTTATGATATTTGGTATGTAGGTAGCTGATACCTGGGACTAACACTTTATCCCGAAAAGTATGCGAGTTTCGTAGGATTTGGTCAAGTCTGATATAGATGGCGCTGCTGTGGATAAAATTAAACGCGGGTAACACCGCGGGCAACAGCTAATAATAAATAATAAATAAGTATTATTTTATCCTATAAAAGATTGAAAACCGTAAAAAGATCCTTTGCATTCGCGAAAACAATTTAATTTCTTGTGAAGAAGATGTCACTACGCCTTATCGCTATAAATATCATTAACTAATTTATTAGGCCATTAGTTAAAGCTTCTATTTGTTGTCTAATATCGTAACCATATTTACACAAATTAATGTAGCATCTATTACATTTTGTATCCACTTAGATGTTTATTTTAAAAATGAAGATTAATAAATAAATATAATAATAATAATAATTAAATAGGGACAATTCATACAGATTGAGCTAGCCCCAAAGTAAGTTCGAAACTTGTGTTATGGGATACTAACTCAACGATATTATATTTTTATAACAAATACATATATAGATAAACATCCAAGACCCGAGGCCAATCAGAAAAAGTTCGTTTTTCATCATGATCCGACCGGGGATCGAACCCGGGACCTCCTGGGTGGCGGTCTGGCGTGGTAACCATTAGGCCACGGAGGTCGTCGAAGATTGAATGTTATGAAAGTGTAAATAAATCCAGCAAAAACGGATTAGATATAGATATAGATTTAGATACCCATATAACACATAGGATACTTTTCGGGATAAAAAGTATCCAATGTATCGCAGCTACCTACATACCAAATATATTTCTATTAAATAGATTATATAGAAAAAAAAACTTACATTAAGTACAATGTTATTGAAAACGTTATATTTTAACAAATTAATGATTTATAATTTTTGCCTGGTGTCAATGACTGTGGGAATTTGCCTTGTGTTAAATATATTTAGATAATATATAAATTCCACACAATTAGAAAGAAAAAAAATATTTTAATTGGTGCTAAACTATAGCTACAAATAAAATCTAAATAATACCTTATTTTAAGTAGCACCAAAATTGAGAAGTCACGACAAAAATGAGTTCCTACGCCAAGTTCGTGACGCTGATTCACACAGCGCTAAGGCTTATCCTGCTTCTGATAAGAGTACCAGACAACTTTTCTGATGAGTAACATGAATACTATTGCAAGTAGACATTATCACCGATGTGCCTCCTGTGTAGCCAGGTTCAATAACGGCGACCTCAGATTGACAATAAGCGATGAAGCTTATTGACGTCCCGGGGGAGAAACTACAGCTGTCTTGGAACTCACAACGAATTTAATCAAAAAGAAGATAGTCGGTCGGAGTAGGTAGTATTGAAAGGACTTCCCTCCTTAACAACTACGTGAAAGACAGCAATTTGAAGCAAAAGGCATTATACAAGTAATATATTTATAATCCATAGAAAACATCCAGACTCGAGAACAGACACAAATGCTATAACATAAAATGTTGGCCTCATGCGAGAATCGAACCCGTGTCGCGCGGTGCCGAAGATAGAGTCACTGCCAACACGCCACCAGGATGTCACACGTACAGTTTACCACCTGAATACTGCCAAACTTTTTTTTTAAATCAGACAGATTGAGTAGCCCCAAAGTAAGTTCGAAACTTGTGCTATGGAATACCAACTCAACGATACTATATTTTTAAAAGCTTTTATTTAACTTGACCTGTATGTATGTATGAATGTATGTAAGGGTGGAATCTTGGAACGATAATTTGAACCACTTCCTGAAGACCGATTGAGCTGAAATTTTGCTTAAAACTGTAGATCAGATGACAATACAATATTATGATAACAAAATTACGATACAGCCGTTTGTGTTCCGTTTTTCGTACAAAACAGTTCCTACCAAAAACCTATAGGATACTTCCGGTTGTTCTAGAATCATGAAATTTGGCAAGAAGCAAGATGATGTAGTACAAGTACAGGAATAAATCTGAAAATCGTAAATTTGTAGTTACTTCTTCTTCTTTAAACAACCAATATAATGTGACCCTATCCTTGGTACATTTTACATTGGTACATGGCTCTTTTTATACCGGTTATGAATTAAAATGTATTTTATGTATTACTAGCTTTTCCTCGCGGCTTCGTTTGCGTTAATTATATGACATAGATCTCGTTTGACAACAAAACAACCCATAGCGCGACTTGTGGCGCCATCTGTTGGCCGATAGCATCCCATACAGCGCCCTTTAAAGTAGAAAAAATATTTTCCCTCTGGATTGACATACGGATTCACGGGTAAAAAGGTAGCCTATGTTGGGCTCTGTACCCCTGACATATACAAATTTTCATAATGATCAACTGATTAGTCAAGCCGTGAAGGAATAACAAACAAACAAACTCACTTTCTCATTTATAATATTAGTATGATAGTATGACTAGTATGAGGAGCTCGATGGCGTCGCTGTGTGTCACACTCTAATATGAAAACACAAGTTAAGCGACGGCGACCCTAGCCAGCGTTTGGATAGGTTTCGTTATCTCGAGCTTCTTCGTGCTTCGGAGGGCACGTTAAGTCGTCGGTCCCGGCTGTTGTCGATAGATGACAGTCGTTAAGCCAAGTCGGTGGCCTTAGGGCGGTTTGAAAACACCGACCTCTGCCAATCAGCATTAGAGCAGCGTGGCAGAGTAGGTACGCTCTAATCGCCTTCGATTGAAGGGAGACCTGAGACCAGCAGTGGGATATGATGCACAGCAATAGATGGCACTGCGAAACCTGTCCAGTGATAACTAAAAAGTAAAAAATAAATTAAAAGTAAAAAAATATATTTAAAAACAAGCTTTTATTTCATTGCGCTAAAAAGTATAAAATAAACATTTTTATTTTAAAATTTTAACTATCAACTTATAACGTCAATACACAATTTATATGACATAAAAGCTTGTCGCGAGATTTACCTGTTTAGGAAAACATAATTATCGAACTAACATTTACTCGTACTACGAGTAAATGTTAGTAATTAAATCTCGCGACAAGCTTATAAGTCATATAAATTGTGTAATGACGTTATAAGTTGATAGTTAAAGTTTTAAAAGGAAAGTTTATTTTATTCTTTTTAGCGCAATTAAATAAAAGCTTGTTTTTAAATATATTTTTTTTACTTTTAATTTATTTGATTAAATCATTGTGAGTTCCAAGACAGCTGTAGTTTCTCCCCCGGGACGTCAATAAGCTTCATCGCTTATTGTCAATCTGAGGTCGCCGTTATTGAACCTGGCTACACAGGAGGCACATCGGTGATAATGTCTACTTGCAATAGTATTCATGTTACTCATCAGAAAAGTTGTCTGGTACTCTTATCAGAAGCAGGATAAGCCTTAGCGCTGTGTGAATCAGCGTCACGAACTTAGCGTAGGAACTCATTTTTGTCGTGACTTCTCAATTTTGATAATTTAGATTTGATTTGTAGCTATAGTTTATCACCAATTAATTTTTTCTTTCTTTCTAATTGTGTGGAATTTATACATTTATATATCTAAATATATTTAACACAAGGCAAATTCCCACAGTCCCATTGATACCAGGCAAAAATTATAAATCATTAATTTGTTAAAATATAACGTTTTCAATAACATTGTACTTAATGTAAGTTTTTTTTTCTATATAATCTATCTAATAGAAATATATTTGGTATGTAGGTAGCTGCGATACATTGGATACTTTTTATCCCGAAAAGTATCCTATGTGTTATATGGGTATCTAAATCCGTTTTTGCTGGTTTTATTTACACTTTCATAACATTGGTAAAATCTTCATTTCTAAAATAAACATCTAAGTGGATACAAAATGTAATAGATGCTACATTAATTTGTGTAAATATGGTTACGATATTAGACAACAAATAGAAGCTTTAACTAGTGGCCTAATAAATTAGTTAATGATATTTATAGCGATAAGGCGTAGTGACATCTTCTTCACAAGAAATTAAATTGTTTTCGCGAATGCAAAGGATCTTTTTACGGTTTTCAATCCTTTATAGGATAAAATAATACTTATTTATTATTTATTATTAGCTGTTGCCCGCGGTGTTACCCGCGTTAAATTTTATGCATAGCAGCGTCATCTATATCAGACTTGACCAAATCCTACGAAACTCGCATACTTTTCGGGATAAAAAGTGTTAACCCCAAGTATCAGCTACCTACATACCAAATATCATAAAAATTGTTTTTAAAAAGAGTTCGGTTTGCCACATGTATGATATGATAAGATGCATAATAATGATGGTAGTACCTTGAAGTTTCATTTTTAATAACAAGAGTGAAGAGCATTTTTCAAAATTCCCATTTGAACGGAATTTGTGATATTCTGCAATGGTATCTGCTTTTCATGTGTAAAATGCTGTTGTTGTCTTGTGTCTCATGTGCTGTACAGAATAAATGTATTTTCTTTCTTTCTTTTATTCATGGAATATTCCATGAAAAAACATATTATTTGCTATCATGGAATATTATTCCGTACAAATGGGAATTTCGAAAAATGCTCTTTACTCTTGTTATTAAATCAAGGTACTACCATCATTTCTCATAGAGCAGGATTATGTTGGAGAAAATATTTTTTTTATATAATGTTACGAGTTACACGTAGCTTGAATTAGAACAAATATACAGACACTTGAACACACAGTAAACCACATTGCACCAGGGCTGTACTTTGAAATACGGTTAAAGTTATATCTCAAATGAATTTTATAATTCACTTAATTAATGAAATGAAATGAAATCGTTTATTTCAGAAATTAGACCTTCACAGGCATTTACAATTTGTATATATGTATAAAGAAAATAAACTACGTTATATAATACCACCATTAGAGAGCAAGAGCATTTGCAAGGGTACGTTATTTTAACACAAATAATATTTTTGACTTGACAAAACAAGGTGATAACATAAAATATGATTTTGTCCCATTCGGTGTCGAGACCCTTGGTCCGTGGGGTTCTTATTGCAAAAAGGTTAGTCGACATCACAGGTGACCGAAGAGCTGGCAGCTACCTCGGACAAAGAATTAGTCTAGCTATTCAAAGGGGGAACGCTGCGAGTATCTTCGGTGATAACTAGTTTTATGTTTAATCGAGTTTGCAAGTTTTATTTTATGGTTTTAACTGTATAGCGCATTCATCATCTAGATAGATAATGAAGACTATAATATCACAAACACAAAGGCATGCCGTCTTTAAGGATCATCATCATCCGCTCTCATTGTATAAGGCCTACGCCGTAGACGAAAGATCTTCCTTATTCTATCCTTATTGAAGATAGAGAAGGATGACGTAGAGTCTACTATCTTCATTAAAAAAAACATAGAACTTTAAATATATTCGTAATAAAACAGAAAATAACATTCCGAGTTCAACCCTGTTTTCCGAAGGCTGTATACCTTCGTTGTCAAGACCTACATTGCTGAACCGCAGCCGTGGATAAGCTCAGTTCCATTCTGATCACTTAATGTAACACATCATATTTTACTCAATCGATAAGTCAAATTGTGAATTTTTTATTCTGGTAAGTAATGACTATTTATTTTTGGAGTGCATATGAAATATGGTAGCTCAACTGAGGAAGTGCCTCTCACGCAGAATATCGTCGTGAAGCAGCAATGCGTTTCCTTCGATCAGGGAGATATCCGAATACTCAACTCTTCCTATATTCTTCTTATTTTCACCTTTATTCCTGTTGAAGTGAAGAACTGGTTTAGCGGCCTCTCGTGTAAGTGTAATCCTAAAACTTTTCAGTATGTTTTCTCCCTAAGCATCCTGATTAGGTTTCTGAAGAAATCGCTTAGGTTCTTGCTCACGCACTCTGTACCCACTTTGAGGCATTCGTTGACTGAACTATGATCCATGGGCGGCGGTATCCGAGGACCGCTGGCTCGTTTGCAAATTTCTTTCATAAAAAATAAAACCGGGCAAGTACGTGTCGGACCACGCACAATGTAGGGTTCCGTATTTGCTGCGCTTTGCTTGCTTTCCGTTGAGTCCAATATCAAATTCTATCACATTTGTAAGTTTTCATCGAAGAAATTTTATTTTATCGTTTGTCGGCTATTACTCGGTAACTACTAGAGCCTACTTAACCGTTATAGTTTTCACTGAAGGTTCAGCATATGGACTGCTGCCATGATTTTTTTCAAATTTCTAAGCATAAGACTTTCGGAGATAGAGGCACCATGCAAAACGAAAATTAACACGATAAATGTAAATAATTCCGAAACGGATCATTGTATCGAAAAATGATCTTTCCACACCCTCAATGTTTTAAAAAGACCTAGCGTCTAGGCGCTGGACCGCGGACAGACAGACAGACAGACAGACGGACATGGCGAAACTATAAGGGTTCCTTGTAGTTTACTACGGAACCCTAAAAAGTAGATAAACATTTATTATAACACTTGCATACCTACATGTACATGTATTATACATGGTTAGGTTATGGTATCTCATGTTCTACATATAAAACTATTGAATCACTATCTATTGCTGCAATAAATCCGATCTAAGAATTCAAAAAATTCAAATTTTAAAACTTTTATTCAGAGAATAGGTTTTCACAAACACGTTCTCTTGTCAGAGTATACAGTAATAAATGATTTGTATAAATTAATCTACTCTATAAGCTAACAGACAGCTTAAGTGACGTTATTTTATACCACTTAAAGATTAGGAGATGGGACTCTATACGCGGACTTCCTATGGTTGATAACGATGATAAAAGCGATCAAATAATGATCCGATTGATGATGATCAAATGAGCATTATTCCTCGTGGCGTAATGGTTACCACGCCAGACCGCCACCCAGGAGGTTCCGGGTTCGTATCTCGGTCGGGTCATGATGAAAAACGAACTTTTCTGATTGGCCTCTGTTCTTGGATGTTTATCTATATATGTATTTATTATAAAATATAGTATCGTTGAGTTAGTATCCCTTACAAGTTTCGAACTTACTTTGGGGCTGGCTCAATCTGTGTGAATTGTCCTTAGCTATATATTTATTTATTTATTATTTTTGGAATATGTCATGAATCGTACTTTCAAATTTAATCTTAATGAGTCACGTATTCAATTAAAATTTTATCGTTATTTCAGGTACGTATTTTAAGATATACGTCATAGCAGAAGACAATTAGAATAAGGCCGTATGCTTGTTTGCCACCTTAGTGGTTAAAAAAAAGGTAAGAATAAAAATCTGAGAATTGAAACTTGGAGAAATAATGGTATATAGCTGAAGGATTTTTAATGGAAGGTCATTTCTTTGGTAACATTTTTATTCATTAAATAGATTATTACTTATTATAAATTTTATTTCAGAATTAAATTCCATATTTAGGTTAGTAAAACTATGTACTTAGAAACTATGATTAGTTAATAAAAAACAAATTATTTTATATTCACCATAGGTGGTCTTGGTGGATTAAAGCCAATTCTTATGTATGTGTGTGTTCATGGTTCCATATTTCTATGGTTGAATTTTTAGAGGGTGCTAATTGTCGGTGATACCAAGGTGATAAAGCCTATTCGCGCACGCTGCAGAGCCTTGCCCAAATGGGTCCACGGTCCACGGACACCCGCCGGCGGGGTTGCGGAAGTATCACAAGTGCCCGCGATCAGGTCCCCCCCCCCCCGTCGCTTCCCCAAGTGGCGGGACATGCAGTAATGCATTTTCCTGACTTTAAACAAAAAAAAAAACAAAAAAGGGTGATAAATCATAAACGATAGTTAAATTCGTTTCAATAAAGTGTTTTTAGGGTTCCGTAATAAACTAACAAGAAATCCTAATAGTCCGTCAGTGAGCTGTCGATCGCTGTGAATTGTAAAGTTTTTGAATATACTTTCATATTACTAATCATTTATTTTATAGTCCACATCACACAGCCTTAGCTTTCATCACTTACATACAACATAACCTCATAAAAATATGTTTGGACAGTTTAATATTTCAATGAATTCAAATTATTTGAATTAAAATAATCAATAATGATATTTTTCCAAAATATTAAATTGTTGGATCAATAACAATGTACTAACTTTTACGTATTATTACAGAAATGTGTCAACGAGACTCTTCGCTGGTTGTTTACGCAGCTGCTTTTCTGTAGTTTCAAGTCTCATTATTCTGACTAAGAACCTACGAATTCGGTTATATAAACGTAAAAAATATACCTATTTGAATTATTGGAAATTCGTCTAGACAGTTTATTTAATTCGTTCAAATATATATTCTTTCAGTGTCAATGTGGTGGTTGCGAAGTATTATGTGGTAATGTGGTAGAGCTGACCTCTCCTCTGGTGCTACTGATGTTCATAGGAGGCTGACATTTTCCATGAGGTGGCTCGCTTGTGTGATCGGTTATTATGACTATAACAACCAGTTTATAAAACGTATTTTTAAAGTTTTACATTAAATTAGAGCTGTTACTGTAAAATTAAAAAAAGATAGCTTGAGAGTTAATGTGGAATTAAAATTAAAATACTTTTCAGAATCTGTTTATATGAGACATCTATAATAATCTACATGTCGTCGATTTGTAAGATTTTGTAAAATCAAAGAATATGAATTGTCGACCATGACTGTAAGATCCTTTTTGGGGCCAGCCTATGACTCCACCTCACTGCCTCTCCTTTTAAGCCAAGTTCAGCGGTAAGATTGATAATAGTTACTAATTTATATATTGTAATGTGAAATAATAATTAATTAATTTGTTGTGCTTCCTGCAACTGTAATTTATATATAACTGGTCAGTGCTGGCCACTACGGTTAACTTGTTATAAGTTTGTTTATTTTTTAACCCATTCACTGCCGCCGTAAATACTCTAGTAGTAGAGTATTTTTGTTACTCGCTCTTCCGCCAAACATTTTTATCAGTCCACCCATCGGCGTCTTAAACGCCTATGGGCGTGTAACTAGAAAACTATTTAAAACTCGGCATTGAATGGATTAAATGAAATGAAAAAAATGCAAGATCTTTGAGAAGAACCTTCGTCAAGAGCCTGTGTCATCGTCTTCAGGATACACTGTTAAGCGAAGTTGGTTTGTGACCGTCACTAACGGGCAGTAAAGTAATATAATTTGCTCGTTTTGACGATCGCAAAATGAACTCGCTTGACTATACTCAACAGGATTACGAAGATGTGGAAGAATTTGCAAGAAATGTCAAGATTTTTTTTTATTATTGTTAAAACCTTTAAAAATGTGTACAGTATTTATATTCTGTTCCAATATAGGTACCTGATACATAATTTCCAGTGAAACCCAACGATTGTGTTTGAATACATACTTAGGTACTACTTTTTAACTGGCTCAGAGACCCGAAGTTGATCTTGGCCTCTGAACTCTGGCGCTCTCTAGTTTCAGCCAAGATCCGATGGTCCTACCATATTGTGGTAACAAAATGTTTGTAGGTATGCTTTATCGCAATATAATGATTTGTAATCAATTCATGTTTCATATCGATTTTTATTTTTATTTATTTATTTATTTATGGACCTCCAACAAAAAATACAAATTACAATCATAGGAACTTATGCTAAGGTTACAGTTCGACGTGTTTTTTAAATTATAGGAGACCACAACATGCTTTAAAGTCTGACAATAGATGTTTAAACTACGTTACACAATGATTTAGTTGTAACTTGTATGAAAAAGACAATAATATAAAATAAGTTTCATATTTTCATATTAGATACCACAGAGTATACACTTAAAGGAGTATAGGACGTCCTGCAGCTAGATGGGTCGACGATGTCAGGCAGTTTGCTGGGAAATAGTGGATTGAGATGGCTCAGGATAGGGAAGGATGGCGTAGACGAAAGGAGGCTTATACCCAGCAGTAAATAAAATATAAATATATAGGGACAATTCATACAGATTGAACTAGCCCCAAAGTAAGTTCGAAACTTGTGTTATGGGATACTAACTCAACGATATTATATTTTATAACAAATACATATATAGATAAACATCCAAGACCCGAGGCCAATCAGAAAAAGTTCGTTTTTCATCATGACCCGACCGGGGATCGAACCCGGGACCTCCTGGGTGGCGGTCTGGCGTGGTAACCATTACGCCACGGAGGTCGTCAAAGCAGTGGGTCGATACAGGCTGATGACGATGATGATGATACACTTAAAGAGAGCATTGTATTGCCTGCAGAGCCTGTGCATGATGGAGAAATGGCCAAGGTTGCTTTTAGATAGAGGGATGATGAACAAGTTGTAGGTGCTTGGTCTTGGCAAGCGAGATGGTGTGTTGATTTGAAGGGTGTTTAACAGATCTATGCAGTCAATACCGCTATTAAATATTTTATGTGAGAATATGAGATTAGTTATTTTTCTACGAGTAGATAACGTGCACATTCACCGCTTCAGTCTATCTTCATAAGTAACGAGTTTCCTTGCCAAATTATCCCTATAGCTCAGATGATATAAAAATCGCTTTTGCACTCTCTCCAATCTCTTGACGTAAATATCATAGTGTGGATTCTAAATAACAGAATTGTATTTCAAGACAGGACGTACAAGTGAGTTAAACAGTGTTATTTTTGTGGAAGCACGATGAAAATCTTTACTGTTACGCAAAATAAATCCTAACGTTTTGTACCCTGTGGTTGCAATGTTATGATTATAGGTCTCGAACTTTAAACTGTTATCTAGCAGAACACCAAGATCACGGATTACATTTGAGTGCACAATTTCCTGGCCCTCTATTTAATATTTATTTAAGTGGACAGTTTTATTGCGTGTGAATTGAATATAATGACATTTGTTGACATTAAGGCTCATCTTGTTTGTATTGCACCAGATTATCATCCTATCCAAATCCTCCTGCAGTTTTATGGTGTCAACACATGTATTAATTGGTTTCATTAATTTTACGTCATCCGCAAACAAGTAAAATTTTGTGTGTTTGAAGCAATGTATAATGTCGTTTATGAAGACGTTGAAAAGAATGGGTCCCAGGTGCGGTGCGGACCTTGAGGCACACCAGACGAAGCGATGTACGCCTTAGAATGAAAACCGTTAACGACTACTCTAGAAGGCCTGTTACCTAAGTAAGAAACGAACCACTTTAATATAGGGCCGCACACCTAACCCAGAAAGTTTATCCAACAGAAGCGAATGATCGACTTTATCGAACGCCTTGCTAAAGTCTGTATAAATTGCATCCACAGGAACTCGAGCATCGACTGACTTTAAATCAGATGATTGTTTTAGCTTTTGTGCTAAGTACCTGCTAATAGAATTCAATATAAGTACTTACCTAGGTAGATTTTCTGTAATTTTTAATTAAATGAGAAATTCTGGGTAATATAAAAAAAAACCTAATAACCCAAATATCTCGAGAACTACTGGAGTTCATTCTTTGTGTGACGTAGGCAACCGATGAGAAAGGATTTTTTGAAATACTGACGAGAAACCTGAATACACACATATGAAGTTACGCGGTTTCGCTAGTCTTACTTAATACAATCAAATGATTGGTTATCGATTCTCAAAATTTCCGTGATCAACAGCAACTATTCTAAAATTAAATGACAACAAACAAAAGATAATTAACTAAGTACCAACTACAAAACAAATATAATTTGTAAGATTTAAGTTATTGTACATTGTACAGCTAATTGTAAATAAATAAAAAATTAAATCATTTGTTTTGCAAGTAGACTTACAGGAAATACTTTCACGTTAAAATTTATCTTATAAAATATACTTAGTATCGTTGAGTTAGTATCCCATAACACAAGTTTCGAACTTACTTTGGGGCTAGCTCAATCTGTGTGATTTGTCACTTTAAAAAAAAAATACTTATTCAAAAAATAATTTTATAATATAAAATATTATTTTTATGATTTGTTTCTTTTCTGACCTAGCTGGAAAGAGTAGGTAATTTTTTTTTGACAGACAAATTAATCCCAACATACACCAAATGAAGCAATAAAGATTGTGATTATAAATCATTTTAATACTTTGTAGTTTTGTTTTTTTTATTTTATTTTAGTCACTTTAAAATAATCATTTCCTCTGGAAGTCTTCGAAAAAGGCTCCAATATTTTTAAGGATTCAAATTAGAAACTTGAAATAGAAATTTGATGAATACATTTATAAATTACCTACTTACATGTAAATGAAAAAAGAAAACATTAAAATACAATATTATCCTTACTTCCTTACTAATATTTTAAATAAGAAAGTGAGTTTGTTTGTTTGTTTGTTATTCCTTCACGGCTTGACTAAGCAGCCGATCATCATTTATGAAAATTTTCATACATATTGTTAGGGGTACAGAGCCCAATATAGGCTACTTTTTATCCCGTGAAAGTATGTCGTTCCAATGGGAAAATATTTTTTCTACTATAGAGGGCGCTGTATTGGCCAACAGATGGCGCCACAAGTCGCGCTATGGGTTGTTTTGTTGTCAAACGAGATCTATGTGATAAAATTAACGCGAGCGAAGCCGCGGGAAAAAGCTAGTAATAAGGTGGCCCACACACAAAAATTGCAATACCCTGTCCAGGGTCCATGTTTTAAATAGCGTAAGTTTTAGATGTGTGCTATTTAAATAAGTAAAATCGAGGTTTTTTAAGTACTTTCGTCCAAATTAATCTTATTAGTAGATTCAAAACTAAATACTACTGAAGTAAGTTAACTGTATGGCATGGTTAGTGGGTTAGTAATCTCCTATTGAAAATTACTCTTGATTACCTCTTGATGGAAGAGGAAAAAAATTTAAAGAAAGAAAGTACTCTTATGTAGGTGGCATCTCTGTTTGTTTACCAATCCATTAAAAAAAATCTTTGAATGTTCCCGAAAGACATTCGAAGTTGTTTTTAAATATCAAACCGTAGGCAAACGAGCAAGCAATCTTGGCTTTATAGAAGACACCACGGTGTAAATCTGTGATGAGCTTGTCCCGAACTACGCAAAATAATACTAGATAGATATACTTGTTGAAAAAATATACTCACAGAAACTGTCAATTTATCAGACAGGCTATCCGGTGCTTAGTAGGATATTATGAATCTGGCCTGAACATGAAGCTATCAAGGGAACGAGTGAAGCTGTCTGCAGCGATAGCTTTTATTCATACAAGGGACAGTAAGTACTTTAAACTTTACAAGTAAAAGAGATGATCCAAAAAAAAACCAGGCACGGACGCAAAAAAAATGTATTCCAGATTTTAAAGGATATTTATCTATCTGTACTATAATAATATTATAAAGAGGAAAAATTTGATTGTTTGTTTGTTTGCATTGAATAGGCTTCGAAACTACTGGACCGATTTCAAAAATTCTTTCACCAGTAGAAACTAAATTATCAGGGAGTGAGTAATGTGGTTCCCACGGGAACGGGTCCGGGACTTCACGCGGACGAAGTCGCGAGCAAAAAGCCTAGTAAATAGTATTCTAAACTATCACTATCTCTCTATCGGGTATCGGGTGGCTAACACTTTGTTTTTTGCTCATAAAGGTTTGTAGGCGTCCATATTAAAATCTTCGGGTCTACCATGAAGGTGTCCATCCGAAACAACGAAACACGTAGTCCTGACAAAAATGACATTACTAGTTAGCATAAGGTTCAAAACGTCGTCAATAGGGAAATGTATCACCTCCTTTTTTTTAAGTAATTCTTTCTTTAAATTTTAAGGCTATGCTACCCATAAGATGGTCGTATGGCTGTCCTGGATGGATGATGACCGTGACACCCCTTCCACACGGCCCAATCTAATTGGCCAATTTGTATACCTGTCCTTTTCTTTAGATATCACCAAAAACAGGACAAAAGATCAAATTGGCCCAAAAATTGGGTGCGTGTGGACGAGGTGTCAGGCTGCTTGAAAACACTGGCCTCTGCCAATCCGCATTGGAGCAGCGTGGCAGAGCACGCTCTTATCCCCTTCGACTGAAGGAAGACCTGTATTTCTACAGTGGAATGATTTGAATGATTACAGTTGCAATGAATAAAGTTATTATGATTTGATAATGATGCAAAGTTGAAGCAGCAATGCGTTTCGTTCGGTGAGTGACAGATCCGGAAGCCAACTCCTTCCATAGGGAAAGAAGGAGGGGGAAAGAGGGTATAGACCCTCTTTCCCCCTCCTTCTTTCCCTTTCCATCCTTTCCTCCAACCTCCTTGGTGGACCATAGGCGGCGGTGATCACTTTCCATCAGGTAGTCCGCTTGCTTGTTTGTGTACTGTCTGTATGACATAAAAAAATAAAAATAAAGGTACTAAATATTATTGCGCGAAAAGTGCCATTTCAATAAAACATTCATTGAGATCACAGATTGATTAGGGAGCTCATTTTTCTATGGAAGAGATGAATGTAACATAAAACCACGTGTTCAGTTTCCATTAAAAAAAAACAAGTTATTTCTCCATCAATATAGAATCAATTTATTGTCGAGCTTCAAAACAAAACTATTTACTTACTAATGGGGTAACAAACAACAAATTTCTGATTATTTACTTAACTCATTAACTAATTAAATAATAATGTAATTAACAAATTCAGGTAGTAAAAGGACTATAAAAGAATATAAAATTATTTACTGATGGTCAGTTAAAAGTTAAATCCGTGTCGTGAACGTCTGTCATAAATAAAAGTTGAATATTTGCCACAATATTAGTACGGGTTACGTTTATGAAGTGACATAAAGTCAGTTGTGTTTGTAACATAAAATACTTTTTACGAAATAATATAATTTTATTTTCTGAAAGTGACGGTTATGTGTCGAGCCAAAACCAAAGTTATTTCTTCTTTGCGTGAGCTTCCTACAATTAGTGGCCACTGCTGATAATGGTGTCAGTGTTCTCAAGTCACCTAACGGCCACCGACTTAGTTACATGACGCTAGTAAGACCAAAGTAATATACTAGCGAAAATTGTGTAAAAACTTTGTTACGTGATTTCACAATTCTGTCAAAAGTGAAACGACATCTTTCTACCATTACCCCATTTTACGTTGGATCGGTATATCATGTAAGTTTTAGTTTACAGTCTTTTCAGCTTACTTGAAGTGGCGGCGAGTCAATGCGGCTGGTGGTATTTTCGCCGGTCTAGCTAGCCTATTTCATAATTACTCTGCCTGAAGTCAAGATCTAGCTACTTTCATGTCTAATACTTAGTCCTAAGTAGGTTTTGTCCGACATGTTTCTTATCATGTCGAATAATTCCTACTTGAGATTACGTTAGATATTAACCACGAAGCATCAGATATTATTCTCTACGTGGCAACAGAAATTGAGAAGATAACACGAAGAGTTTTCGGTAAAAGCCCACTACACATTCTCACCGCTGAGTCTTCTGTATAACCAGGATCACCAACAGCTCTGATTGGCAATAACCAATGAAATTTACGTCCCTCGGGAAAAACTACAGGTGTTTTGGAACGATTTACATTGAATGACTTTAAGTAGCGTTTGTCCGACATTTTCTTCATTAATGTCGCACATATCCTACTTATGGTTATCATAAAATTGACCATTATTAACAGACGATGATTCATATTGACTCTACCAAGTTTTTGCTTCAGAGTGCTTAGTACGAGTATTTTCGTCACTTTTGATCATGTCAACGTAAATAAACCGACCGAATAGAGAAGAATTCTCATGTTGCGAATTTATAAGACGCGTGTTACATATCAAAATTATGTGTCTTACTTGCTCACATTTCGAAGTGAGTAACCCGGCTAATTTGGATATGTAACACGCGTCTAGTAAATTGACAATATGAAACTTTTTTTTCAATTCAGTCGGCTTGTAAACGTTAACACGTTCGAATGTGATCAAAACACTCGTACTAAGCACTATGTATTACATTACAATTAGCCAATGTTTTGTAATATGATAATATGTCTTTCAGAGCAGCGTATTCATGTTGTCTTGACATTTGAAGAGCATTCCATCCACGATTTTTTTTTTCAATGATTTTCAATTTAAATCGTGTTTGGCATCATGTGTTTTATGTGTAGGAAGTGTGTTTCAGGTTTACTTCAAAGCTAATTTGTTACCTATTTATAGCAAGCTTAAAGCGCTATGTGGATTTTGTGTAGCTAAATTTTATAAAAGTGAAAATTTGAACTCATGATATTAAGTAGGTTTTGTTCGACATTTTATTCACGATGCCGGACATTTCCTCCTTGATATTATGTTTCATAACACAACATGGACAAAATTAAGAAACTGATAGAAGACGATCACAATCTACAGAGAAAAAACGAGAACTGAAGAAGATTGATATCATTATTTTAAGTAGCATTCGTCCGACATTTTATTGTATTATGTCGCACATTTACTACTTAAAATGATGTATCTAAGATAATCTGTGTACGTCATTGTACCGACAGTCAGCCAATGAAATAGGTAAGCAGGATCGTAAATGTAATTCAATTTTCTTTCTTCCTTTTTTAAGGGTTCCGTAGTAAACTACAAAGAACCCTTATATAATTTCGCCATGTCCGTCTGTCCGTCTATCCGTCCTCGGTCTAGCGCCTAGACGCCTATATGCAGTCCTATATGCATATTAACAATGCTAACAAAGTGGTAAAATATTTTTTTTGGAGTGCCTCCCCTTCATGTAAAGTGGGGATCCCATGTTTTGGGATATCGTTAGATAGGTCTCTTAAAAAAATTGAGGGTGTGGTAAGATCATTTTCCGATACAATCATACATTATTTACATTTAACGTGCCAATTTTGGTTTTGCACGGTCTCTACCTCCAAAAGTCTTGTGTGTAGAAATAATAAAAAACATGGTAGTAGTCTATTTAATTAACCTACAAAAAAAACTATACCTAACGGTTAAGTAGTTTACTTACTACTTTACTTCACGTCACAGAAACTTGGTCATGAAAAGGGCAGTTAGTACATCTACTTCCTTTTTTCATGACAACCACGGCACCACGCAAGGAAAAAAAAATTTTCGCCGCCACGAGTTGGAAGAGCACTCTTTCAATATTTTCTTTCAAATCGGTCTAATATTTTCGGAGCCTATTCATATTTCATAGAAAAACAATCAAATCTTTCCTTTCAATATTAGTTTATTATGACGCTACTCAAAGTTGCTAGGGTCAGTTGTGTCCCTAATTCTTAAATCACAGCTTGTGAATGTCGGGTCGCAGACCTCGTCTCTACGCTGATTTATCCATTAGGCTGTGTGCACATTAAGTGATCATATCCTTATTGACGGCCCGCCTTTGTGATATTAGTCTCCATTCTCCATGCAGATGATGCATGCGTTATACAGTTAGCCCTAAGCAAGTATTATGATATCTGTACCCTAAGTTAAATTTGCAAACTCGATAAACGAATATCAAGTGGGTGATCTCTTGAATCACCAGCTTCCATAAAACGATAATTGCCAATTTGTTATTGTATTTAAATAACTGAATAAAGTGAGTATGGTAGGTGCACCCTATTTAAAAAACCTTTAAAATTTTCCTAAGATTTTACACGCATAATTGCAATTTTCTATTATAAAATATCTCTATGGGCTACATCATGCACAGTTGGACATAGCGAAACTTAATGATTCCTCTTCCTTATCCTTGTTTACTGCAGAATCTTAAAAAACACAAGTTTTTAAATTCATACTGTCGCAGGGAAATGAGGATTCCAAAGATTCCACGAAATCGCGGTAGTAGTCGAATTCTTGTATTAAAATACCTCTTTTTTTCCTAAAAATTCTAATGTCGTTTCAACCACAGTAAAGTAGTAGTAATTTTTACTACTTACTACTTTTTTGATATTTTCCTAGAAAACCCCTTAGAAATAACAATAATTTTAAACGAATGAAGTAAAGTTTTTGGGCTTTAATTGAATCAAATCCAATTGTGTCGCGTTAGTGTCTCACAGGAAACGACCAACAAGGAAGTTCCGCTCTTATATAAAATATCTTTTGTCAACTAAATTAAGTGTAACTTACACTTTTAAATCTGAGAATTCATCAATAGTACAAATAAATAATAATTTTATAAAATAAAATTCGTACTTCCTCATCAAATGTTTATTTTAGCTTTAAATAATTTCCTCATCATACGAACGTTGAATGAGTTTTGTTGTTTCACTGTCAAAAATATAGGGTAAATTAAATACCCAGTCGGCGGACTTCTTTATAAATATTCGTCTACTTCCAGTACATGTTAATGCTACAGACAAAGTGAATATACGTATGAAAAGCTGAAGGGCAGATATAAATTTTTCGTTAATTCAACACTCAATTCGGCATACATATTTTTTTACAGGTACCAATTTCCTTTTAAGTTCTAAAATCTTGTCGTGCGTTGGACAGCGATGGTTAAAGACTTCGCCAGCTATTCTTAAGAATTCTGCTTCAAAGCTCCAACTTTTGTTTAAAAATGCCTAGTCAGATAATCCAATAGAGACAATTTATTTATAACTAGCTTTTCCCCGCGGCTTCGCTGGCGTTAATTTTACATTATTGCATTATCGCGTGAAAAATACAATCCATACATCATTTCGAGGTGAGCGTGTTACATCGTAGACCACAGCGTTGCTTACCATCAGGCACGCTGTGGTCAAACGCAAACATATTTCAGGTAAAAAAATACTTAAATGAAAAAATAACAACAACAAAACAACCCATTTCTCCACAAACGTACCAAATCAAAATATGATTGAAATCGAAATTTTTCTTAGTTTCAAGAAATCAAATAAATAAAATAACTTCAGTGTTTTTCAAATTTTAAATTTAATTACAAGATTTGTAATGTGTGATGATGGTGATGTGTCATGGTGGACAATTTTATAACTATAGATTTAACAGACACTTTAATTTGAACAAATGCATCTAATTTTTTCACGATATGACAAAAGGAAATGATATTCAATAAAAATTTAATATGTTAATAGTGTATTAGTAGACTACTTAAATATTAACACTACTATGTGTGATCCCGTGGTGCGCGCTTTGGTCATCGCGCTATACAAGTTCTATGGAATTTTTTTGACAGGACCCATGAGGGCCCGCTGGTCACGACGGTTCTAGTCTAGCAATAGTAACTTTATCCCGAGGGCCGCGAAATCGAATCCCGTCTATGGATACCTTCGTGCGCATTATTTATTTTTTGATATTATTTTATTCATCCTACCAACCTCACCTTATAAAGAAACAGAGGTATCTAAAATGTATTCATGTTTTTCTTCCTTGTACAATGAAATTAGGTCAAAAAATACACATTATTGAAATAAATAATTACCGTTTACGCTGTATCGTCGGCAATTTGCACTACCCATCTAAAAAATTGAGCTACAGAACATTTTTTTCTTTTTCTTTCTGTTTTCATCATGCGATCAGTCTCATCAGTCTTAAATTGAAGATTAATAATTTGTTTGTGACATGAAGGAGGCTACTCTTAACGGAGCCAGTGCTTGAAATTATGTAGTCATTATGTTTGACTGTCTGTAGACCTCATCAAACATGTCACGTCGCTTCTTTAGATGATATAAGGTTAACGGATAGTGCAGTGCAATCAGTTCTTTAGCAACAAAACATAATAAATAAAAAACCGTGAGCACTCCAACTGAAGCAGTACAGTAATAAAGCTCCATACACAAAAATATAGTAAGCAACGTCTCCCCGAGTCTCTTCAATGAAATAAATGGTTAATGTGGGCTCCGCTATTTAAACCTAATCAGGAGTCGCGAGGGGGCAGTCAATTCCCACTCGTGAACGACTGCATACGTGCTGTGAAGTTAATTTTAATGTTTCAAAATAATAAACATAATATAATAAGGACATTAGTGTAGTTTTAAAGTGGTTGCATGACGGATTTTTCCCAGATATTGGTAAGCATTAATCTAAGCTTGAATGGTGTAAGAATATGCATGAGACTGACTTAAGAGTCTTATTAGAATGATGATTTCTAATCGAATATGTGTCTTGTTTGTTTTACGTTTAAGTATAAATTAGTTTAAATAATATTTGACTTTGAATTAACTCATGATAAAGTTACAGTCAATATAATAATTATCACTTGCTTGACTGTAAACGTAATTGTGAGGAAACTCATATCTCCTAGAAATAATTCTAACCTAAGAAAGATTATATTGGGTGGCCGAGGTCTGATGATAGACGCTTCACTTAAATATATACCAGAAGACGAGAGAAATCAAAGATATATTAATGTAGAAATAAGTCACAAATAATATAATTTAAAGAATACTTAGATAAAAATGACGACTATCTAATAGAAGTAGTACAGCATGATAGAAATAGGATCAAATACTCGATATCTATCACAGACTAGTACGGAATCCTAATGATAATGAGTAAAGTTAAGAAGAAGATAAGGCCATTACTATTTATGAATATTTAACGATAAAATCCAAAGATTGACACCATGTTTATGCTATTTCGATTAAGGAAAATAGAAGTAAGTATAACAATCATTCACAACTATGGAACTAATGAACAAAATGTAACATGACGTTATGTTGCTATTTAGGGCATTAAAACGTCCAAGAATGAATCATGGAACACTTCATTGCTAATTGTCGTGAGTTCCCCTTTATTAGTTGCTGTAATTTTAGAAAAAAATGCTATTACTGATGTTTATGGGAATGTTTACGTAGAAATAGTAGTTCATTGACGTTTAATGAAATGAATTAATGATAACAGAACTCCTAGACCACTGCACCGAAAACAGCCGAAGACAGAGTGATGTGAACAATCGTTCACGATTATTTCACCTCTAAATGAAAAAGCAGGTTTAAAACACTCAAAATAAGTGTCACAGGAATAATTCTGTGGCAGAAATAATGTGTGAGGCGATTTAGACGGACTGCTCGATCAGTTAGCCATTGACCAACCCACACGGACCGCTCTTGCAGTCATTGTCACCAAAACAACCAGAGGTTAAATAATTGTGAACGGACTTTATAGATCTTAAGAGACTCCGTTAAAGCGTTTCAAGACGGACACGGCTTTCAGCAATGAAGAATATGAAAAAGACGAAGAATGAAATGAGATATTCGTGAAATCAAATCAAATTAGAGAGGTAGGGCACAGCGGATAATCCGCTCAAATCGGAGCAGCCAGTCTAGGGAAGGACCTCCACCTTACAGAAGATTGTAATCAAATAGCAATGGTCTCGGCCATGTTGTGTTCCTACGGTGAGTAATATCTCCAGAGCTTCACTTGGGGGCGTTGGGAGGGTTGGCAAGGCGTGAGTGATACCTCCGGTGTTGCAAGCGTCTTTAGGCTACGGTGACGGCTTACCATATGGCCGGCAGTATCCTTGTTTGCCACCTTTGTGGTGTAACATTTTGAGTTAAATTGACTCGACATCTCATCAGCCTTCTCCTTTTTTCTCAAGAACAAGTTCTTAATTCCTGATTAATTAAACTGAAGCAGAAACAAACCGGACCGATATTTTACCAACTCTTGGCATGAAAATACGGACACGAATTAATTTTTTGAATGTGCAAACATTAGCAACTATTGTGACCGACCGGGATGGAGAGTCACAGTGGACGCCCTCTGCCCCATCCCCATTCAAACCTAGGATGATATGTCTAGCAATGTCTCAAAAAACATTTAAACCGAAGTTTTATATTTTTATTCAAGCATATTACAAGCTCTTTCGAATCGTTTTTTTTTTCCTACCACCAGCAGCCGTATTCTCAAAGCATCATTTTTTAACTCGAAAGCGAAGAGATGCCAAAATTGCATGGATTCCGCTTTCGAGTTAACAAATGATGCTTAGAGAATACGGCTGCAGTTCAGACGGCAGACTCAGACGCAACTCCAATATTTCTTTTGATGGCTGAATTTATTTTATTCACCTACCTCTTTACTTCTGTATTATCTACTCTACCTTTCATAAATATAACTTAGTAGACCTTGCCATTACAAATGAATTTGACAGCAGAATAAGGATATTCTCACTGGGGTTCACATTCATTTCAACTCACATTCCTCTTCTCTCTCACTCTCGCCTTATTCACTGTCTGGTAGTAGGATTAAAGGGCCAAGGGCCAAATTGTATCTATTTTGTTCTTATCTCTGTTTAATGTTTATACGGTATTTTCTATCGGCATCATTACTTTGAATGTTTATCTTAGCTCACAGACATTTTTACTAATATCTTATTACTTACACTACAGTTTTGATCAAACTGACCCATCCTTCTTCATTCATTTCAATTCCTTCTTCTCCGACTAATCCAATTTTAAGTTCAATGCCATTCATTAATTTTTTTTTCTACTGCATCTGCTAATTTTTCTAATTAAATTGATTGTTAGTTCCAAAACTTTTTTATAATTTCCAAAATGAAATTGATAGGTTTTCATAGGCATTTTCTCTCGTCAACTCTCGTCACATTTAATAATAATTTGTATAGTTTAATCTAATCTATAAACTACTACTGACGCCTGGTACAGTCAGGTGCACGTTGAGCTTTAACTTGCAGTACAATTTTGGCTCTTATGACATAGAAGTTAAGAATGTCCGATGTGTAAAGGTCGACATGCTCTTGACTGTACAAGAAATTGCGAAAGTCAATCAAGTACAGTACTTTCAAAACCTTACATTATATTTATAAATTATCTCCTGACTTAATTTTCTATTTAGGTACTTTCTTTACAAATATGTCGTTTAAGTTATCTATAATAATGTTGAAAAGGTCAACTTATAATGACGATCATTATTAGTCTGCAAACAGTATAGCTCAAGTGTTCTATCAAGTTTACAAACTTAGAAAAGTTTGTAAAAACACGTCAAAATTAATTCCAAGACGGACCGCACGCTGCAGACTGCAAGCGACACTACTTACTAGTTTCTAAGAAAGTGATTCCAAGCACGGCGTCACTGCAGCCTGCGACACTTTCTTATAGATCCATAGAAACGTAGTGTCGCTTGCAGTCTGCAGCGTGCGGTCCGTCTTGGAATTGGACCACTTGGACCCTATTCCCCCTTTTGAGTTTTTTTTTTTTTGAATTTTTTTTAACCGTGTAAAAATTACAACTTTCAGAATGTTAGAGCCTATAAACAGTGACTCGTAAATAGTCGTTTTGCCGCAGTGATATGCATGCTGCTGTGTCTAGTACGATGAGTCAGAGGGAATGAAGCCTAATGAAACCCGTCTTGCATCCTGTTTCATTCCCTGGCCCTTCCCTTTTTATTCTTTCAAAGATGTACAACGCATACCTACAACGTTTTAGACCATGTTTAGTTAGACTAGACGTGTCAAAAATGCAACATCGTGCACCCGAAGCCCGGTCAAATTTGGAAATCGCCTTGAAAGGCGGTTTCTAAGGGATAATATCTGTTAGAATTCTCACTTAGTGATACAATTTTTCTGAGTATACATGCCAATGCCAAATTAATTACAGTTCTTAATAGTGGATGATCCGCTCGTCTGGTCTGCTTATCATCAGGCGGGCCGTATGCTTGCTTGCCAACCTTGTAGTATAAAAAATAAAACTAATGTTAAAACAATGGCTTTAGTTTTGTTTTAAATTAAGTATTAAACATAAACATTTACTTATATTACACATTGACCGGAGAAAGTGTCTGTAAAGGACTACTGTCTGAATAAACGATTTGATTCATCAGATGACGCCGGAAATCGAACCCGTGTTTGGTACCGAAGATCTGAAGGATCATTACCAACGAACCACCACCGGGCTGTCAAGGATAAAATGATGAAAACAATGCATTTTAAGAGAGACAAATGAAGTGTTTACTTAAGCGGGTTCATCATACTGTCGCTTAAGCATTATCACAATAATTCACAAGTTGACTTATGCCCCATTTATCTTAGCTCGTTGCCACCCCCTTATCTCTTCAATGTCTCTCTTGTAATGTGTTGTCCATTGACAGCTAATACAACGGGTGTCGCTTTTTATATAAACGCCTCATTCATTTTGAATGTTTGAATGTCAAGCGGATAGAAATTGGAAATTTTGTGAAATGGCCGCTTTAGTAGATCTTCACTGGCATGTTATCTAGTTACATTTTACATATTATTGCAGTTATATAATATGTGTACAATACATATATAATAGGTAACATTTAATTCTGTAAAGATTTAATTTATTAAGTAAAGTAAAAGGAATTAACACATACAAATTAATTGCATAGTATAAAATGAAGTCGCTTCCCTGTCTGTCTGTATCTATGAATGCCTAAATCTTTAAAACTACGCAACGGCTTTTGATGCGTTTTTTTTATAGATAGATTCAAAAAGAAGGTTTATAAGTAAAATACTCCGAAATTCCTACGGGAAAGCGGGGTGCACGCCAATAAAGTTGCGCGAGTTTTGCTACTAGGTTTTATATAGGGCAACTACTACTATTTCGGGAAGAAAGCAAAACGACAACTGGGTAAAGAAATGGCGAAAGAAACCCAGTTACGGCCTTTTTTGTCATTCATTGTTCTATATCCAAGATAAAACCGTCTTCCATATTAAACTTGTAGACATTTAACCTAATTTTTATTTTAACGATCTTAACGTTACGTCAAATCAATGACCATACGTGTTCAATAAAAAGTGCCAATTGCGAGATGAATTAGTTCATTGAAGGTTCCTTATGAAATACAAATCCTCACATCTTAGAACTAAATATACAGTGCGGTTTCAGAAGAATTTCCTCCTGCAGACGCTTAGGATGTGAATGAGATACGCTGAAGTATTCCTAAGGGATAATGCTCATGAAATATTTAAATAAAGCCCCTTTCGGAAAATGATTTTTCGACGACCCCTCGATTATAATTACGGACTGCAACAAGGGATTTGAAATTCCCCTGGACTGGGAAGTACCACACTTCCCCGGTCTTGTTATCCTATTTCATGTAAATCGGGGAAGTATGGTACTTCCCCGATCGAGTTAGCTCCTTTCATGTAGACCGGGGAAGTACCATACTTCCCCGATCCTGTTAAACCAGTTTATAAAATGCTCAACCACCAGTACCACCACATTACTAGTGAATCCTACTCAACTTTATTTTCGTGTATTTTCTTCTCACAGATTATTGACATGAAGCAGAATTAATGCATTTCTTCAGAAATTATTTATTTCCTTTTTTTTTCACCTTACTTCCTTCTTTGTAGAAGACAACGCATTGGTAACGCATCTGGAGTTACTGATGATAGAGGCATCGGTAACCACCTGTCATTAGGTAGCCGTTAGCTCATTTGTCTGCTTTATGACACAAAAAAAATGCAACTAAAATAAGTAAAACGGAAATTAATGCGATCAGATATCTTGTTGTTGTCTTTTTTTTATTAACTAGCTGACACGGCAAACTTTGTTACGCCTTTGAGGTCCTACCCTACCCCTACCCTACCCCTACCCTAGCCTAACGGGATAAAAAGTATCCTATGTCCTGCTCCTGGTTCTAAGCTACCTCTCCATCAATTTTCAGCCAAATCGCTTCAGCCATTCTTGAGGTATAAATGGTGTAACTAACACGACTTTCTTTATATATATAAAGTAGAGGTAGATAATAATGCAACGCGATTTCGTGGCCTACTTTGAAATTATAAAACATTTTACTGCGGAACCCTAAAAATTCGTAAGCGGTGATCGTAAAATTTATGGTGTATTTGAGAGCAAGTGTTACTGTGCTAGTTAAAATTTGTTAATGTTCGTTTAAAAGGTCATTAATTTAAAACCTAATTAAAATAACTACAGTTTTTTGTTAATATGAACAACTAGATGTTACCCGCGGCTTCGCCCGCGTAAAAATTAGCGTATGTTGGGCTCTGTACTAGTACTAATAGTTATTCTGAGTCAGTACTCCTTACAATATGTACCTATACAAATTTTCACAATGATCGGCTCCTTAGTCAACCCGTGAAGGAATAACAAACAAACAAACAAACTCACTTTTTCATTTATAATATTTTCTGCTTGGAATAGCTTCAACAAAGGAATTTACTGACCCCCCCCTGTATATATGATTAAAGATTTCTAAATATTACGTGAAGGGATTTACTTGATAATTTGTAATTACATAGTACAATATGAATACTATTGAAAAATAAATTTTCAAGTAAATCCCTTCACGCAATATTTTAAAATCTTTAATCATATATACAGAGGGGGGTCAGTCAACTCCTTTGTTGACTGTACCTATACAGTCAACTATTTTTATTCAAATAGGCCTAAAATAATACAAGCTCTTTCCAATCGTCACAATTTTTTCCTTCCACCAGTTCAGACGGCAGATTTGTGCTAAGAATAATGTAATCTTTGGTGTAATTCGATTTTAAGAACGGCCTGGGTTCTTAAGTGATAGAGTAATCGTTATTTTTAATTCTGTATAAGTAATTTGAATTTAAAATTAATGGCAAATTCTAATTCGTAATCTGAGTTTCGTTAGAGTACAATCTTATTTAATTTGAATTGGTCGCTGTTAGTGCGTCGACAGTAGGCACGTAGTCGACGGGGGTGGGGAGTTGGGATACCTCCACGCGGTCCACCCTGGTAACGTCGGCGAGTAATTCCTTAGTTTCTGGAACCAACTCTGGAATTACTTGCCGACGGCCAAATTCCCGACGCGGTGGATCTGCTCCCCGTGCTCCTACCTTGGATGGAGTACGTGGGATGCGGACAAATCCGCTCCCCCTTGCATCCGTACTGGTGCTGGGGGTGGAGCGATTGAGGAGACAACCTCGTTAAAAAACAAGAGGTGGAGCCGGCCGCGCTTGGCTCGGCCGGCTGTATGATGAGCAGTGGTGGACTCGTTCGCTCGCTGATCCTCCCCAAAAGCGTCTTCGCCCCGACTGGTGTCCGGGCCTACTCCACCCGTTGATACCGGGGGCGACCTCCGGCTGGTGGAACGCGGAGGCCCTGCAGACACTGGGTCTCGCCAACCCAGACACTGCGGGGGGCGTTAAGGGTTGGGTCACATGGGCGAATGAGACCACCCTGGAAGAGGGAGTGCGCGGTGGCGCAAAGTGTCACAGAGTCCACTAAGTACGTAGTGGACGCTGTGGCACCTGGAGTGGCGCTGGAGGCGCGGTGGAGGAAGAAAACCTCGTTCTCTGACGATAATGAAAAAAAAAAAAAAAAAAAGGTACGTAGTCGACGCACGAACAGCGACCAATTTCTTTAATTTTAATTTAGTATTTAATTCGTCGCCGATCCTACAATTGCCGATCAAGCGAAATTATTTGAAAATAATTCCGTCCAAAATCCAACTAAAATCAATCAGAATGAAAGGAACATGCAGTACCTACAATCATAAATATGTAGTCATTTTAATACCTTGTCACTTCTATAACATTTATTTATTCATTTACACATTCATTTATTTAATTACTGAATACTTTTGAATGATGTTATGGTGATAAAGTAGGTAAGTAGGTACTAAAGTGACAACATATTTATGCCGCCGCTGACTGTACCTATAAGGCTACACCTTAAAATATACAAAGGTTTCATATTTATGCCTCTGATTGTAAGTAAGTCCACATGTAAATAATTTACACAAAGTTATTTGTTATCACGGAGTCTTTATTAACAGAAGTGGCGGGAATGTGCGGCCCTGACGAACGACGCCCGAAAATATTGTCTGGTCATTCATCCCGTGAACATATGGGTACGCACGCCACACACACCATAGCTCTTATTTATACTGTGCCATAGTATATGAAAAAGAGTATCTGCTTTTCAGAAAAAGGTAGAAAGACTCAAACGTCTCTTGATTGAAGACTATTTTTCGCTTCACAATTTCTTATTAGGAAACCTAATTTGCCGATTTGTCATCTTTCTAGACAAGTTGATATAGGCAACTAGTAGGCTTAGTAATGAATGTAATCGTAATTTCAATTTAAAACTCAATACAATTCCGACGACAATAAGCGGGGGCGCAAACGTGGACACTTTTGTGTCTTATGTCAGATACAAGCTACCGATGAATATTTGATTTCTATAGAACCAGCATGAAATCATCCACTACCTGCGCATTCGTAAACAATACATGTTTGTGTCTATGTTGCTTCCATTTAACGCACTCATGCATGGGCCTCGAAAAAAAAGTGGACGGAATCTTGCTGAAAGAATTGAAGCACCCAAATAACCCCTAATGGCGGCGGCGTAACTATGTGTGAGTGTGAAATGGCCAAATGGCTAACCGACACGCACACATTCACACCATTAAACCGGCCGGTTCGTACGTATACGCGAGGTGGCTTACTATGGGTGCTTCACTTTTTAGTTTCAGTGATGGTGTCCGGCTTTTTTTCTAGGTCCATGTACTCATGCATGACGGTCAAAAAGTGTTCGGCGTCAGTAACCAGCAACAAACGTGTTGCTGGTTACAGCGCATAAGGAGTGCATTTTTCACATGTTAAGCGATAGATTAAAATCAATATAGAAAAGCCGATTAGACGGCCTGCAGAGAACTGCCTGTCTTATGTCTTCGGGAGCAATGTCCACGTGCCCCGGAATGGCGCTCAATGTGCTGCTTGGACTGCTGCCTCTTCATGTATTCATACATAGAGAGGCGAGGGCAAGCATGTACAGAGCCAACATACAGGGCAGGGGCAATTGGCTCTCCAAGAAAATGAGGATCCTACAGGACTCATCCCTGAACTCACCAATACTAAGCATGCCAACCGATGCCATGCTACTGCGGCACGTATTTGAAAAACAGTACTCCGTAGAAATTCCATCTAGGGAAAACTGGTTAAATAGCCAGATATCCTTTGAGGCCGGATGTCTAATCTGGTACACAGATGGATCCAAAATGGGTCATAATGTAGGCTGTGGAATACATGGAGTGCGACCAAGGTTCAATAAAAGTGTGAACTTGGGTAAGTACGCCTCCATATTCCAGGCAGAGGTTTATGCCATAGTAGAATGCGCGGAAGCCAACCTGCAAAAGCGCTACACCAACCGGAAAATTTATATCAACTCTGATAGCCAAGCAGCTCTACTAGCGCTAGACTCGAATGTGGTCACATCGAGACTGGTCGAAGAGTGCATGGAACGATTGAACACTCTAGGCAACAAAAATAGAGTAGTTTTAAGATGGGTACCAGGGCACGCAGGCATAAACGGCAACGAATGTGCTGATGAGCTTGCAAGAGTGGGGGCTAATGGAGTACAGGAGGGACCCGAGCCGTTCTGTGGTATACCAAAAAGCCTAGCCAACAGAACCCTGTCGTACTCCTGTTTCGAAAACGCTATCAAGCTCTGGACGGAATCGCCGGGCATGAATCATTCAAAACTTCTAATCAAAGCCTTCGACAAAAGGTACAGCAACCTTGTCCTAGCGCTCAGTAGAAGCAACCTACGAATTGTGGTCAGAGCCCTAACAGGACATTGTTGCCTTAATAAGCACATGTCCAACTTAGGGCTGAGTGACACACGCACCTGCAGACGATGTAAGGAGGCTGACGAAACACCACTGCATCTTCTGGGGGAGTGTGGGCCACTTATACACAAGCGCAGCTGTCATCTAGGGAAACACTTTTTAAGCCCAGATGAGTTAAAGGAGTTCACCCCTAAGCAAATCCTGCGGTTCATCACAGCTGCAGGGTTTAGCGGTGAGCTCTAACAAATCATGTGGCGATCACAATAGACCGGTCCTGGTCGCAGTGCTACTTAAGCCGCACAAAACATAATAAAAAAAAATAATAAAAAAAAAGCCGATTTCATGTCAAATCAAGTGTATCTACAAAAAGTCAACCAAAAAAATCAAATAATTCTGATCGATTCGGATTGTTTTTAATCGCTGGCCTCTGCCAATCCGCATTGGAGCATGGTGCGTGGTAGAGTACGCTCTGACTCCCTGCAATTGACGTAAGACCCTTATGCCTGCATTGGGATGATTACGCTTGATATGATGATGATGACAACAAACAATAGGTTCTAATAATATAATCAAAACTCAGAACAAGCCGTTACTTTGCGATTTTAGATATTTTTAGCCTAAATGACTTTTCACGTGTATTACTTACTGTTCGTTAACTATATAATGCCTGACCATATGTGTGCGCAGGCGCTTTGAAAGTTCTCATGGTGTATCAGACACGTGCATAATTTGCATCTGATTGGTTCTTGTAAGAATGGTGTTATAAC
This sequence comes from Endotricha flammealis, assembly GCA_905163395.2. Taxonomy (NCBI): domain Eukaryota; kingdom Metazoa; phylum Arthropoda; class Insecta; order Lepidoptera; family Pyralidae; genus Endotricha; species Endotricha flammealis. The sequence continues at coordinate 7,983,538 of LR990877.1, read as the reverse complement.
ACCACCAGTTAATGCTTTGCATTTGATGCTTTCAAAGTTTAGTTTTTATGTTCATTTTAAATTAATCTTAATTTTATTAACATATTTTTATAATTTTTAACAGCTCTGTACGACGGCAACTTTTTAATGTAAACTATATTCAGTTTCCGTTCCATGGCACTGTCCTAGGACGCAAATCGCCGCGATCATCGCGCAAGTAAGCGATGCGACCATCGCGTGTTCATAAGCGTGCGCCCAAGCGTCGCGCGATTGTCAGTTAGGACTGTGGTTAGGACACGCTATTCGAGTTCAATATGTTTGATCGCGAGTTCGTACGAGTAAAATTCGCGCGAACCAACGATGATCGCGCATTCGCGTCCTATTAGGACAATGCCTCTGCTTATGACACATGTTGTCTAAACAATCATAATTTTTAAAAAAAAATATAAATTAAACAAAATCACATTGCGATAGAGCAGCCAACATTATGATACCACAATGAGGTTTGACAAATTAGTTCTAACACTACCTAATGTCTATGTAAACACTTATGTTTGATATATTCCAAAAGTGCATCCGATTCCGACGTGATGCCTACCTTTTATATAAATAAATAAATACATATTTATGGGACAAATCACACAGATTGAGCGATTTTTTTTTATACTACTAAGGTGGCAAACATGCATACGGCCTGCCTGATGGTAAGCATCACCGTAGCCTATAGACGTTGGCAATACCGGGGGTATCACTCACGCGTTGCCAACCCTCCCAACTCCCCAAGTGGAGGTCTGGAGACCTTACTCACCGTAGGAACACAGCATGGCAGAGACCAATGCTATTTGGCTTCGATCTTCTGTAAGGTAGAGGTCCTTCCCCAGACGGGCTGCTCCGATTTGAGCGGATTATCCGCTGTGCCCTACTCTCTTTAAAAGCTAGCCCCAAAGTAAGTTCGAAACTTGTGTTATGGGATACTAACTCAACTTTAATGAACCATTAAATAAAATAACATTAAGTAAACAAAATTCGCACTACTTAGCGATATAGTTATTAAATTTTAAAACCGGGCAAGTACTACTACACTTTGCTTGCCTGCAGATGAGTAGACCGTGCACGGACAGCCAGACAGACAGACGGACATGGAGAAACTATAAGGGTTGCAGTTCCTTGTACCTATAATGTCACATATTTGATATTGCACTAACTTCCGCGAGTTCTCACGCGAGAATTTGCCAATGTAGTAGCACAGAAGTCTAATAACGAAATGCAAAATCTATACATATAATAAAACAGTAGACCCTGATATGTCTGTACATAGGACATATTTGGCAAAAATGGAGACCTTACTCTAACGGCTCCCGTTAGAGTAAGGTAATAAAAGCAAAAAATTTTTTTTTGATTTTTTTGTCTGTCTGTCTGTCTGTCTGTTTGAACGCGAACATCTTCTAGATAAGTTACAGAATGGATTTTAATGCTGTTTTCACATGAAGATAGAGCTCGGGATGGAGCAGAATATAGGCTTTGTTTCATTTAAATCACATGTCAGGAAACGGAGTTATCCTTATTGTAACATTTCACGCGGACGAAGTCGCGGGTAACAGCTCGTTATGGCTAAAGTTTGCCTCGCGTTGAGCTGTACGTCTGTAAACGCGGATGTGGGCAATTGAGCAATTAGAACGAGCGCTCTAAATAGTCTGATCCACTGAAGAGATGGAATGAAGATTTTTTGAAATTATAAAACTTCACAACTTGCTTCAATTGAATCTTTTGTTTTTTTTTTTTTTTGACAATGTTGTGCAAGCTAGTGAAGCGCTAACGGGATACGCTTCACCAGCAACATTGGTTTTACGTGGGCGAGGTGTCAACCCGCCGCACAACCCCCGAAATGCTGGAGGACCACACCCGTCGTTGGTCAGCGAGTCCATCGGACTTAGCCGGTTAGTGTAGCTATAGGCTGTACTACCGACCATTCCCCTATCCGCCACAAAATCTTTTGGTTTATCTGACTAATCGATCCCGTAGTAAACTAACCAAGAAATCTTATAGTTTCGTCTTCCGTCTAATAAAAGAGATGACCAGGGTAGAGAATTTGAAGAAATGTTTTTATACTTACTAATAAGTGTAAACAAGCATCGTTGTGAAACTTTGTAATTACATAGTAAATACAATATGAATATTGTTGTTTGCCACATTAGAAGCATAAAAAAACGTGTAAATCCATTCACACAATATTTTTGAAGACGAAGTAGGACGAAGAGCCTGTCCACACTCTCTGTCTCACTTTCTGTCTCTATCACGCTTACAGCGAAAGCTAGCATATTGAAAATGTCTTCCAGAACTTGAGGTGACTTGAGGCCGTAGCGTCGACTCTGGTGATCTATTTTAAAAAAAATTGCTAAATGACAAAAAAGGACGTAACCGGGTTTCTTTCGCCATTTCTTTTACCGGTGGCCATTTTGCTTGTGTCCGAAATGGTGGTAGTATATAACGTAGTTTATTTTCTATATACATATATACAAATTGTAAATGACAAGAAAAAGTGCCTGTGAAACTCAAACTCGCGCACTATCTCGCCCATTTCATATTTTATATGACAGCGCTTGATCGAAACTCTGGTGTGCGACAGCACTAAATAGTTATTTATCTTTCGCCTAATGACGTGGCCGGGTGCGACATGACGTCTTCAATAATTGTGAACGCAGACAGCGATAATTAAGATCCGTAACAGCTGCTGTATGATTTGCTTTATAAAAGTCTGGTAAATTATTGACGTTTGTTAGATCGGCGGCGTCGAAACTCCGTACTAAAAACGGATATCATATCTTATTTTGTTATGCTAGTATCAACTCTACACTCTCTCGAAGATGAGCGAAAGTACGAACGGATTCCTATTTCGTCTATACTTAAAGACTAGCTCTACACTCTCTGGAAATTGAGCGCAGTGAAGTGAAGTTTCGAAGATAGAAGACAAGGAAAAATGTAGACGGAGTAGAACTAAGAGCACGACCACACTCTCGATTTCGCTTAACTTCGCGAGAGTGTAAAGCTAGTATTACCAATATAATATTCCATCGAACAAATCAGGAAACAAAAACCTACAAAACCATCCATTTAAGGAGAGAGCCGATTTCGGCTTCAAAGTTGCTCAGATCAGCTGTTTTAATTACCTTTGCTGAAATTTAGTAAAAACGACTTTTAAGAAAAGATGGTCATAATATCGCCAAAATAACTTTAGAAGTTAATAATTTAATGTTAAACTAACTTCTTTCACAGATTGTGAAGCACAGAAGAATACAAAAAGCAGAAGAATAATGTAAAGAAGATAGAAGAGAAACTAAATCTTGTTCCTAAGTACTAGTGCCGCAGGAGTGTTTAGTATTTCTCCTGCTGCATAAGTGCTTATCAATGAGTATTTAGTGACCCCACGTGAGAAGAACAAGAAAATCATCACAGATAATTTCAAGGTGACACACACAGATTCATACAGTACTGTTTGATTTTATGGTGAGTAAACTGTTGATGATCTCTGTTGAAGAAAAACGTTTGCTCCGCCAGGGGATGAGGATGTTTCATGTTTCCGAATGACAACTTCCTTCCTTTTTAGGGTTCCGTATTTATCTTTTTATTGTCAATTTTTTTTTAAAACTTATGTTTTTGAATCTTGTTGTTTTTATAGAATTTATCTTATGTTTTTGTATTGTTTTTATTTAATACGAAAATACAGTTAATTAAATAGTTATTTTTTGTGTTCGTGTGATTCTGTTTGTAACATTTGACGTGTACTAGACAATTAATACTTTTTTGTAAAGATATTTTTTTGTAAAGCTGTACTAGAACATACAGCCAGTTTCTGCAACGCATTTTTAAATTTAATGACACATTGAATTATATCTGTCACTGTTAAACGAAAGAATAAAAAGAGATAATTTATGGAACTAAAATTAAGATGCGATTCGGAAACTGACTGTTATTAAAATTAATGAATCGGACAAACAAATGCAGACCACACGAAAATCAAAGAAAGAGATGAAGAAGTTGACCAAGTAGGGGGGCGTCTGAATGACAGATCTAATGTGTCTTCTGCACCTAACGAGTACAGTGGCGAGACAGTAGGTAAAACGATACTAGGCTAGTGGGTACTCGGCCTAGTCAACAAATCGTAGTTCTAGTGACTCTCTCGCCACTCTGCTCGGCCGAGACACTCGTCAATATGTTCATATGTACCGAGCACTCGGCAGAGGGCACTGTCTCGCCACTGTGCTCGTTAGGTGACCGCACGCCCCAGACTGTGTCCCTATGAAAATGTATCCCTATGAAAGTGCCCCCGACCGCAGTGTCGCCCCACTTGGAATCACATTCATAGAGCTAGTATACTGACATAGATATAAATATAAACATATAGGGACAAATCACACAGATTGAGCCATCCCCAAAGTAAGTTCGAAACTTGTGTTAAGGGATACTAACTCAACGATACTATTTTTATAACAAATACATATATAGATCATCCAAGACCCGAGGCCAATTAGAAAAAGTTCGTTTTTCATCATGACCCGACCGGGATTCGAACCCGGAACCTCCTGGGTGGCGGTCTGGCGTGGCAACCATTACGCCACGGAGGTCGTCATAATATATAGAGCTACCGAGAAACAAACATGTCGCTTGCAGTCTGCAGCATGCGGTCCGTCGCGAAATTGTACCTTTTTCGGTGCGTGTATGGTGATTGGCTAACTGCCCCCATTTTTTTAAGCTGAAACGCATCTGAAACGCATTGGAATCGACATTTTTGTTTTCTGCTAACTCTTTGGCTGAAACGGAGCCGATACTCATTGGTTGGGCAGCCGGAACGCTTTAGTTGTAGTATTCCGCTAATGAACACAGAACGGTTTGTAATCCGTTCAACTCTCGTTTGGTATTCTGCATTTTTTTTGACAGTTGAGACGGCTGAAACGCTACCGGCTCTGCGTTGGTTGAACTGTCAAAAGTTGCGGTTTTGCATCGGCAGTGCCGAAACGCTGCCGATCTGTTTTGGTTAATAAATAGCAGAATTGGGGGGCTGTTCGAGCAGTCCGTCTATGTCAACTCACACATTTCTGCTACAGAATTATTCCTTGTGACATTTATTTTGAGCGTTTTAAACCATCTGCCAGAATTAAATAACTGTGCACGGGGAGTACGTGGCACGACACAACTGCAGTTGAATCTGCCCACAATCAAGTGCCGCTCGTCTGAATGAACTACGGATTCTATACTCTCGTGAAGTTAAGCGAATTCAAATTCAAAATATTTTTATTCAAATAGGCCTAATATAAGCTTTTTCGAATCGTCACAATTTCTTCCTACCACCAGTTCAGACGGCAGATTTGTGCTGAATCTGGCAAGAAACTTAGCACTTGCTCTTTTAAAATGGTATTAATAAGATACAAATTACAATGACAGAAAATATAAAAATAACACAAAATGTCTGCAAATTCTGATGACGAAAAAAAAAATACTAGAAGAATACCAGAGTGTGGACGGATCTTTCGTCCAACTTCTCTTTTCCTTCTTTGGAGACATTGCCTTATGCTGCGTACAGACTGCTGTAACATGCAATATACAATGAAACAAAATTTCCATAGTGTGGACGCCTTGTGCACACGAACCGTGCATACCACGCGCACGAACAGATCATTACATGTACTGGAAATTCTTTTATTGTGTGTTAGTAGCTTTTGCCCGGCTTCGCTCGCGTTAAATTCTGTGTACCGATTTTTAGCTTCCTACCGTGAAAACTGCGAAAAGTCCCATATAAAATTTCACCCCCTCTTTTAAGGGGTTGGGGGGTAGATTTAAATAAAAAAATATTTTTTTTTGTTAGTCACAAATAGTCCGCATACCAATTTTTAGCTTTCTACCTTGAAAATTGCGGAATTCTCCATACAAACTTCTACCCCCCATTTTAGGGAAATGGGGGGGTTAGAAAGAGACAAAAAGTAGCCTATGTTACTCTCCATCCCGGAAAGACGGACAAACAAACAGACACACAAGTGTGTGTCTGTTTGTTTGTCCGTCTTTGGAGACATTGGGAAAGTTCCCATTATATTAGTATGGATATGGATGGATGATACGTTACAGCAGTCTGTGCTCGGTTTTAAACGATAATTTTCATCTCGGAAAACACAGTAGGTATTCCCGCGAGCGATACGAGGCAAGCCACCGAGGGCACAGTTGATCTTTGATTAGTAAATTACAAATATTATGTCAACTATCAAATAACAATGCACTGCCCTATTTCTCAAGCACCAATTGATAGCTATAGGTTGCATAAATAAAATGCAATTGCATAATGGCCTTTAGTAAAATAGATCTCAATAACAAAATTGCTCGAAATAATAACCTAACAATGAATATCCGCTGCGAATAGACAAATTCGAAATCTGCGGGTTCAAATAAACTTGTTTAAAGTGACAAGTGTATTCAGACATATAAATCACCTAACACATTATTGGCGAGAGAGGCCAAATTATACTGGTGCTAACCCGTATAGCCCACTTAACCTAATAAAAGTCCCCTAGTATGACATTAAATTTAATAGACTATGAAAGGAACGGCGCGCGCGCAAACGGCTCTTCCTGTTAGCAAACGGAAAACGCCGATTGGTCCAATTGTGAGAACCATTCGCCAATCAGCGTCGAGATAAGCTTGTATAGGTCGACTTGTTCAATTTAAAATTCTGTTCGTTTTTGTAAATCGAGAATCACCTGTAGTGCAATAGTTAACTTGTTATCTTTTTGACTTTATTGAAATGAAAGAGAATGAAGTACATTGTGTCTTGTGTTTTTAACTGCATTCGTGAATTTATTTGCTTCCTATTCTCAATGGTTAATTCGGAATCCAATTAGCATTATATTCCATTCACTATACTTGGGACAAAAACTCCAAAAATGTCTGGTTTAAAAAAAATTAAAACAAGTATCCATACTAATATTATAAATGTGAAACTGTGTTTGTTTGTCCTCTCTTCACATCGAAAGTAATGAACGGATTGATATGATTTTTGTTTATTGGGGATAGGTAGTTTAAAGTCTGGAGAGTGACATAGGCTACTTTTCTCCCACGGGATAAAGAGATTCCCATGGGAAAAATTATTGACATTCTCCCTTGACCACGCGGGCGGAGCCGCGGGTAACAGCTAGTTATTTTATATTTCAGGGAATGTTCAACTTCAATCTGATAAATGATAATTCAAAACGATTTGTTAAAGGTTATTCCTAAAATGTGAATTTTGTTGATTAGTGTTTTTATAAAATAAAAAAATAAGGGACAAATCGCACAGATTGAGCGAGCCCCAAAGTAAGTTCGAAACTTGTGTTATGGGATACTAAACTCAACGGTACTATATTTTATAACAAATACGTATATAGATAAACATCCAAGACCCAGGCCTATGACAAAAAGTTCGTTTTATCATGACCGGACCACGATTCGAACCCGGGTCCTCCTGGGTGGCGGTCTGGCGTGGTAGCCATTACTCCACGGAGGTCGTCAAGTATATCTATTGTTTTCATAAAGAAAATTTATAATTATGACAGTACAATTTGCAGAAAATTCAGCCATTACAACTAAAAATTTATCATCATCATCAGCTCCCATCGAACCACTGCTGGGTCTTAGAAAATATTGTCAATAACTTAAATTATACTGCAGTTCTGTACTTTGGAAGTTTGTGTTTTCGTAATAAGACGTGTCGAAATTTTTTTTTAATTATTATTTTTTTTTTTTTTTTCGTATTCGTATTACGTTGATTACTCCATATTAAAATTATTCATCATCATATCAACCCATAATAATCCCACTGCAGGGATACGGATACTCCCTTCAATCGAAGGGGACTAGAGCGTACTCCGCCACGCTAATCCAATGCGGATTGGCAGAGGCCCGTGTTTTCAAGCCGCCCGAAGGCCACCGCCTTGGCTTAACGACTGTCATCTACCGATAACAGCCGGGACCGACGGCTTAACGTGCCCAAGCTCGAGATAACGAAACCCATCCAAACAATGGCTAGGGTCGACGTCGCTTGACTTGCGTGTTCATATTAGAGTGCGACACAAAGCAACGCCATCGTGCTCCTCTTAATATTAAAATTATTAAGGTAACGTAATAAAAAAATATTTAAATGTTAAGAAATATATTCAAAATAATAAATGCATACAATATTTAGTACTTACAGTACAGATACAAAATTCCCAATCCCCCCCCCCCCCCCCCCGATTACAAAAACCCTCACAGCATCTACAAGAACCGACAAACTCTTTACATATATTTTGTTCAAACTTAACAAGAATTTACATAGGTTACTTTGTGTCCTTATATTACATACAAATATTATTATATCTTTAAATAATATAATTACAAAACATCCTAAATGTTTAAAAATCCAAAAGAAATAAATTATCCCACCAGTATGCATAATGGTAAAACGTAAACGTGGCCGTCGTCGTACCAAACCATCGAGTACGTAGCCCATTTGAATTGAGACTCCTTCCAGTTTGGGTTTGTCTAAATGTGTTGGTATTTTGTACTTATAATCGCTCACTATTTTAAAATTTCTACCTCTATTTTGGTTGCGCGCGTAGTAATTGACAACTGAGATTTGAGGATAATTTATTTTTGAATAAAATATTACGTTTCTATTGGATACATACTCGGTCCCAAACAAAACTGGCGACGCACGGTGTTAGACGAAGCGAGGCACATACATAGGGAAGTCCTGGAGCGAAATCAAATGCGATGCTCAGGACCCACCGTGATGGAGAGTCACTGTGGGGCGTCCACAGTGACTCTCCATCACGGTCTGCCCCATTCAGGGGACTGAGGCTCATAAGTCAAGACTAGGCATGTCCCACGACTATTTACCCTGTTTATTCAACTAAATTCCATATCTGTCGGTTTTTAGAGATGCTGACGTTATAAACTCATTAACAGTTTGTATAAACTTAAAAAATAATTCGAAATTACATTACTTTGTAAAATAATGATCTTATTTTTTTCAGACCTGCCTTTTTTGTACAGAAAAAAACATTTTTATTAAAAAAATACAAGTCTGAAAAAACTAAATATTATATTATAAAATGTTTTAAGCAATAAGTTTTTTACATACTAGAAACTGGAGCGCATGCAAAATACATATTACATTATTGTGATTTTTCTTTAATATAATTTTAAATGACAACTTTTGTCGAATTGTCCTATAAAAAACCCACACATTGTCAGTTTTTGACAAATCTAATCCTCAATATCGTATACATCTAAAGATATAACGTGTGTAGTGATGACATTAGTGATGAATGACAATCCGACATGATCGCATCTGTCAATAACGTTTATTAAATAGGCACTAGGTGGCGCTATTATGGAGAAACGTAACAAGGTATTACGTACAAAATATGAAAAACGGATCACCAGTGACGACCACAGGTTCGAGACAGACACATTTTTATGGCTTTTCATACAATATAGTGACGTATAGTGTAACATGAAACGAGCATTTCATAGATTGGACGCAGCGCTGTGTATTCTTACTCCATCGATCGCGGCGAGCACGAGTTGAATGCTCGGTTCGTGCGCGTAGTGTGCACGGTTCGTTCGATCGCGGCGAGAACAAGTTGAATGCTCGGTTCGTGCGCGTAGTGCACGGTTCGTGCGCAAGGCGTCCACACTATGAGAATTCTGTTAGATTACATGCTATGTTACGCAAGTCTGTACCCGGCATTTCATGGTTTTTCATTTTAGCGACGGCGGGTATAATAAATTGTGGCGGATACCGACAACGAGTGGCGGCCACCGACAACTAGTGGCAGCCACCGACCACCTACGATCACCAATTAAAACTTTTCAACTTTAAATTTTAGCACACCTATCTTCTCCACCTCGCTCTCGACGACATCTCCGGGCTGCAAATATTCTGGGGGCTTCCTGTACATGCCGACACCACCAGGAGTACCAGTCAGGATAATATCTCCAGGGAGAAGTGTCATTACTCTGAAAACAATATTATATAAATATATGTATTTCTGGGTGAATCACACAACGCTATCTAGTTCGTAAAAAAGAGAAACTTGTGTTATGGGTAATAGATAACTGTTTTAACATATAAATACTTTTTTGTAGTTGTCAACAAATGAAAAAGGTGACCAGTTTAGAGAAGCAAGAAAAAATATTTTTATGCTAATAATGTAAGCAAAAATCTATTATAAATACTAATACTATCTAGATAAAGTGTCTGTGAGGACTTACTCTCTGAATAAATGTTTTGAATTTTATAGATAAACTAGTAAAACACTCGTAACTTCGTGTGCGTATATCTCGCTTTCCCGTGGAAATTTTGAAAAATCCTTTCTTAGTACACCTCAAGACGTCGCAATGAAACTATATTCCAAATTTGGAATCTCTAGACCTAGCGGATCAGTAAAACCCTTGCAACTTAGTTTGCGTATATCTCGCTTTCCCGTGGAAATTTTGAAAAATCCTTTCTTAGCACACCTCAAGACGTCGCAATGAAACTATATTCCAAATTTGGAATCTCTAGACCCAGCGGTTCAGAAAAACCCTTGCAACTTAGTTTGCGTATATCTCGCTTTCCCGTGGAAAATTTGAAAAATCCTTTCTTAGTACACCTCAAAACGTCGCAATGAAACTATATTCCAAATTTGGAATCTCTAGACCCAGCGGATCAGTAAAACCCTTGCAACTTTGTTTGCGTATATCTCGCTTTCCCGTGGAAAATTTGAAAAATCCTTTCTTAGTACACATCAAGACGTAGCAATGAAACTATATTCCAAATTTGGAATCTCTAGAACCAGCGGATCAGTAAAACCCTTGCAACTTTGTTTGCGTATATCTCGCTTTCCCGTGGAAAATTTGAAAAATCCTTTCTTAGTACACCTCAAGACGTCGCAATGAAACTATATTCCAAATTTGGAATCTCTAGACCCAGCGGATCAGTAAAACCCTTGCAACTTTGTTTGCGTATATCTCGCTTTCCCGTGGAAAATTTGAAAAATCCTTTCTTAGTACACATCAAGACGTCGCAATGAAACTATATTCCAAATTTGGAATCTCTAGACCCAGCGGATCAGTAAAACCCTTGCAACTTTGTTTGCGTATATCTCGCTTTCCCGTGGAAAATTTGAAAAATCCTTTCTTAGTACACCTCAAGACGTCGCAATGAAACTATGTTCCAAATTTGGAATCTCTAGACCCAGCGGATCAGTAAAACCCTTGCAACTTTGTTTGCGTATATCTCGCTTTCCCGTGGAAAATTTGAAAAATCCTTTCTTAGTACACATCAAGACGTCGCAATGAAACTATATTCCAAATTTGGAATCTCTAGACCCAGCGGATCAGTAAAACCCTTGCAACTTTGTTTGCGTATATCTCGCTTTCCCGTGGAAAATTTGAAAAATCCTTTCTTAGTACACCTCAAGACGTCGCAATGAAACTATATTCCAAATTTGGAATCTCTAGACCCAGCGGATCAGGAAAACCCTTGCAACTTCGTTTGCGTATATCTCGCTTTCCCGTGGAATTTTTGAAAATTCCGTTCTTAGTACACCTCAAGACGTCGCAATGAACCTATATTCCAAATTTGGAATCTCTAGACCCAGCGGTTTGGGCTGTGCGTTTATATACAGGGAGGAAAAAAACGACGAACACAGCCGAAAGTTTGATGATATGTACCTTACATACATGCGTTTTGTGCAAGTTTAATTTAAAAATAGTTTATTGAAAATAAAGGCACTGACCTGCTAATTTTCTACGTGTAGATATCCTTAATACTACAACAACAGTGCATACGGCAAAAATATCTACACGGACAGAAACTACTACGCTACGGACAGGCCGTAGGCCACGGCACACTGCCTACCCACCTATTCACCCCACCCCTTCATTGAAATTCTTATTATCACTTAAAAAATCAAAGTTTTTACATTAAAAACCGAAGTACGTACCGGAACGTACCTACAACACACAATGCTCGATGTGTACGAGCGCCTCTTATGCCACACAACACTCAAAACCACTAAAGAACTTGTAACACACTAAACACCATTTAAAACGCCTAACCCATTTAACAAATAACAAATAAAACTAGAAATTTTCATAATTTAGTTTTAGTATTTTACCTATTGACAGAAGTTTATTTATTTGTCACTATGGTAACCGTGACAATTACCATGCATAGCAGGTGCACGTCGAGCTTTATACAATTTTGGCTCTTATGACATAGACTTAAGAACGGTACAAAGTCAAATATGTAAAGGTCGACCTGCTCTTGCCTGTACATAAGTAACAGCTGATTTAGGGATGAAAACACACAATTATTCAACGAATGTTTGTAAGTCAATTACTCCGAAACTATTACACTTAGAAAAAAAATCTTTCACCAGCATAAAGTAGATGTATAAACCTCTTAAGATATTTCGGGAGTGTCGGTCGCTCTCAGGGCACCCTGTATAGTTAAGTCAGTCAGGACTTTGAATTTTAAAAGATAAATAAAAATTCGAGTAAATACCTTTACGTAATATTTAGGAAACTTGGATTTATGGTCCTGCTCAACTCTTTTATTGACAGGGACTAATGACCCTCCGAAGCACGAAAAGAGATTTTTAAATCCATCTAACAATTGCATGGGGTGATCGATACTTGACGCTTACTACGTCGATATTGGACTCTTCAGATACTTACTAGGTAAACGCCGATTTTTTTAAGATACGTAAAAAAGTAGGTACTCACGAAGTCAATCGCTCGATGACATCAGGTATCTTATGGATCAGCTGATCAGTGCAGCTGTTCTGCTTCTCAATGCCGTTGATCCTACATTTGATGTCCAGATTCCCAGGGTCGCCAATTTCATCATGGGTCACAATACACGGCCCGATCGGGCAGAAGTTGTCCATTGCCTAAAAAAGGATTTTGTAACTGACACTTTCATCCTTTAAATTTAATTTAATACAAGTTTATAGGAGAAAAAATGCATTTGAAGAAAAAATGCTCTAGGAGACGTAGGGCACAGCGGATAATCCGTTCAAATCGGAGCAGCCCGTCTGGGGAAGAACCTCCACCTTACAGAAGATTGTAGCCAAATAGCATTGGTCTCGGCCATGCTGTGTTCTTACGGTGAGTAAGGTCTCCACTTGGGGGGGTTGGGCGGGTTGGCAACGCTTGAGTGATACCCCCGGTTTTACAAGCGTCTATAGGCTACGGTGATGCTTACCATCAGGCCGTATGCTTGTTTGCCAACTTAGTGGCATAAAAAATTAAATTGTCACAAATACAAAGAGAAGCTACTATTTGTAAATTTATCATGATGATTATTTAGTAGATATATTGGGTTTATTATTAGTCGGGAATCGTATTCTTGTGCAATGAAAGATTGGCTGCAATTTGTAAAAAAAGGAAGAAAATTATATTTCGCGGGCCGAACCACATTAAGAGCTGTATTTATTAGGTCTGGGTTGGTTTTACACAATGGTTTTTCACGTTCTTTATTTCATTGAGAAAAAAATACAGTTTTTACTTTTCTACAATTTATATGTTAGATAAGCTACCTGGCTACCTGGTATATATCAGGAACCTGAAAAATCTGACAAAAGTATACTTTACCTTTCCAAGTAAGAATTGTCCGCCATTTTTCTCTTTCTGCCAATCTCTGGCACTGATGTCATTGGCGGCTGTGTATCCCAAAATGTAGTCGTAGGCATTGGCCGCTTTCACGAAACTGGCAGTTTTGCCAATGACCACCACCATTTCTACTTCCCAGTCGACTTTCTGAAAGAAATAGATGAGCCAAAGTGTAACTTTTTTCTTATGACACAGAATTTTATTTTACGAAACATAAATGGATGCTTATGGGGCTGCCCCGCAGGTGTAGTCCATCGGGTATGTTTGCGGATAATTCCTACGCGATTATGCGAAAACGCGCTGCCTCGTTCTTATGCCGACTGCGGGCCAGCTCCAATTCCATCCTGAAATCCATAGCGGGGCGGTATGACTCGCCGGTCATAAAAAACTGCATGCAGGTGCTGGTCAGACGGAACTCCGTGCGACTAGGGCCTGCATAATATTAATATTATTATTATGTAAAACTAACTTAGGTGTAAGATTAATTGTTACTAACACAGAATGGACTTGGTCTGAATAAAAAACTTATTTATTATTATTATTATAAATAAATAAATAAATTCTATACAAATTATTCACACAGCGTCACCTAGTCTCAAACTCTGAAAGTAAGCTAAGCTTTTCCTGCTTATGTTATGAGTACCAGAAAATTGATATATAATTGTAAATATAATACTTATAAGTATAAAGAAAACACCCAGACTCGAGAAAAACACAAATGCCATAAATGTTTGCCCCGAGCACGAATCGAACCGCCCTCTGAAGGTAGGGTCACCAACGAACCACCAGACTGTTATTATCAAGATTTTTTTTAAAACTGTCATTCTATCTGACAGATAGAATAACTGAATATCAGTAAGTAAACAGGTACTTGCACAGAAATAAGGTAAGGTTGAATGCCCCTAACCTACCCATATTACTTTAAGTAGACGAGGTCAAAAATTTGTAGCATGAATCAGAGGTCCCATCTGACCTCAGCGTGACAATTGAAGTCAATTTATTGAAGCAAATTGAGAACGTAATTCAGCGTAGGTGGAAATATAATGATTTACTTAATGGTATGTCCTGGAATGGGCAGATTTGATTGTTATGCAGCTGTCCTTTTCCGTCAGTAGAATAATACCTAGATATTCTTGCACACACAACGCCATCTAGTCCCAAAGTAAGACACTTGTACTATGGGAACTAGATTGCTGTTAAATATACATAAATACTTTTGTTTTTGTAAGTAAATACTAATTATACATAGAAAACAACCAGACCAAATCAAACAGATATGTTCATGCACTCAAATGTTTTTCTTTGCGCAGGATTCGAACTCGCGGTCTTCGAGATAAAGTGACCATTGCTAGCAACTCGACCACCAGTAGGGAAATTCACGTAACAAGAACCGATTCTAGTTCCGATTCAACGACACTCGCTGTCTCACTCATACAAATGAATTGAACGGGACAGCGAGTGTCGTTGAATCGAACTAGAATCGGTTCTTGTTACGTAAATTGCCCCACAGGCCTGTAATAACTTCGGGCCTGAGCTCTCGTGAAGTTCGCAGGCCGACTCTCAAGAACTTGAGGATGATCACTGCCTGGGTATATCCTGCTTACTTGAGAATAGCATGATCTGATTTCCACTCCATCCGTATGCAGTTGCAGTCAACGCTTTTCGGACCCAGTCAGCAGCCGTTTGCGAGTTCAAATTTGGGAATAACATTTTGTGCAATTTCGAATGCGCCACTTTTACAGTTTAGCGCAAATCAAATGAAATAATTTATTTTCACCTCACAAGCTCGGAAAGAATCTGTTTGTCATTCGAAATCTGAGCGCAAAAGTGCATTTTGTGCCCTAGCGTGGAAAGTATTTTTAAAATTCGAACCTTTCTAGATTCGAGATCGCCGCCTTGTCAACGAAGGTCGTCAAGATGGCGACCTCGGATCCTCACCGTACCACGTTGCCTTTAAAGTGTACTTTTTAGTCAAAAAGTGTTCATTTAAAATACTTGACATTGGCGAAATTGTCTATGTGTCGTTAAGACACGACAGAAACGCCATTAATTAAGGAAGAAGAAGAAGAAGAACCTTTCTATTCTTTAATTTTTTATACCGCCAGTCCTCTGAAAATGCATAAATACTTATTTCATGCCAGTGCGCCAACATGATTTTTAGAATAATCGAACTGGCCAGCACGACACCGCATGGAAAAAAAAACACTTATTTAATATATTATTTGCGTTTTTCTTGCACCTAGGATTTTCCTCGCTGTAGTGAGGTGAAAAAATTAGTGTTTCGCTCGGCAGCAAAGGTTATTCTGCGTCTCGTACCTTTGAAACCCTCGCTACGCTCAGGATTCTATATTTGAACCACTCGCTTCGCTCGTGGTTCAATCCTAGAATCCTTCGCTAGCTCAGGTTTCAATTTAAGTACTCGCGCCAAAAAACAACTTTGCAGCCTTGCATAACAAATAACTATTGTAATCCACAGGTAAATAAAATACAGATGTTACAAATACATTATTTTAGAGCAAGCTGTGATCAGCCTTATAGGCATACAAATTTGTTGCAGATAATAGTATCTGAATTTTAAATTATTTAAATATATATGTATAGACATATATATTTAAATAATTTAAAATTTAGATTTCAGGAAGTCATTAACGGAATAGCATGCATGCTTAATAAGGAATCTATATAATTTACACTTAAAAAACCGTTGTACAGTGCAATCTCGTATACTGTGGGGAAGCTTGTTATAGACTCTAGGAGCCATAGTAAATATACTTTTGTCATACAAGGTGGTTTTATGCTGATACCTATTAGCATTTTGCAAAAAATTTCGGTTAGGTATGAGATCTATGAGTAATCTTAAATAACTTCGGGTAACGTCGTACAAACACGCATATTTCGAAATATAGTGAAGGCATGGTTAAAATATTTAGACTTCTGAAGTATGGGAGACAACTATCGCGTTTCTTTAGGCCGCACATGGCACGAATACAGCGCTTCTGACTTCGGAATTTATTCCAATTAGTTGCATTACCCCAGAATATTATCGCGTATCTAAGGCGAGAGGCAACATAGCCATGGTACGATGTAACCAATGTTTGGAGTCCAACTTTTTTTGAAAGCATGTATAGACTATAAGAACTGCGCACTGCACTTAATTTAATTCTTTACATACCTTAGTAACATCAGTCCTCAACCTCAAGGCTTGGTTCGGTCCAATGATGGTGCTGGAGAACTTGCTGAATATCATCGGAACAGGAGGCGGAGTAAGGTTCTGCTCCTCACAATGGTCCTTATAATTCAGACCGATGCATAAGATCTTGTCTACCCCTGTAATAGGGGCTGCTAAGGTCACTGACGATAGAGGAACAGATGCTGGGTTCGTTGACTTGAGTCTACAAAAAAATATCAAAAATTAAATAAAAATATTATGGTTAAGTGGCAAACAAGCATACGACCCACATGTTAAGCCTGGTAAACCTTCCGGGGATATTAGACCTATATACGTCATTAGGGCGTTTTAGATATATAGTTTTTTTTATAATGTTAAGATGATAAACAAGCATACAAGCAACATGTTAAGCCTAGTGCCACCTTACGGATATATTATACGTCTTAAGGGTGCGATTTGGCTACGAATTTTTCCGTCCTATGGTCATTTCTATTAAATAAATATTTATATGAAAAATTCAAAACTGTATTTTATTTATTTCCTGTAAAGTTCTAATAAAGGAAAAGTGACTATGAACTATGAATCTTTTTTCTCGTGAAAGACATTTTATCGCATGGGATGAGACCAGGGGCCCGATTCTACTAACACAAATGCACCAATGGACTCTCAATGGTGTCTCAATCGTGTCTCAAAAGAATGCCGATAGTGTATCAGTGGAATAGTTTTTGATGAGTTTTTGACATTTATTATGGACTAACAATAAGTAATATGTTATGTTATTGTAACAAATGTCAAAAACTATTCCACAGATACACTATCGACATTCATAGAGAGTGCATTTGTTTAGTAGAATCGGGCCCTCTGCCGCTCTCCAGACTAACTATCGCCGCAAAAAAATATATTATATGGTTACTATCAGCGTAAAAGAAGGCATTAGGTACTATGCATTAAATCGATTCAGATTATATTTGGATATCAAGCCTATTTAAGATCGTTTAGCCATTATAAGATACTACAACACCCGAGCAACTTCGCATGTATCCTGCTTTCCCCGTGGGAATTTCGAAAATCCTTGTATTTATTATAGACACAAACCTTTCTCTTGAATCACTCTATCTATACACGCCGGCATAATTAGCGAAACATTGAACAATTTGTACGAAAATATGCATTTTTCAACAAGCTAAAACTTAGAATCAGTTACACATCATTATTTTGTTATGGTCTGTAACTAAAATTAGATGTACTCAATAAATATGTACTTTCTTAAATAAAATTTAATTGAACATTATAATTAAATCTCAATTTAATTATAAGTGGTCTATAAAGGTCTACTAAAATCTACGTCGATATTTTCGAATGTTTACATTCTGCATAGTAGCCTTTAAATTATGTTCCGCTAAAAAGCGTGTGTGATCTAAACATACATAGGGACAGACAGACGCGGGAAGCGACTTTGTTTTATGCTATGTTGTGATTCAGTATCACGTTAGAAGTGAGAATCCAAGTGAATTTACTTGGATTCTTACTTCTAGCGTCTTTTGTAGCGCTGCAGCAGCGATCGCGAATTCCCAAGGATACAGTCGCTATCCTGTCTAATTCGAATGGGAAAATCGCGCGGCGTCGTAGCGATGTAGATTGTAGAAGCCCGTATTGAAAACGCGTGCATGACTCGTGGGCTAGCGCCCTAGATCAATCCGCAGGCATAGGCAAGTACATTTTTTATTTCCACACATTATATTATCAAGGTGACAGTCTTATCTACAAGTGTATGATAATAAATAATGCTATAAATATAATACGACAAAACATTAAGTGGTTTTTTATCTGTTTATAGGTGTTTTTCTCTTTTATGTGCAAACTATTGCAATCGAG
Source organism: Endotricha flammealis (assembly GCA_905163395.2). Classification (NCBI taxonomy): domain Eukaryota; kingdom Metazoa; phylum Arthropoda; class Insecta; order Lepidoptera; family Pyralidae; genus Endotricha; species Endotricha flammealis. Next base: position 7,964,850 of record LR990877.1, on the reverse strand, counting down.
TTTTATTTAAAATCAGCTATAGAGTTCTCATAGTAAAGTTAGCCAATGTAAGAGGTGACCAGGGTAGAGAACTAAGAACAAAGATTTTTATGCTAATAATTTAAGTATTGTTATGAAACTTTGTAATTATACTTTTGTAATTACAGCCAGTCAGTAACTCGGACACTATGAATAATTGTTATTGAATAATTTTATTCATAGCTTCAGTCACAAGACTATTGTTGCAACAGAACTCCTCATTCGCTTTCGCATCTGCAGAACTTCAGCACCCTTTTTCACTTCTGTTTCTGGTTCCGATAACTTTAAATGGAAGTGCGCGGGGACAGCGGGGAGAGAGCCAGACGAATATCGGAATAGATTAAAAGGTGTAAAAGAGGCCATATTACTTTTTATAGAATACAACTTGCCAATATTTCATTTTTAATATTAAATTGTTCATTTTTTTTTTATATTAACACTTCTGCTTCTGCTTCTGTTATGATTTACTTTTGACATTCTGTTTCTGCTTCTGCTTCTATTATGTTATGACACTTCCGTTGCATAACTAGTCAAGACATCTCTTTTTATATTAAACTACAGATTTATTTGTAACTAGCGAAACCCGCGCAACTTCGTTTGCGTGTATCCCTACCCTACCCTACCCCTACCCCTACCCTACCCTACCCCTACCCTACCCCTACCCTACCCCTACCCTACCCCTACCCTACCCCTACCCTACCCCTACCCTACCCCTAATTTTTTTCCGTAAGAACCTTGTACAGAGTATTAGAAAACTACAAAAAAAAAACAGCCAAATCGGTCAAGCCGTTTTCATGTTATGTCGTGACAACGGAAAACGGGTTTCATTTGTATATATATAGATTTATAATGCCAACCCCATATGACCACAGATTGTATAGCTTTAAATTTTTTTGAAAGATCAGCTGCTTAATCTAAGTATGAAAGAATAACATTATATGGTTTTATTATTATATTTATAGATGAACGGCATTATGTTAATATCTCTATGTCACAGTGTTGGAAAGATCACTAGTCACTTGCTAAATTATAATTTTCATGCTATAAATTATTTAATACTAGTGAAACTTCGTTTGTGCTCCAGTTTTGCACAGTGGCGCCATCAATATCAGACTTGATCAAATCCTACGGGAATCGCGTACTTTCGGGATAAAAAGTATCCTATGTGTTAATCCAAGTTATCAGCTACCTACATAACAAATATCATATATATTGGCCCAGCCATTTGAGCGTGAAGAAGTAACAAACATACAATAACTTTCGCCTTAGTAAAAACTATTATTACTTACACTACAATCTTGTTGCTTACTTACATTCTATATAATACAAGTTTGTAATAACTTATATGACCTTCGACATCATACAATTTGGCAAACAATATTGTCAGGGGTACCGAAAAAAAGAATATTTTTCCTTTTTTTTTTTTCTACACAATTTACTTAGTGTCACCTGGCCCTATAGTAAGCTAGACTGCTTGTGTTATGTGTACCAGACAATGGATATATTATTGTAAATATATACTTTAATAAATAGAAAACATCCAGATAACAAACACAAATGGCATCACATAAATATTTGTCCTGAGTTGAGAATCAAACCCGCACCAACTGGTGCCGAAGGTAGGGTCACACATCACTGAGTTGTCAATATTATTAGTTAATTTAACAAATACTCACTGTTTAACTTTGTCCAGTTGTCCATTTCTCAATATTCCCAATAGTGTTGTAGATAAATTTGAATCAACCTTATTTAAATCAACAACTTTATCACCATCTAAATAGCCAACCCTCAAATCATCGGTAGGGTTACTACCATAAGTAAACTGTATCAACTTCATATTATTTGTATTTGTAACAGAAAAGTTTCTGTAACCATCAAACGTTGAAACTTTACTGATTGACACACGTTTTATACTAGATATAGTATGTTTAGATAAACGATATAGCACACCACTCATATTCAAGGTGACAATTATCGTCACGACCTAACGGAATTACGTAAAAAGTTATGCAATATTTTTACCGGTGTAGAGTTAGATCGCAAGTTTATTTTGATTTTATTATGGAATTTATGCAAAGTATATTAAAAATTACAATCAATAACACTTTAATATAGTATAAACTAATTATTACATTAACTATTTCATTTAATTATTTAGTTTTAGATGAAAAATAAATAATTATCTTCTTGATATCTTCAAATCAATAAAAGTGTCTTTTTCTTCTCGAATCAGCTGATTTGGTTGGCCGAGCTGAACATTGAGTTGACATTTTTGACATACGAAGATGTCGTTCAGAAATGAATAGAAGACATCAACAATACAGATCTCAATCAAAAATCGATTTCTATTTCATCGCAGTTTTTCTGCTGATCAATATTGTTGCATTTAAAAAGTTATTTCCTCGTAGGTACTATACAAGACGGATACAAAAAAGAAAAAACGGTCTAATTTCTTTCCTATCCTATCTCTCCGTTTACCATATTCCTTCAAAACTGGGCACGGAAGACAGACAGTCATGTCAAGTTAGAGTCCATAGGTACTTTTTTGGTGCGGAGCCATCGAAATAATATTACTACGTATGCGGAGCACTCTCAGACCAAGAACTAAAATGAGCACCTCAACCGAAACTTCTAATAACTAATCGAAATCGAATCACTGGCTAACTCATTTAGTTCGTTCCGTAATGCATCGAACGATCGATGCCCTATGGCGTCTATATTTCTACACAACGCCAGCGCCATCTAGTCCGATGAAATGAAGTAAAATATGGTACTAATTTTCTATTTCAGAAATACTGTTACAATACTAGCTTTTCCCCGCGGCTTCGCTCGCGTTCATTTTATGACATAAAATATATAATAGATCTCGTCTGACAACAAAACAACCCATACATAGCGCGACTTGTGGCGCCATCTGTTGGCCGATAGCATCCCATACAGCGCCCTCTATAGTAGTTTTTTTTTTCCCATTGGAATGACATACTTTCACGGGATAAAAAGTAGCTTATATTGGGCTCTGTACCCCTGACAATATATAAACAAACTAGCTTTTTCCCGCGGCTTCGCTCGCGTTAAATTTGGGGTAACACGGTTCCCCTTGCTTCCTACCTTAGAAACTGCGAAAAGTCCCATATAAAATTTCACCCCCTCTCTTTTAAGGGGTTGGGGGCAGATTTCCAAAAAAAATTATGCACGGTTTTTATGTTAGGCACAAATAGTCCGCATACCAATTTTTAGGTTTCGCTTTGAAAATTGGAATGCTCCATATTAACTTCCACCCCCCATTTTAGGGAAGTGGGGGGTTAGAAAGAAACAAAAAGTAGCCTTTGTCACTCTCCATCCCTTCAACTATCTCCACTTAAAAAAACACATCAATTCGTCGCTCCGTTTTGCCGTGAAAAACGAACAAACAAATAGACAAACACTTTCCCATTTTTTTAATATTAGAATGGATGCAGGTTAATTCTTGCTAAATATGCTAATATCCTTTAATAATTTCGTAATTGTACTTACGTATGTACCTACATAAACATCGAGACAGGCTGTCTGGACTGGATGTTTTATTCATACACACAATTGTTTGATATTGAGCAGGTTCGAACCCACACCACAAGTCTTGTTGAGACAGTCATTGCAAGTCACTCAACCACCAAGCCTGGCATGTAATATTTTATTCTTTGCATTATGACAATTTTTATACTATTATATTAGAAAGGTACATAACAAAGAAAAAGAAATGTAAGTATTGTATGTATACTAATTTAATAACAACAAACCACTTAGGCTCTGGAGACAGATTGGTATTCTCATCCAAGCTTATTTAAGGTTTTACTTTTTACAACATAACATTTATACAAAATACTAGGATAAAATGGTTTGTTTTTTTTACAATTAATACATTTTATTCTCTAACAATTGGTTTTTTTCTAGTCATGAAATATTCTTCTCTTGTATGGTAAGGAGCATATGGATCATCAACATAGTACTTTGGTCTCTTCCAGTATCTTGTAACCATTTTATCTAACATCCATGACTGCGTCCCATTACAGAATACGTGTTGTCTAAGCCGCCTCTTCTGTTTAGAAGACTTTTTCCACAGTCTCTTTTTACGGCCTACTTTCGGCCTTATCCAAGCTCCCCAATGTAATCTAAAGAATCTTTTCGCTACTGTCTTAACAGTCTTCCTCTTCCCTCTCTTCAAACTAAACTTTGTGACTGTTCTTACTGGAACATTTATGTTTTGAGAAATGGCCAGTATTTGCTTATTACACAAGAGAGATCCATTTGGGGAAGTAAAATTAGGTGATATAGTATTATTTCGATATGTAGCAAAACTCTTTGCTTCATTGATGATCCTGGCTGTATTGAAATACGGAACCAAAAGAGGTCGTATATTCCTGAAAGCTGAAAAAGAAAAATTTATAACCTCAAAACAAAATCTGTCAAACTACACCAATAACAACAAACAGTATACAAAATAGAAAGCCAGTGAAACTAAAACATATAATTATTTTAATAGTGCATAAAACAAATCAAAGCATAATTCTGTTCTTTCGTAATACAAAATATTTACCGAAAATTGCGGATCGTAACATTTTTCTCTCAAAAGGTTAGAACATTTTTTTTTTATTTGTAAATCTCAGTGTTGTGCCCATTGTGTTTTCGTCGTACGATGTTGTCATTCGAATAGTAAGTTAGTCGAGTATTCGAGTAGAATTTTATATTATAAAAGTACCAATTTTGTTTGATAAATGACAACAAATTTTACTTTTCCATTTTTAATGGCAGGTTTTCCTAAATTAAAATATTTTTAATTCTATTTTAGATAAAAATCGTTTATATTCAACTAAAAAATATAAAATTGGATGGAGTGGTGGCACGCACTAAACAGTAACTTTATTAACTCTATAGTCTATGATTTCTTCCCGCAGTCTCTGATTTTTGACAGTCGTAGTGGAAAGAGATTCAGTGCCGAAAATGTACAAATTATCAAATAATTTAAGTTTTGCTAATCTAATTTTGGTATGTATTACATTTTCTTTTCCTATGATGAACATATTGTATTTGTGAATATTTTTTTTATTTTTCGTCAGCCGGCAAAAACTTCGCAACTCGAATTTAATCTTCACTCGATGTTTTGTAGTATTGACGATAATTTTCATGTAAATTTTACTAATTCATGACGTCAATATGCTGGGCAATTACTTGTTTTCCATGTATTATTGTTTATAAATAAATAAACTGCATATTGTTGTCCCTTACATAACACTATGGGACGTCATTTTTCTAAAATAACCTATAAAATATTTTAAACATTTTCGACCTTCACTTCTTGGTAATGTAAAATGATTACAAATTTTATTTATTTGGTGGTCTAATCTCGTATATTTTTTAAAGTTCTATGTGGGTTTTATTTGTATTTAAGTTTTAGTTAGGTTAATAGCTAGATAATTTTTTGTGCCAAAATTGTAATAACAAGTCCTTTGGAATTGTTGCATATGGACAAAAAATGTTCTCGTAAAAATAGTCGAAATAAAATGCAAAGATAAATAGAAAAAAAATTACTATCTATGACCCTGTAGTGTTCTGCTGCAACTTGCAAGGCAAAGGCCTATTTTATAAAATTTATATATTTATTTCTTCAATTATTATTTAATAAATGAAATACTAACTTAAGAGAGGTAGGGCACAGCGGATAATTTGCTCAAATCGGAGCAGCCCGTCTGGGGAAGAACCTCCACCTTACAGAAGATCGTAGCCAAATAGCATTGGTCTCGGCCATGTTGTGTTCCTACGGTGAGTAAGGTCTCCAGAGCTCCACTTAGGGATGTTGGGAGGGTTGGCAACACATGAGTGATACCCCCGGTATTGCAAATGTCTATAGGCTACGGTGACGGCATACCATCAGGTCGACCTTATGCTTGTTTGCTTGCCACCTGTGTTGTATAAAAAAAAAAAAAAAATATAACCCCCTTACTAATTAACGTAGTATAACGTGTATATAGTTATTCACTATTGTGTCACTGTCTTTCTTGATGAGAATTTAATGAAGAGTGAAAGTGACAAAACATTGTATAACTATACATGCATTACACAACGTTTATTAGTAAGGGGGTAACTCTATACCAGTTCCAATGTCATGTTATTGATATTGGAATGATTGCCAAATAACGTATGAGATAGATCTCAATAAAATAAAACAAGAAAAAAGCTCTAATTACTTCAAAAATATAATTTTATTTATAAAGCCTGTGTCGCTAATTTATAAAATTTTAATTTTTTCAATCAAAAACGTTAACATTAACCCTAATTAATTTAAGCAATAATTATTTTAGGTACGAAAGCAACTAGGAGATGGATCGTGCGCCGCCCTGGTGGTGATGAGGGCACCTCGCCGTAACACACACTTCGATGGCAAATGCCCACCGCACGCTACCCCCATTCCACCTAAGTCCAGAAAGCTTCTCTATACTTCTATTGGGGCTACAATACTTACTGGAGCCGCAGTCGTTTACGCTAAGTATGTTTTTTTTACAATTTCCTATTTTATTAATTGAATATGAATATTTTCTTGTACAGTCAAGAGCACGTCGAGCTTTACACTTGTAGTACAATTTTGGCTCTTATGACATAAAACTTAAAGAATGGTACAAAGTCCAATATGTAAGGGTCGACCTGCTCTTGACTGTACAATAAAGCAACTGATTACATAAAATAAAAGCTTGTAAAAAAGTATAATTATTTTATTATTTTTCATACTTGTGAGTACTCATAATAAATAATCGATTGATCATAATTTTTTATTTATTATTGTAATATAATCTGTGACGAGAGAAAGTGTCTATAAAGACCTACACTTTTAATAAATTTGAATTTTGATATAAAACAAATGTTTAACGTTTGCAGAAGCAGCCCTGACGCACGAAACTGGTTAGAATCTAATGTTCCCTGGGCCAATGATTTTGTAGCCCTCGTATACCAGGAGAACACCACCTACTGGAGGTTCACAGTCAACCAATTCAATAGGGTTACACATGCTGTAGGCAACTTCATGTTTGGAAAGGTATTTACAATTTATTATTTAAATTTAATCTGGGGTGCAAGTTTTTTTTCAGAAACATAAAATTGGTGAACTGCTAAAAACCATTTTAAAGTTGAAACTAAAGAAATAAGATATCTTGAGATTTATGTGGAATTAAATAAAATGTGTTTTGTACACTGGTTGAATGCTATTTCACACTTTACGAGGGTGGATCCAAAAGTTCGTAGCCTCATATAGTAAACAAGTAATTATTGTTTTTAAAATACCCTCATCTTGAAGCGTGTATATTTATTAGTAAGCGTGCAAACTTACAAGTGACTATAACTGTCATTATTATTTTTTATGATTTTTTATCTAAAGTGAGTCGTGAAAGTTTCCCGTCATGGAAAAAATTGAACTGCGTGCCGTGATCAAATACCTGCATAAGAAGGGATTAACACCAAAGCAAATTCATGAAGACATGGTCAGTACTTTAGAAGGATCTGCTCCATCATATTCATGTGTAAAAAAGTGGGTAGCTGAATTGAAACGGGGTTGGGAGAGCGTCGAAGATGCACCTAGAAGCGGAAGGCTTTCAACCTCCACCACCCAGGAAAACGTGGATAAAATTTGTGATCTTGTATTAGGGGACCGAAGATTAACTATCAGTAACATTGCTGAGATCACTGCCATTGGTTATGGCCGAGTACAAAACATAATAACCCAAGAATTGGGTTTTCACAAGGTGTCGGCGAGATGGGTGCCGAAATTGCTTTCAGCAGACCAGAAAAGAGTTCGTTTTACTATTTCACGTGACTGTTTAGAGCTTTTTGAGGCAGATTCTGATGAGTTTTTGTCACGTTTTGTGACAATGGACGAAAGCTGGGTCCATCATTATACGCCTGAGTCCAAGCAGCAGTCTAAACAATGGAAAAGATCTGGTTCACCGACTCCCAAGAAGGCAAAGGTAGTTTTGTCGACCAACAAAGTTATGGCATCTGTTTTTTGGGATGCAAGAGGAGTTATTTTGGTTGATTATTTACCAAAAGGCGAAACAATAAATTCTGCATACTACTGTAACCTTCTGAGACAACTGCGAGAAAGAATAAAAGAGAAACGTCCTGGAATGATCAGTAAAAAAAATTTGTTTCATCAGGATAATGCCCGCGTCCACACCTCCGTAGAATCAATGGCCGAAATTCATAACTGTGCCTTCGAATTACTGCCCCATCCTCCTTATTCACCAGATTTGGCTCCGTCGGACTTCCATCTATTTCCAAATTTAAAAAAACATTTAGGGGGCTCGAAATTTTCGACAAATGAGGAGGTGACTGCTGCAGTAGACGGGTATTTTCAGGACCTCGAAGAATCATTTTTTTTCGAAGGTATAAATAAATTACAAGACAGATGGAGGAAGTGTGTTGAACTTCATGGTGAATATGTCGAAAAATAAAAATATCTTTTTGTTTGATATAAGTTGTTTTCTTGGTTAGGCTACGAACTTTTGGATTCACCTAGTACTATTGTAATGTTTTTAAAATTTTGATTTTGATTTAATTTGAATGTTTTTCTTTTATTTTTGTAATGCATGGATATTAAAGTTTTAAACGGCGAATTTAGGTTATGTTTAATATGTGTATTCAATAAATATTTCAGGAGGGTGTAAGTCCTATGGATTTTCAACAAAAATCTGAGCAGGACCTCGAGAAAGATGGAGAGAAGGCTTTCGCCAGGAAGACCTACGAATGTAAGCATACTTTGACGTAATAAACTTTCGCTTATACTAAACGCCACCAAAACTGACTCGCGCTGACGAACGAAGTTCGAAACTGAGACTTATCTTAGATGGGCACTAAGATAAGTCTCGTCTCGCACTAAGATAGTCACGAAAACGATTTTCAAAGTGGCAATTTCGAACTTCGTTAAACGTCGGCGCGAGTCAGTTTTGGTGGTGTCTAGTATAGCATAACTATTTGTAAGCTTTTATACTTTGATATATAATTTTTTTTGCTTATTTACTATTTACAAAAATATTAGTAATTAATATAGAAAAGGGAAAGTTTCAGCCTGTACAGATGTAGCTTTTATTTGCTAAAATAGATTGCTTAAAACTATGTCAATTGTATGTGTTATGGGCAATGTGATTAATCAGGCACCTCAAACAAAAAAAACCTTCAGTGGCATTTTAAAAGGAAGTTTCTATATGCATATTAAAGAGAGTCGCGTTAGTTACACCATTTATAACTCAAGGACGGCTGAAGCGATTTGGTTGAAAATTGATGGAGAGGTAACTTAGGCCCAATAGAAGGACATAGGGTAACTTTTTATCCCGTTAGGGTAGGGTAGGATAATTGTAGGGTAGGGATAGAGTAGGGGTAAGGGCAGGGTAGGGTAGTGCCACTAAGGCGGAACAAAGTTTGCCGGGTCTATCTGGTAAATATAAAAAAAATATATATATTGTATGCAACATCCAACTTGGCGTAGGTGACGTAAATCGTCACCTACGCCACGCAACAGTCAATACACGTCGTAACAGTCATGCTTATTTACAAAGCTCCATTTTTTTAATAGCACACACTCATGCTGCAATCGATTATAGACCAGGCAATGTTTTTAGTATTAAAAAAAGATATGATATGTTGGAATTACTAACCCGAAATTCTTAAAGCTATTAAGATATGTTGTCTACTAACAACGGTCTTAGCTGACTTATTCAAGAATTATTGCTATGTACTACAAATTAATGTTACTGCTGTATCATCTTATCAATTAACCAATGTAGTTAACCATTGCTTTGTTTTTAACTAACAGTGCCAAACAAGCCATTCAAACCACTGTATATTGAAGAAAAGATTATGGAAACACCCGAAGTTGAAAGTCCAGGTGGGTATATTTTTATAAGTCCCTAAAAGTATAAAGATTAGCGAAACTCGCGTAATTTTGTTTACGTGTATACCGATTTAATGTGGGAATAGGCTAGTTGTCGTAAAAAATGTAATTAGTCCGACTTTTTAACCGACTTCAAAAAAGGAGGAAGTTCTATGGTTCATTGTATATATTTTTTTAGATTATTCAAAAATAAGGGCCACTCATTTTTTCATTTGTAAATTAGAACAAAAATGACAAAGATACAGCCCATTAAAGTTACGTGTGACGTCACGCCCTGTGGCATTTTTTCGCACGGGTTGACGTCAAAGGCCCCCACTCCTAAATTTTTATGCCTTGTATCTTTGTTGTTTTTTGTTTAATCGAAAAAAGAAAAAATACGTGTTCAATATTTTTTTATAATCTAAAATACGGACTTAATAAAATGTAATTATTTTGACCCTGGAAACAACCCTATTACGGAAATTGCTTTTTTATCGGCTACGTCATACAAAGAACAGCCAAGTTTCATGTCTTTATGATCAGCCGTTTGGTGCGGTGATCCATCAGTCAGTCAACTCATAATCTTCGCACTGCAGGGACACGGGTCTCCCTTCAATCGAAGGGAATAGCGTACTCTGCCACGCTGCAATGCGGATTGACAGAGGCCAGTGTTTTTAAGCCGCTTGAAGGACACACACGCTGTGTTTGATGTTGCTTAATTTGCGTGTTTTTAGAGCGCGACACATCGAGCCATTAAGCTCCTCGTTGCATCTATTGTATTGAAAGAAAGAAAAAAATATGGTGATAATATAATACATAGAATAGAATAGAATAGAATAGAATATATTTATTTGCATAAAATATGGTTGATACAAGGTGTTAAAATAAAGAAATAAACGTTTCACATATTTTGCCAAGATATTTGGCGTGCAAAATACAAGTGTCATTAAATTATTCATTAAAAAAATATTACATATTTTTAGTATTAAAATTTAAATATTTAGTTAAGTATTGTATATAAAATTTATAATGATATTAAAACAAAATTATACAAATAGAAATTATACAATTGGGTCATTAAGATATTCTTCAATGGAGTAGTATGCTTTAGAGATAAGGAATTTCTTAAATGACATACAAAATACAAATAAAAACGTACAGCAAAATTTTTAAGTTGATTACAATATCTCACCGGAAAGGCGCGTCAGCTTAAGCCGAGGCGTCAGTGTAGACACCACGACACTCGTCTTCGATAGGGTTATCCCACTTTTTCCATAGAAATACAAACTATAGGCTACGGTGACGGCTTACCATCAGGCCGGCCGTATGCTTGTATGCCACCGTGATGCCACCTTTGTGGGATAAAAAAAAAATACTAGAAAAAATGGGACTTGGGTATTTTCCAAATCATATCCCATTAGTTTTACTGCGACAAAAAAAATGCAATTGTTTTATTTGATAATCTGATCCCACTTTAAAAAATTTAATGGTCTGATAAATAAAACTGTAAAGAGATATTGGTGCTAATTCTGTTGTACATTTAACTAGACTAAACTAATTTTGACAGGACTAGAAGTGTTGCTATCCTTGTCACTAATTGTAAAGGAAGGACAACAACACCTTTGGTCCTGTCAAAATTAGTTTAGTCTAGTTAAATGTACAACAGAATTAGTACCATTGAGAATGTAATCATTAAACTAAAATATATAAGAAGTTTCTAAGTGCACGCCGTCATAAGTGAAATTGTTGGAGAATCTTTAGTATTTCTATCAATAGAAAAACATAATAGAAATAGTGGGATACATTCCCTAAGAGCCTTTGAGTTTGAGGGTCTATTATTATTGTGCTAATAAATTTAATTTTTATTATTTCAGCAACATTGATCCAAACGGAGAAATGCGAGCCACAGCGTCCGCCGCCGATCAAAATCACTAAGGACATGGTCGAATTGGAACAGGAGATGCATGACAATATCAAAATTGCCATTGACAACTATAAAAAGGCTATCAAATTCGCAGAAGAATATAACAAGGCTTTATACAAGGTACCTTCTGTCTATAGGAAGTCTAGTATATTGTAGCTGGTAATTGGCGCCATACTGTGACTTCTTGAGCACTCAAATAGTTTTCGAGAGGTGGGGGACTTGGTGGGGAGGTGAATATTTTTATTGAAATAAGTATAGTTGATACAACACGCAATTATAAAAATAAAAATCCGCTCAAATCGGAGCAGCCCGTCTGGGGAAGGACCTCCACCTTACAGAAGATCGTAGCCAAATAGCATTGGTCTCGGCCATGTTGTGTTCCTACGGTGAGTAAGGTCTCCAGAGCTCCACTTGGGGGGGTTGGGAGGGTTGGCAACGCGTGAGTGATACCCCCGGTATTGCTTACGTCTATAGGCTACGGTGACGGCTTACCATCAGGCCGATCGTATGCTTGTTTGCCACCTGTGTCGTATAAAAAAAAAATAACATGGTTATGACTGTTTGTCATCTGTTGATTCGGAAATCATACGCCGTGCTTATCGAATCGATGGCGTCTACTATTAAATATGTATACTAGTTAAGCAACAATAATTGCAATTAGTTTTTGGATGGGTTTAAAAATCTTGTATATTTGTGAATAAATTTAAAAGAAATTGACCTTACAATCAGTTTTTGGATGGGTTTAAAAATCTTAAGTATATCCGTGAATCAATTCCAAAGAGATTGACCTCCTTTATTAAAAAAATATAATAAAAATGACTTTTTTTTGTAGATAGTAGAAGCGTCATTAGATGATTTGGACAAAAAATTCTATGCGTCGTTGATGGGCGCTTGCAACGAGAGGAATGCAACCGAACAGAAAGCTAGAGAGGCTGCGGGAAAAGCAAAATGTGCCATAGGTATGTATGTAAGCTCGGTGGTCTAAAGGTTAGCTACTAAACTTTATATCAATGTTTTAAGCCCGCACAAGACAAAGATTTGTTATTCATGAATGTGACTGTTCTTGGTCGGGATATTTTCTTTCCCAATGCAATATTTATATAATTTGGAACTAGATGGCGTTGGCTGATTCGTCCGCAAAACTAGACAGAATAATATAAAGGTGCTGATAGACTTGAACGTTCACTTGTGACAGAACATCGAGCATTCGCCGTTTTTATATTTGTCGAACTGAACAACGAGCCGAGCCACAAGCCGAGCCGAGCATAGAACCAAATATTGCTACGAACATCATGAGCATTCTAGCGAACAGAAGATAGTGGCAAACTAATCTGAATCTAGAATGCTCGCCAGAACGCTCGTTAAAATGACATTGACACCTTACATACTAGTGTATTGTATTAGAAATAAGGCCGCCTTATTGCTAAAAGCAAAAATATTTTATTTTATTATAAAAATGTGATTATTAATTTGTAAAATAACCCATAATCACTGTAAATCAATCAATTTAATTTATGTGTTTCCACAGATACCTTAGACCGTATGATCAAAGCTGGTGTCCAAGCGCCACCGGAGTCCATTGCAGCTACTCTGCGTTATATCAAGCAGTTTCGCGGCGATCTAGCCAAAGAGGAGAATGCTTATAGAGCTGAGTACGAAAAGGGTGTGCTTGGCGATAGATATTGGAATAAGGTGCGTACACATCTACTAGAATACTAGATAGATATATAAATTTCTTTATTTACATCCATGGACACACACACAATACCTATTAACAGAAAACACACAGCTAAATTAACAATAGATATTTAACAAAAAATAACTAAGAGCTATTCACGTAATAATGTAAACATAATATTAATTGTAGGTGCAAGCCGCCAGAAGTATGTTCAAGGACGAGCTGGCAGCTGTGTTTCCAGGTGCAGATCTGAACGCCCGACAGCTGGAAGCGAGGGGGGATGTCGACCTGCTGCTCATGTATACAGTCAAGAAAGTATGTAAACAGTTTATTTTAAAGATTACAATTAAATTATTATCTGTCGACTGTCGCTATTAAAGAAGAAATAATAGTTTGAGACTTAATGTGGAATTAAGATTGCGTTTTTACAACTTATTATAAGTTTCACAAATTTAAAGAGAGGTAGGGCACAGTGGATAATCCGCATTTTTCGCAGCCCGTCTGGGGAAAGACCTTACATCGTATCGTAGCCAAATAGCCTCTGCCATGTTGTGTTCCTACGGTGAGTAAGGTCTCCAGAGCTCCACTTGGGGGGTTGGGAGGGTTGGCAACGCGTGAGTGATACGGTGATGCTTACCATCAGGCGGGCCGTATGCTTCTTTGCCAACTTTATGGTATAAAAAAAAATAGGAAAGAAAAATCTAAATAAATAATTCACACAGCTCCACCTGGTTCCAAGGTAAGCACCACCACCGGGCTGCCGAACACATATATAAAAGACAGAAAGAGATAGATATTCTACTAATAAATAAGAGTCATATAATATCAAAGGCGGAAGTGGCCACAGATTGGAACTTCTCGTTGAGAGGAAAAGAACACTTAATTTGGTAAGAATAAATGTGGCGGGTACAATTGGCAGGAATATGAAGTTTGACAAGTCACGTGATTACCATTTGGTGCGAAGACTTGACCGTTTATAGGTAGTAATGCCCAAATTTTGATAAATAGATTGGACATTGCCGGGTTTGATATTACACTGGTGGACACTTCCGGTTTTGATCAAGACGGGTATGGACAAAGCCATCTTTGATATGACTCCATACTGAATGCTGCTCTCTGATTGGTTGCTGTGGACCTTTTGTACCACGTGGTCCACCCTTTCATTGGACGACGCCATCTTTGACGTTGATAGTCATGGACAATGCCGACTTTGTTGTGAATGATGACGTTTGAAGTGTAATTTTAAAGGGATAAAGCTGGCTTTGATACAAACTTATTTTAGCCATAGACAATATGAATACAGACTAAAAAACTGCATTCAAATCTTAATTTTCACTTTGGGTGGACATTGCCGCCTTTGATATTATATGACTCAAAGTAAGCTAATAGGTTAGGTACCTGGTATCGTATATCGTTTCGTATTTAATTTCTTACAGATTCAGTATCTCCAAAATGAGATTGCAGAGTTGTACACTGTGAGGGACACCAAGATCAACAGGGCTATTGAATGTAAGTTATTATTATTTTAATTTTATTATTAAAATTATGTAAAATATATGATGTTGGATTAATACATAAATAAAATTAGCTCGATGTCGGGCACTCCTGTTAAACCGGTACCGGTAACCACGGAAAATCTTCGTGGTGCTCGTGGCACGAGTCACTCCACTTATTTTAAGTTGAAAATGTTGTTTTTAAGTGTTTCAAATACACATCTTTTCTTAATAAATAAATATATTCTTAATTTGTTTTCTTTTAGGTCATGACGAGAAAGCTATCATTGAAGCGAAAGTTGAGGACATGATCAAAAAGGAAAAAATTGAAAAAGAGAAGGAGTACCAAAAGAAGGTAGTTTTTAACAGATATAACTATTTATTACTGCAATAATTAATTACCTTTAATAAGTCAAAAGGAACAATGTTATCACCATAATTCAAGTCTTTGATAGTTCATAACAATTTATAAAACACTTAATTATGATGACGACCTCCGTGGCGTAATGGTTACCACGCCAGACCGCCACCCAGAGCTCCCGGGTTCGAATCCCGGTCGGGTCATAATGAAAACGAACCTTTTCTGATTTGCCTGGGTCTTGGATGTTTATCTATACATATATGTATTTGATTTAAAATATGTCGTTGCGTTAGTATTCCATAACACAAGTCTTGAACTTCCTTTGGGGCCCAATCTGTGTGATTTGTCCCTATATAGATTTATTTTTATTTATTACTAGCTTTATTTCCCGCGACATCGTCCGCGTGAAGTTCCGGACCCGTTCCCGTGGGAACCACATTGAATTTCGGGAAAAGCTAATAGCCTATGTCACTCCCTGATAATGCAGCTTTCTACCGGTGAAAGAATTTTTGAAATCGGTCCAGTAGTTTTGGCGCATATTCAATGCAAACAAACAAACCAACAAACAATCAAATCTTTCCTCTTTATAATATTAGTATAGATACCTATACGTTTTATGTGCATCCTTGCCATTTACTTTATAAAGCCTCATTGACTATCAGGCTTTTGACCAAATCTCACGAGAATCTCGGTAGTTTTCGGAATAAAAAGTACCCTATGTGTTAATCTAAGGTATCAGCTACATACATAACAAATTTCATAATAATTGGACCCACCATTTGAGTATGAAGAATTAACAAACAAAGTTTCGCCTTTATATTTTACGTGAATAAATGAATATGAATATAATATTAGTAGGATTACAATGTTTTTTTAAAATAAATTATTGTTTACCTAAAATTTTGATTTATTAGTTTCATTATTTCAGAGCCTTGAAATTCAAGCGGACGCTAACAGAAAACTAAAGGAGGCATTGAAAAAACAATTCGAAATACAACAAGAGGTTCTACAAGACAGACTGAACAGGAAGGAGAAAGAGGTATTATAATACATTAAACTTTTATAAAATAGACAACTGACAACCATTGTTTGATCAGTAATTAAGGCCCCGTTGTTTGATCAGTAGTTAAGTATACGAATGGTTAAAATTCGTTGAAAAACTTAACTATTTGTTAAAAATTGCTACGAATTTTAGCCATTAGTATACTTAACTACTAATCAAACAATCGGCCCTAAGTATACTAATGGTTAAAATTCGTTGAAAAAACGTAACTATTTGTTAAAAATTGCTACGAATTTTAACCATTAGTATATGTAACTACTAATCAAACAATCGGCCCTAAGTATACTAATGGTTAAAATTCGTTGAAAAAACTAACTACATATTTGTTAAAAATTGCTACGAATTTTAACCATTAGTATACTTAACTACTAATCAAACAATCGGCCCTAAGTATACTATTGGTTAAAATTCGTAGAAAAAACTAACTATTTGTTAAAAATTGCTACGAATTTTAACCATTAGTATACGTAACTACTAATCAAACAATCGGCCCTAAGTATACTAATGGTTAAAATTCGTTGAAAAACTAACTATTTGTTAAAAATTGCTACGAATTTTAACCATTAGTATACTTAACTACTAATCAAACAATCGGCCCTAAGTATACTAATGGTTAAAATTCGTTGAAAAAACTAACTATTTGTTAAAACTTGCTACGAATTTTAACCATTAGTATACGTAACTACTAATCAAACAATCGGCCCTAAGTATACTAATGGTTAAAATTCGTTGAAAAAACTAACTATTTGTTAAAAATTGCTACGAATTTTAACCATTAGTATACTTAACTACTAATCAAACAATCGGCCCTAAGTATACTAATGGTTAAAATTCGTTGAAAAAACTAACTATTTGTTAAAAATTGCTACGCATTTTAACCATTAGTATACGTAACTACTAATCAAACAATCGGCCCTAAGTATACTAATGGTTAAAATTCGTTGAAAAACTTAACTATTTGTTAAAAATTGCTACGAATTTTAACCATTGGTATACTTAACTACTGATCAAACAGTCGGCCCTAAGTATACTAATAGTTAAAATTTGTAGCACCACACATTAACACGTGTGTCTCCTGTATAGTCAACAACGGCGACCTCAGATTGACAATAGTCAATGATGCTTATTGACGTCCCGGGGGAGAAACTACAGCTGTCTATAATTTGTGTTCTAGGTATTAGGCAGATTCAACCGAAGCGTTTCCGAACAAGTGGAGAAAGAACGGGTTGTTTTCAAGAAGGAACTGGCAGCGATGGCTGGCAAGTTGAAGGCTATCGAGCAGACTCTTAAGCGTGAGTGTTTTTCATATTTCATGACGTTTTGTTAAAGCTTTACCTGATATGATAGTGATACCAGAGAAGATATTTCGTCATTGCCGATCAGTATGTGGAAACAAGGAGACAAGGAATTAGGCTTGCAGGTCACTAACTCACCGAAGGAAACACATTGATGTTTCACGCTGATATCCTTACTAATATTATGAATGAGAAAGTAATTTGTTTGTTTGTTTGTTGTTCCTTCACGGCTTGACTAAGCAGCCGATCATTATGAAAATTTGCATACATATTGTTAAGGGTACAGAGCCCAACATAGGCTACTTTTTATTCCGTGAAAGTATGTCGTTCCAATGGTAAAATACTTTTTCTACTATAGAGGGCGCTGTATCGGCCAACAGATGGCGCCACAAGTCGCGCTATCGGTTGTTTTTTTGTCAAACGAGATCTATGTCATAAAATGAACGCGAGTGAAGCCGCGGGGAAAAGCTAGTTTTATAATATGGGTAGTAGTTCTGCCTTGCCTGCGGTTGAGATCTCTTCCTTAATTATAGAGCGCGCGAAGGCGGAGGCGGAGGCGCGCCGCTCGCAGTCGCTGTGGGCGGCGGCCGAAGCCCTGCTGGCGGCCACGAGGCGCCAGCAGGACCAGGCCAAGGTGGACAACGAGCTCAAGGCACTCGAGAAGGCGGGTAAGGGAATCATATCAATATTTGGCATTTTGGTGGTAACCGTTGTACACGTACAACGTTGACAATGAATTCCATGAAACAGTAGTGTTTTTTTGGTAAAATCTATGTGTCAAAACACATGATTTATTTGTGCTTTGACAGCGCTGACAAAATTGAAAACCTTTCGCCAAAGTAGCGCCAACTCGTAGCCCCTCAGTGTGCACAATTCACAACACCATCTGTAATGAAAGACTTATGTGAATTGTTGTACACATGCAGTATTATTATTTTTTCAAATTCGCTTGTTTTCAACGCTCAAATTTATATATTTTTTATGTCTTTCAATAGACAAACAAGCAAGCGGGCCACGTGATGGAAAGCGGTCACCGCCGCCTATGGAAATCAGTAACACCAGGGGCGCTACCAATGCGTTGTCCACCAAGGAAGTTGGAGGAATAAAGGGGGAAAGAGGGGACGGGGAAGGAGTTGGGCTTCCGGATCTCTCACTCACCGAACGAAGCGCATTGCTGCTTCACGTCGATATTCTGTGAGAGGGTGGTACTTACCCGGTCGAGCTAGCCCATTTCGTAATAATTGCTCTACCACTCCAAGATCATCGTTCGTAATAATTGATCTACCACTCCATTATCGTATGAATATATGAATAATTTACTCTTTTAGGCCAAGGAGACAGACTTGTGCAGACCGTGTTGAAGGGAATCCCACAGGAAGTGCGCGAACAGGGAATCGCTACCGAGAAGACTCTGAGAGACAGGTTTGACAAGGTAACAAAAAGTTTCCTCATGTTTAAATATAAATAAAGTCTAGTTTAAAATTGCTGTTTTTTTAATGCTTTCATATTTTCTGTTAATGTAATTATAACTTACTATTTTAAAAGAGCAAGTGCTAAGTTTCTTGCCAGTTCTTCTTAATACAAATCTGCCGTCTGAACTGTTGGTAGGAAAAATTGTGACGATCCGAAAGAGTCGGTAATAATAAAAACCGGACAAGTACGTGTCGATGTTTTTAAGAGACCTATATAACGATACCCCACAACATGGGGCCGGTGGGGAAAAAAATCACTTTACTTTACCTGTAGGCACCCCAAAAAAATATGTTTCAAAATTTTGTTCTACCACTTTGTTAGCATTGTTAATATGAGTATACATACCAAATTACAGCTTTCTAGCATCAAGCGTTTAGGCGCTGGACTGCGGACGGACAGACGGACATGGCGAAACTATAAGGGTTCCTTGTTGTTTACTACGGAACCCTAAAAAAGGCATATTTCAATTACAAAAAGTTTGAGTTTGGTAAACTATCTAACTCTGTATCAATAACTCTTCTAACCTCCTTGGGCTCTGTAACCATATCCAGTTCTAGGTTTAATTTATAGTTTTTTTATTATATTTGCAGCTAGAGAAAACAGCAACGAAAGTGGCCCTTGTTGGTCGCGAAGGCGCAACACTTCCAGTGTATTTCTTGTCGTGGCTGCAGTCCAAGCTCTTGTTCCAGAAGGTATGACATATTTTCTAATTCAAATAATTTATTTGCAAGACAAAGGTATACATAGTGGTGTTAGGTTGTGAGTAGTTCAGTTACACTTCGCCAACTATATAATAGCATGCTATATATAAAAAATAAAAAAAAACAATATTAGAAGTTTTAAACTAGCGGACTTCACTTCGCGAATATATATATATAATATAGCCTATGTTACTCGGGGGTAATGTACAGACGGCTGCAAAGAAAGTAACCCCAAACGAAGTAAGAATTAAGTTTTTTAGGTAACTCTAATCAGATTTACAACGTAATTTCATCGAATACTAGAGACCTAATCAAAATGTACATTTTTGTTAATTTTTTGCTTAAATACATTGAGAATTTTATGAGAAAACTTCGTGTCTTTTGAGGGGTCATGTCTCTGCAGCTGTCTGGCGCATTCACAACGGTGAAAGAATTTTTGAAATCGGCCTAGTAGTTGTTGAGTTTATTTGTTACTTTTCCCCGCGGCTTCGCTCGCGTTAATTTTATGACATAGATCTCGTTTGACAAGAAAACAACCCATACTGCTACTTGTGGTGCCATCTGTTGGCCGATACAGCGCCTTCTATAGTAGAATTTTTTTTTTCCCATTGGAACGACATACTTTCACGGGATAAAAAGTAACCTATGTTGGGCTTTGTACCCCTTATAATATGTATGCAAATTTTCATAATTATCGGCTGCTTAGTAAAACCGTGAAGGAATAACAAACAAACAAACTCAGTTTCTCATTTATAATATTAGTAAGGATAAGGATAAACAAAATTAGAAATCTTTCCTCTTTATAATGTTATTATAGATTGACATGCACGCAGATATACGTACACACACGCAAATGGTTATGTCAAATAATTGAATATGTTTGATTTCAGTTTGCGGAAATCCCAAAAGACGAGTTGGACAACCTGCCTACCGACTTCGCGAACTTAGACACTTTTGATATCATCCAAAGAGCAAGGTGACGATCATAAAGATTAACAGTTTCATCCTCTAGGAAAAAACTATTTGTTTTTTGTCATTTCTTTGTTTACTAAATATTTTAAGAAATCAAGACTTCTGTTCTAATACAGTTATATCGGGTGTATACACGCACCGTATTTCAACGAATATTAAAATTTTGATAATGCCGAAAGTTTTGATCTATTTTTAGATATTGAAATGAAATTTTTGACCGAAACCAAATCCATTGTAATCCCCATTAAACCTTCCTTAGTTTTTAGTTACTTCTTACCCTGGGGCTAAGTTCATCGATACTATAAATATTAGACCATTATTTCCTTGCTTAAACGATCATATGTAACATATATAGTCATGTGTTAAATAGAAGTTCATGAATAAATTAGGACCTTATATATTGTGCATAGGCACCACATGGACCATGGTGACCTGGGAGCAGCTCTGCGCTACGTGAACTTGCTCCAAGGCGCAGCGAGAGCAGCAGCCCAATGCTGGGTCGGAGCCGCGCGCCGTCATCTGGAAGTGAGGCAGGCGGCCGAAGCCGTGATGGCACACGCCTCTGTTGCCGGATTACTGTACTTGTAGGTAAGAAAATAGGCGAGAAATTATTAATTACTAGCGTCCCGCCCCGGCTTCGCACGGGTGTTAAATATTTTCAACAGTTTTTATAAGAAGATAAATTATAATAATTTCTATTCCAGAATACCACCGACGTAAATACCCGGCCGTGATTGAGTATACCGTGTGTGAAACGCACTTGTTAGTGAATTTCTAACAATATTAAAGAGAAAATAATATGGAGTTGACAAGTGAACAAAAGTGATTGCTTACCATCAGGCGACCCTCTAGCTTGTTTGTCCTCTGTCATAAAAAAATTGAGTTCTGACTTTCAAGACGTAACAACGCATAATAAAACCAAAGTCAACGCCTGATTTACACTTCTAACAGTCGCATATTATTATATTCTGTGGGCCCCAATGATGCTGAATATTTGAAACAAAGTCTTAGTTATATGCTTATCTCGCTCACTCTTATGGTTTTGTCTATAAATGCGTTCCACTCCCACTCTACTCCATGCTATTTTCCTTTTATATTAACGATGTAGTATATAATCTGTGCTCTTTAGGTAAAATTATATCAAACGATTAACTAGATGTCGCCTCTGTGCAAATTAGTTTCAAATTTTTCCACTAGTCGATATTTCCATATTGGAAATGGCGCCATTGTCTTAGCAAAGTCACGTTCGTACTATGTTTACATGCACTTTACGGCGCCTTGGAAATGTAACTTTGAGACTACAGTCTGCGCCACCAAAGAAGTCCCGCGACAAAAAAATGAACTAAATACAACTAGATACATTTTTACATTTTACCCTTTGCTGACAGCACCGCGTCTATGGGACTTCGTTAGTGGCGCGGACTCTATGTTAATTTTGAGATATTTAATTTATAAATACTTTCCATAGTTCAGTCTAAATCAGCGGTCGGCAACCTTTTGGCTAGGGCCACATAGTGACAAAATGGCCGGGCCGTACTTTTGTAATAATTCGCCGTCAGCCTTCAGCATAAACATTGCGTTGTTTGTACGACATTCAAACGCCGACGCAAGCGTCTTAAAACACAGCACATTTCTACATGAAGCATCGTGATGTGACCACGGCTTTCTGTAAATAAATAGTTCAGTTTATATTATCCGTTCTTTAATTAGAGAGCATTAAAAAATGAACATTATTGGCATGTTTCTCTTTCTGTCAATTCAAATTAATAAAAAAATACAGACTTGAGTATTTACGACCGACAAAAGGGTTTGAAGATTTTGACCTACCCACCAGTATTTTTTTAATTAAAAATATCTTTAATGGTGACAATTAGTGCATCAAATATAGATCGTTCATTTTCGTGTGTCATCGGGTCTATTCTTGTTATAAAAACAGTCAAAATCTAGTCTCAATCTGAACCTCTATCTTGCTCATACAAAATACTAACTAATATTATAAATGAGAAAATTACGGCTTGACTAATCAGTTGATCATTATGAAAATTTGTATACATTTATTGTCAGGGGTACAGAGCCCGAGATAGGCTACTTTTTATCCCGTGAAAGTATGTCATTCCAATGGGAAAATATTTTTTCTACTATAGGTGGCGCTGCAATTGCGATGTCGGCCAACAGATGGCGCGCGGTCGCGCTATGGGTTGTTTTGTTGTCAAACGAGATCTTATGTCATAAAATTACGAGAATAGAACCCGCTAATGGTACTTTTTTTGTTAATATGGGGGTAGGTTTTCCACACAAATATCAAATCCTTTTGAATATTTATATAACATTATATAAATTCTTTTTTTTTTACATTTTAATTTATCAATAGTTTCGAACTACTGAAATAAATAGACCTTTGAGTGATACAATAAACTTGTAAGAGGTGCCACTTGTAAATATGTAATTGATGTCTATAATATCACACCTAAACCCTAAAAGAAAATTGCAATACTCAACAAAATAATACATTATACTCGGATAACTTGCAGACTAGTGCATTAGCAACGAGGCGGTTTCAATGCTAAAGCAATCTTTTCAACCTTAGTCTAATTAGTCTAAAGGGCGGTACGATTCAACGATTTGATTTATTCAATACTTGGAATGGTCATACAGCGGATAGAAATAGTATTTTTACTCGCGGGCACAAACTCCGCTCCGTCGTTTGCGCAACATTC
Organism: Endotricha flammealis; assembly: GCA_905163395.2. NCBI lineage: Eukaryota > Metazoa > Arthropoda > Insecta > Lepidoptera > Pyralidae > Endotricha > Endotricha flammealis. Next base: position 7,941,266 of record LR990877.1, on the reverse strand, counting down.
TGACGGAGATAGAGTCTAAATAAGTTTGAGCGGGCTCAATATTAGCTTCTTCTGCTGATGTAAAAAAAAAGAACGTAAGAAAGAGAAAAACGTAGGGAGCCTTATTACTTAAATGCTACTATGGCAGCAGTCGACAACCTTTTGGTGCAAGGGCCACACAGTGACACTGTGACAGGTTCCGCACTCGTTAGGTTGATACCTAAATAGGTATCGAACTATCTAAAGGTCGCTGTATACGTAACGTGTTTTTTCCCGGACGGGACGGGACGTGAAGTTAAATATAGTTCCATACAAAATGTATGTGAATATGCATATGTCGCGGATACACGGACGGGACGGGAACGTGGCCGTTACGAACAAAAAGTCACGTCTCCGTCCCGTCCGAGGTATTATTCCGTTGCGTATGCAGAGGCCTTAAGAATTGGCCATAGTGTGACATAGTGACAAAATGTGACAGAGGTCCCGCACTCGTTAAGTTGATACATAAATAGGTATCGAATTATTTACGAATTTGTTTTTCTTTACAAAATAGTCTCGGGCCGTTAGTGGTTGCGAGCGATGGTTTGTGACTTTAGAAGGGCCACTCAACGTTGACATCTCACAAATTTGTAAAGTATTCAATGATATTTAACCACGTCGCGTTTCTTTGATTTTGAAACTGTTGTGGTATTATAGTAGTCAATATTGTTTAAACTACTTTTGTTATATAACAGATTTTTTTATTGTTATTAATATGAGGGTATTTGATTGTTACAGTACATAATTTGTTGCGAACATAGTATAGTAGTGAAATAGACATAAATGTAATGTTTTCGCATTTAAATAATCTGGAAAATTAAATTATTGTATCCACTACGCAATGGTTCTTTAATTTTAGTATTTATGTAAATAAAATAAAAATATTGTAATTTAAATTAAAATATGATTTTTATTTCAAATCATTGTTTCATTCCTTACTTCGTGTGAATAGTAGAGTTTGATCTACCGGATATTAAGGTCCTTCGCACAAAGTGCGCACGATTAGTTGCAACGCATGTGCACGCAACTACGTTTCACTAGTAGAGCGTACGTACATGCATACAGTGCATGCATCAGTCCGGTGGCCGACGCGGTCGTGATCGGTTGCCTTTTGTTAGAATAACTCCGAGCGCTCGTTGTATTATCAAAATCAGCGACTCCCAAACTGTCCTTGCACTTACACATATTTATAAACGCACAACCATGACTCGTGACTGTATATTGTGTCATGAGGCAGTAACCGATGGAGTCCACTGCTCATCCTGCAATCAGGAACTCCATTTTGTTTGTGCTGGTTTAACAGAGGGAGGTTACAGAAGACTTGGAGACACCAGGAAACTAGCGTGGCGATGTCCCAAATGCAAAAAACAGGGTTCGCAGTCTCCTCAACCACAAACAGGCACAGGCTCTGACATAATGAATGAGATTAAGTCACTGGCAATTAAATTGATTCCATTGGAGTCTTTAAACGAAGATGTAAAAGCCTTACGTACAGAAATTTCAGAATTAAGAGGGCAACTTGCCGAAGCCAATACAGTGGTAAAACAGTTTAACGACAAATTTGATAAAGTGGAGAAACGAATCGCAGCTGTGGAAAAAAGACAAGATGAAATTGTATGTATTAAAAGTGAACTTGACGAGCTCAAAACAAATATAAATAATAGTGAGCAATGGTCTCGGCTCAATAATGCCGAAATCAAGGGTGTGCCGCAGAAAAGCAACGAAAATCTATTTAATATTGTGGAGAAGATTGGGAAAGCCGTCAAACACCCTGTGCAATTTCACCAAATCAACTTCATTACTCGAGTTCCATCAAAAGACACCACACATCCTAAACCAATTATAGTGTCATTTGTAAATAGATATGTTAAGGAAAACTTTGTGGCTGCGGCACGAGCGGAGATCAAGCAAAACCATACCACCTCGGCATCATTGGAGCTGGGAGGCAACCTCAAAATATTTGTGAATGACCACCTTACTCCACAGAATAAAGATCTATTATCGAAGGCAAAAAAAGTCGCCAAGGATTTTGCATATGTATGGGTCAAACATGCAAAAATACATGTACGGAAACACAACAGTTCTCCTCCAATATTAATAAAAACGGAAAAAGATCTCGCAAAATTATATTAAGAAGTGGTTTTTTGGTGATAAAATATTATATATTGTTGAATTTGATTACATTTGTTTGCAACAGTTTGGGGAGCATTGGTCACTATTGTGCATTTATTTTTTGCAACGATTTGCGGTTTCACCCGTCGAATGCAGGTAAAAAGTTTATACTTAATTTATTTATTCGATCTTACGATCTTACGCTAATTGATTTATGGTTCAAATATGTATTGTGTGATTATTCTAAAAGGGTGAATTGTCGAGCTTACCTGTTATCTATGCAGCAGACTTATTATTTCTTTGGAGGTATGTTATGCGCAACTATTAATTTTTATATGGTCTACCTGTCCTTATGGATTTATAATACACGTAATGTTTTATCTCTAAATATTTATTTATCGGCATCTAATAGTATTTTATTTACAAATATTTACAATGAATTTATTTTTATACAATTTCTATACTGTGATTATGACGTCTTAAAATGATTTCTTTAAATATTTACTACCAAAATACACGAGGTTTACGCACTAAAACTGGTACATTCTATAGAAATGTATGTTTGAACGATTACCATTTGATATCTATTACTGAAACCTGGTTATTAGATAGCATAAATAACAATGAATTATTTGATGATCGGTACCTAGTCTATCGTAGGGACCGAGACTATTCCCGTACTAAACAAAAATTGGGTGGAGGTGTTATGATGGCGGTTCGGCGAGATATAACTGTTGTCGAAAGGCCGGAGTGGAGCAGTACAGCAGAGGATATTTGGGTATCCTTATTACTTAATCAGAAGGAATCAAAAACGCCATATAAAGTTCATTTTTGTACCGTATATCTAATAAATGAAGTTGGTCATAACTCATATAAAACTCAGTTACAAAATTTCACTAACAAACTTTATGATCTCGTAATGTCACACCCTCTTGATAAATTTGTAGTATTAGGCGATTTTAACTTCGGTAAGGACATAGCATGGATTCCGTCTATAGATGATGTACATTTATTACCAACGAATTATACTGCTGATTACGTAGTCGATTTCATTGACAGCATTAACACATGCAATCTATTACAATATAATGGTGAATCAAACTGTAATTCCCGTATTTTAGACTTAATTTTTTCGAATGACTACCTCAAACTCGCGCATTGTACCGACTCTTTGGTTCCCGAAGATAACAACCATAAATCGTTGTATATCTTGCTAGAATTTGTCAATGTTATTCTTTTGGAAGATAATCGTAAATCTAAATATTTATATAACCGGGGAGATTTTCCATCAATAATTGAACATTTGAAAAATGTTGATTGGCACAATCATCTTCACACTGGTTCTGTTGACCAGGCAACTGATTATTTTTATAACACTTTATACGAACTGCGGGATCGCTTCATTCCATGTAAACCATGTGGTAAAAAATCATTTCCACCCTGGTACTCACCAGCACTCAAAAAAGTCTTGAAGGAAAAATATAAATACCATACTAAATACAAAAATTATGGAAACTATTCTGACTACTTATCTTTCTCTCTTTTGCGAACCAGAGCAATTGAACTTGAAAAGGAATGTTACGTAATGTATATAAAGAAAATTGAAGATGGTATTATAGTTAACCCTAAATCATTTTGGTCATTTGTGAAGAGTAAACGAGTTACTAACACATATCCTAACACTATGTATTTGAAGGATAGCTGCGCCAATACGGGCGAAGGAATATGTAACCTATTTGCAACCTATTTTCATTCAACGTTTAGTAATAATATTGGAACCAACTCCTCAAGTTTTGACTGCCGATCTTTCGCGAACTCTGTACCGAATTCGGATTCAATTAGCATATCAACTGTTGAAGTATCACCCTCCAAAGTCGAGCATCTTCTGAAGTCGGTAGACCTTGCAAAATCAGCAGGCCCAGACTTAATACCACCTATTTATATCGTAAAATGTGCAAAGGAACTTGTCGCCCCACTCTGTATTTTGTTTACCCGATCCATAAAACAGGGTGTAATGCCAAAACTATGGAAATCGGCATTTATCACACCTATACTAAAAAAGGGTATTAAGTCTGACATTGAAAATTACAGGCCCATATCGAAATTATGTATATTTGCCAAAATATTTGAACGATTAGTTTATTCAGACTTATATGCTGTGATGAAAAGTTCGTTCGGCGATGAGCAGCATGGTTTCCTCCAGAAAAGGTCAACAACATCGAATTTGCTCTTGGCTAATGAATTTATTACTACTGGTATGGAGTGCGGTGGACAAATTGATGTTATATACACCGACTATCAGAAATGTTTCGATCGTATCGACCATTCGATACTTCTTGCCAAGCTCTTATCCGCAGGAGTGCACGGTGATCTTTATAGCTGGTTATCGTCTTACATAAAAAATAGATGTCAGGCTGTAGTCGTTCAGGGATTCACGTCTGTTTGGACACCGGTTCCATCCGGAATCCCTCAAGGTTCTATATTGGGCCCTCTTCTTTTCACAATATTTTTATTAGACATAAAATCATGTTTTCGAAATAGTAAAATCATTTTATTCGCAGATGATATGAAGATTCTTAAATCAATTGAAAATACTGCAGACGCTATCAGCATGCAAAAAGACCTCATACGATTTGAGACCTACTGTAGAACTAATAGACTTGATCTTAACATCAGTAAGTGTTTTTGTATGTCATTTTCTCGGAAACCTAATATAATTTGTCATAATTACCAATTACGAGATATAAACCTCATAAGAGTAAAGCAAATCAGAGATTTGGGCGTCGAACACGATAATAAATTACTCTTCGATAATCATATCGATAAAATCGTTAGCAAGGCGTCCAAGTCGATGGGATTTATTATGAGACTATCAAAGGATTTTACAAACATTAAATCAATCAAAATCCTATACTGTGCATACGTACGAAGTCATTTAGAATATGCGTCTCAAGTTTGGAATCCGCAATATCTAACATATATATCAAGAATTGAACATATACAAAAGCGATTCTTAAGATTCCTGAACTTCAAAGCCAAATCTAACGTACTTGATTACGAACCTCGTTGTAGAAAGTTTCACTTCCTGTCTCTTAAAATTCGACGTGAAGTATCGGATGTGTGCTACCTGGTTGGTGTGGCAAATGGTACCGTAGACTGCCCTGAACTTTTAAGTAAGATACTACTTCGTTGCAACTTGCTGGAACTTGGTCTTAGGCGGTGTCCACTACTGCATGTCCCATTTGCTAACACCAATTACAGGAAAAACGCATTTTTGATACGTAGCTGTGCCAAATTTCTCGAGTATTCGAACAGGTACGACATTGATCTTTTCTGCACTAGCACATCCACGATAAAACGCATAGTCTCAAAAGCATATTTTAATGCCTGCATCGACCGGTGACCACCGTACACTAGTGACCTATTATGTATATCTATCTAACTATTATGTTATTATTATTATTATTATTCATTTATTTATGAATGACCAATAAAAGGAGATATTTATAATGCCATGGTTATAATCACCCCTACGACTGTTGCAATACAATTTAGATTAAAAATAATTTAGTTTGGAAAAAGAAAATTATACCTAAACGGAGTATATACTGTCATTTAGTAGTGAAAACTTGTTATTAGCTCTTAGTTATTATTTGTTAAATATATATTGTTAATTTAGCTGTAAGTTTTCCGAATAAAATAAAATAAAATAAAATAAAATACGCGCGACATCTTTTGGTTTTGAACAAAGATAAAAATCGGACTTAAAGAAAAAGTTTTAAGGCGTGCATATGCACATTGTTTTAGTGTGCGTAACCGAGATCACAAACGCTCCTACTGTTATGCCTTATTTTTCTCTTTGGGTTACGCACACTAAAACAGTTTGCACGTGCATTTTACAACTTTGAAACAAAATATCTGTACGTAATTAATATGAATCACTGATCTAACCGCGACGAATCAGTGGGTCTGGTCGTCTTTAAAAATATATGATATAAAGTCATCTAATGCAGTATTATACTGTGCTAACAGTGTCATGTCGTAGGTTTCAGTTCCAGAGATCCGATAGTGGGAAGAGTCGCGCCGCAGTCGCGCGTCATTGTCGCGCGTCGGTGCCGCGCCTGCATGAACTTATGTAATGCTGGTCATAATGTTTCTGTATTATTTTACTCTTTGACATTCTGTCGTAATTATCTGTCATAAAAGAATTTCAAACCATGATTACTTGCTCAGTGTTTCAAACTGACTCGTTTGTGTCAATATACAATTTCACAAAAAAATAGCAAATTATGTTTATGTAATTATTATGTAATTTCTTTCTCAGTATCGGAACAGTTTGAAAATGTTCAGGATAACACATTTAGTAACAAATGTTAGAACTATTTTGGTAAGTATACAACTAATTTAATTAAATCATACTAAATACGAAGTGTTGTCTTTTTCTTATCTTCCAAGGCGTCCATACCGCTCTGATCAAAACCCTGAATTGATTTAAATAACAGACGAAACTTGTATGGGACACTGAACATCGATATCGTTTAGTTTTTTTATTAAAAAAATGAAAGAATTAACGCACGTGTAACGCGTTTCAAACAGCTCAGGCCGCGGGCAAAGTGATACGGAGGATGATGGTTACGCACACTTAGCCATTGTCCTAATAGGACGCGAATGCGCGATCGTCGCGCGAGTAAGCGATGCGACCGTCGCGTGTTCGCGCGATGGCTAAAACTGGGTGTTCTAATTGATCATCACGCGAATTGACGACGCGAGCAAGCGATCGCGCGAGTAAGCGACCGAGTCGTGCGATTGTCAGTTAGGACACCTATTCGAATTCAATATGTTTGACCGCGCGTTCGTACGAACTAAGTTCGCGCGAATGGATTAACAAACATTTGAATCGCGCGACAGCGTCGTGCGATGGTCAGTTAGGAAACCTATTCGAGCTCAATATGTTTGATCGCGCGTACACGCGACGGTCGCATCGCTTACTCGCGCGACGATCGCGCATTCGCGTTCTATTAGGACAATGCCTTACGATGTATCTATCGGGCTATCTGCGCGTTTGTAGCGATATAAGCGCGTTTGAATCGACGGCGCTCCCTAAAAAAAAACTTTTTTATAAAATAAATATAAACGTGTGCAAAGATCCATAGATATTTTGAATTGCTCGCGTTTCGTGCGTCGATACGTAGTCGACGCACGAAACGCGACCAATTCGATATTTTGTTTATTAGTACCGTCGACCACCCATCGAGGCGCAGTTCACATGCATATCGTCATCCCGTCCCCTATTGCAACACATGAAAAACCCACATGAACGTGAGCCGTGTCCAGTACCACCGCCGCCGCCTCCACCCCCGCCTAAAGACGACCGTTTGTTTTGGGGTGCCATGGCTTTGTTAGTCATGGCCGGAGGGTTTGCTGTTTATGCTAAGTGAGTCTTATTTAATTTAATGTTAGTTGCATTGTTGAGATTGGTAGAGTAGAATTTTGCTGGATGCAGACCTGTTCCAACCGGTCGGAAACATTAAAAAAAAATAAAAAAATTATTAGTATTTAGTTGAGCAAGTGATGATTAGAAATATATTATTATGTAGGTCTGACTAAAATAAATCTGAAATCAAAAATCGGTTGGTATACCAGATTCAAATTCAGTTAAAATACCGGATTCTTTATCAACAAACATATTAAAACTAAACTAAACATATTATTATAAACAAATTATAATGAAAACCTTAAAAAATACAATAAAATAACTAAAATATATGATTAAAAGGAGTCCCTTTAGGCAAGGTTCCGAAGATACTGGCAGCTATCTAGGTTTAGCTATTCAAAGGGGGAACGCCCCCTTTGAATAGCTAAACTAATTCTTTGTCCGAGGTAGCTGCCAGCTCTTCTTGATGTCGACTAACCTTTTTGCTATAAAACAAACATATTGTGATGGCATTTGTGTTCGGTCCCAATTCTGGATGTTTCCTAAAATATAGTATATATCCGTTGTCTAGTAGATATATCACAATCAGGTAAAACCTAGCATACTTTTGGACCAGATGGCGCTGACACACAGCGCCATCTGGTTCATCAACTCACAGTTTGTAATTGATTATTGTGTGTATCAGACAGACACCAGAAGTTCGTGATTGGATCTCAATAAATGCATCATGGTTTGATGATGTCATAGCTGTTATGTACCAAGAGAATTATACGTTTAAAGAGATGGCATTGCACTCTATTGAAGCAATGAAGCAATATGTGAAAAGATATGGAATTGATGATAGGCCTGAAGATTGCAAATTGGAAGGAGAGAAGATTGTAGGTGAGGTATTTTATTTATTTAACTTTATTGACCACAATACATAAATACTGATACATTCTCTATACCTATATACAGTCAACAAAGGAATTGACTGACCCCCCCCCCCCCCCCTTGTTTATATGATTAAAGATTTCTAAATGTTGTGTGAAGGGATTTACTTGAAAATTTCTTTATCAATAGTATTCATATTGTACTATGTAATTAAAAATTTTCAAGTAAATGCCTTCACGCAATATTTAGAAATCTTTAATCATATATACAGGGGGGGAGGGGGTCAGTCAATTCCTTTGTTGACTGTACATAAAGAGATGTTCCGACTCCGTGTACTGCAAACGAGTACCGAAAAAATTTCTACTTTGTCATTGGTCCACATTGGTCCACGTAATCATTGCTATTGGTAGAATTGCAATTGCGATAGATGCTATTGGTGGATACGATGATCCGTCTCACTCTTTCATTATCTGTAATGTGTGAGGGACTTAGATCAGTCGGGCAATGATGGATATTAAAATGGTTAAATGCGAAAGTTTAAAATAACCGTTCATGTCTATTTGAAAGTATTATAATGCGTTGGTTTACATTTTAATTCCCCAATTATATTCTTTGCAAACAAGAATCATAGGTCGGGCTGTGCCCAGCACTTCTAAAAAAACTTCTGAAATACAAAGAGCGTAGTGTTTTTTTTATGTCATACAGTAGACAAACAAGCAAGCGGGCCACCTGATGGAAAGCGGTCACCGCCGCCTATAGCCATCAGTAATACCGGGGGCGCTACCAATGCGTTGTCCACCTAGGAGGTTGGAGGAAAGGAAGGAGGAAGGGAAGGGAAAGGAGGGGGAAAGAGGGGATAGGGAAGGAGTTGGGCTTCCGGATCTCTCACTCACCGAACAAAACGCATTGCTGCTTCACGTCGATATTCTGTGAGAGGGTGGTACTTCCCCGATCGAGCTAGCCCATTTCATAAAAATTGCTCTACCACCCCAAAGGTGTGATAGTAAATAAGATTTAGGTAGGTTAATAGATAAGTATACAAAAACAGCACTTATAATTATTTATTAGCGCAAAAACACCAGCGGATCACCGCAGAAGAAAAGAAATAAGAAGAAAATGTTGCAATATAAAAGAATTATAACATTGTTGCCAGCAACAACGTCCAGTGATTAAAAAAGATTAGTGCACAAAATGTTATTGTTATTTAATTATTTTTCAGCCGTTTCTGAAGGGCCAGAAAATATAGTAATTGAAGGAGATGGTAAGGCCTATATTTTTTTTTTTTTTTTGCATTATCTTCAAATCAATTAATTAACATGTAGGTACAGATTCAATTGAAATTCACAACGAAATAATTATATTATTTACTTTATTATTCAATAATTATGTTCTTTTGTTATAACCTTTAACATAATAATTCAATTAACAGGGGGTTTCTAAAACGCATTTTTAAATTTAATGACATATTAGATTATAGCTGTCAAAGTAAAGAAGAAAAAGAGATGGTACTTTATCGGTAATTCAATTTTAAAATTAAATGCGTTTCAGAAGCTGACAGCTTCTAAAAAAAACTCGAGAAAATGTTTAAAATTTCAATGCTTAAAATTGCGAGCATGCCATGCATACCATGTTGAGAATAGTTGAGATACACAATTAAAAACAACTAGATTAGTTACATCAATGATCTTACGATAAAGTGATAGTAAGTATATTTGAAAGCACGGTCGTGAGAGTATCAAGAAAGTAATTGCGCACGGTCGTGCGAGCATCACAACACAACTGTCCTAATCTTAATTCAATTTTTTATTTGACAATTGTTAATTTATATACCTACATTGTCGCGTTGGGTGTTATAACATGTCATTACATGTCATTACATTACGTTGTGGTAATTTAAAATTTAAGTCGTCGTACACAGTTGTGCGAATACAATTGCAACGCACGAACGTGCGACTCCGATTCTCGCATGTCTGTGCAATAGTCAATAAAATTGATGATTGATTGAGCTTGCCCCAAAGTAAGTTCGAAACTTGTGTTATGGATACTAACTCAACGATACTATATTTTATAACAAATACATAATATAGATAAACATCCAAGACCCGAGGCCAATCAAAAAAGTTAGTTTTTCATTATGACCCGACCGGGGATCGAACCCGGGACCTCCTGGGTGGCGGTGGACGACCTCCGTGACCATTACGCCACGGAGGTCGTCGGATAAAAACATGCGTTAGAATAATTTCAGATGAGGAAGAAGAAGAAAAGGATCCATGTGATCCTCCCCCGTCGCCAGCCGCGACCAAAGACATATGCGCGATTGAATCGTGCCTCAAAGATTTAGGAAGTATAATAATTAACAATTACATATGCGCGAGAGACGCCTGCGCTTTTTACAACAAGGTATACCTATTATTTGATTTCACTGTAAGATAGTCTTAAACTGCTTGTGTAATGAGTACCAGACAACTGATATATTATTGTAAATATATACTACTAGCTTTTGCCCGCGGCTTCGCTCGCGTTAAATTTAGGGTAACACGGTTCCCCTTGCTTCCTACCTTAAAAAATGCGAAAAGTCATATATCTCACTCCCTCTTTTAAAGGGTTAGGGGCAGATTTAAAAAAAAATGATGCATGATTTTTTTGTTTGTCACAATGTCTATGCGGACTATCCGCATAGGTACCAATTTTTTGCTTTCTACCTTCAAAATTGCGGAATGCTCCATACAAATTTCCACCCACTATTTTAGGGAAGTGGGGGGTTAGAAAGAGACAAAAAGTAGCCTATGTCACTCCATCCCTTCAACTATTTCCACTTAAAAAATCACGTCAATTCGTCGCTCTGTTTTGCCGTGAAAGACGGACAAACAAAAGACCCACACTTTCCCATGGTATTCATATGATTGACATTAGAAGCATATTGCGTATATCAAAATGTATTATAATTACTTCAGTTAGTCGAAGAAACTATGGTTGATTTCACTCTACAAGGCATGAGAGACTTACACGGAGCCAAAGCAGAAAAGGAAGAACTAGTCAAAATGTCTTTGGAGAATATACAAAATGCGTCTGCAAAATTAGGTATTACATTTTTATTGAACGAAACGTGTTGCTGCTTCACGCCGATATCCTATGTATAAGATGGTGGCGGTTCTCAGGTCCAGCTCGCCATTTAAAAAATCGTCGCTTATACAACAATACCGTGTAAGTAATTTTTGTAAAGTTTCAAGGATGAATAAAATAATCATTATTTGTCTCTTCTCAAAACTTGTTAAATTTGACTTGAGCGGTATTGTTGTATAGTTTCTTAAACAACAATACCGCGTACCTAAGTGATTTTTGACACATTTCAAGGATGAATAATAGTTATTTGTTATGCAAGGCTGCAAAGTTGTTTTTTGGCGCGAGTACTTATATTGAATCCTGAGCGTAGCGAGGGTTTCAAAGGTACGAGACGCAGAATAACTTTGCTGCCGAGCGAAACTGTTTTCACCTCACTACAGCGAGGAAAATGCTAGGTGCAAGAAAAACGCAAATAATATATTAAATAGTGTTTTTTTTTTCATGCGGTGTCGTGCTGGCCAGTTCGATTATTCTAAAAATAAGGTTGGCGCACTGGCTTGAATTAATGTCATTGTGTTTCCTCCAGAGGGTCTCATTCACTATTTCGAATGCGGCGTGACGGCTCCCAAAGATGCAAAAGATAAAACAAGGATTGTTATAAACGACAATTATGATAAAATCAAAATACAAGACAAGGAATACCAGTGGGAAAATGACAAATCTCTCGCTCTTGACGAACAATGGTCCAAGGTAGATTTCTACTATATTTCGTTTCATACTTGGCCACAGCCCGGACACTCCATACAACGCGCGTGAAATAATCACCTATTACTACTACATAGGTCAATGTCGTCTGTACACGCGCACACGTATACACATTCGTTCACTATACGCACACCTTTGCGACTGAGGGCTCCTCGAGGGGCTCCCGGGGTGCGGTAACTCGGTCCGGTGCGGGGCGGAGAGATTCTACCTCGGGTTATTACTTATTCTATGACTGGCTTAAAAGTTCTAAACAATCGCCCTGATTCACAACAAAATAATTATTACAGTGAACATTAAAAACACGAATCGATCTCATATAAATAATCTGGAGGGCAACCATGAAAGTGTCCATCTGGAACAATGAAACACGTAGTCCTGTCAAAAAAGACATTACCTAGTCTACTAGTTCGGTACTTCAGTTAGGTTAAAATTGGTTAGAATTCCACGAAACGTCTGCCCGTATTTTCGGAATTTCGTTTCATGGTAGGGGCTGAACTAAATCCACATGCATGTAGTTAATCAATTTTTTTAAAAATACTACTAGGGTGGCATACAAGCATACGGCCCGCCTGATGGTAAGCATCACCGTAGCCAATAGACGCTTGCAATACCGGGGGTATCACTCACGCGTTGCCAACCCTCCCAACCCCCCCAAGTGGAGCTCTGGAGACCTTACTTACCGTAGGAACACAACATGGCCGAGACCAATGCTATTTGGCTACGATCTTCTGTAAGGTGGAGGTCCTTCCCCAGACGGGCTGCTCCGATTTGAGCGGATTATCCGCTGTGCCCTACCTCTCGAAAATAAATAAATTAATATAACGTTGACGCTATGATGAAGATATGGTTATTTGAACCTGACTAATTTTATGCTTCATTCAATTCCAATCTTTATTATTCTACTATGCTGAAGTGATAGCTCTTTTTTTTTTAGGTAGAAGAGACCATATTGAAGTTTGTAGAAGACACGACAACCATGATTCCAGGCCTGCAATATGAGAAACGGAATCCTTACTTTCCCGGAGATCCGGATTTATATCTCTACCATACATACCGATATGTAATTTCGTTTTTATTTTATTATGCTGCGCTTACAATAGCCGGCGGAGATTCGTGTCGCGTTGGCGTATTAAAAACATCGTGTACAGAATTTGCAGAGAAACCTAACCCTCAAAAGATATAAGAATCAAGTTTACTCATGTTATTCTCAATGTATTTAATCGAAAATTAATAAAAATTTACATTATGATAACGTTTAGTATTCGATGAAAATTCGTTGAAATCTGATCAGAATTATCTAAAATAACTGAATACTTACTTTGGTCAGGTTTCTCTTCAGCTGACAGTACGTGCATACATGATGGTTTTCTCTTTACTCTCAAGTGTTACAAAAGTTCGAGCGAGCAATACTACGCGTTGCACCGATCTACCCGGCCACACTGTCGCGGTAGTACGAATATTCGCCGACGCTAATGTAGCCAAGCCATTACAATACTTAAGATTATAAATTGCTTTAATGAGACCATTTTTTATACCACTAAGATGGCAAACAAGCATACGGCCTGCCTGATGGTAAGCAGTGACCGTAGTCTATGGACGCTTGCAACACCGGGAGTATCACTCGCGCATTGCCGACCCTAAAGACGAAGAAAAGAAATTCAATACCTAATCCTAATAATTTTCTTTTGTTAAGGTACGTATGTTGCAAGAACAATTACCTGATCCAGTAGCAGGAATGACTGATAGAGTTGACAGAGCGGTAGCGAGTGAGTCATTTTTTATCTATTTAATTTAGCTTTTCCCTGCGGCTACACTCGCGGTTCATTTTATGGCATAGATCTCGTTTGACAACAAAACAACCCATGGCGCGACTTGTGGCGCCATCCGTTGGCCGTACAGCGCTGTCTATAGGTAGAAAAAATATTTTCCATTGGAATGACATACTTACTTTCACAGGATATAAGCCTATGTTAGGCTCTGTACCCTTGACAGTACATGTACAAATTTTCATAATGATCGGCTGACTATTCAAGCCGTGAAGGAATAACAAACAAACAAACTCCCTTGCTCATTTATATCCCGTTCTTATATAAAACAGATGGCGCCACAAGTCGCGCTACGCACGCGCCCGCACGCGAGCAAGCGGGCGCGGCCGAGCGGAGATGTGTAGCCGGGCAGCGCAACTCCTCTCCGCTTTATTGGAAGCCGGGCCTTACGTTCCCCTTCTATATTTTTTTCATTAAATTCACTTTTCCTTTACTCTCAGTTCTACCACAGACCCAAAAAGAATTATATGCAAGAAACGCTGCCTTGCAATACACTTATAAACAGAAGAAAGCGGAAATGGACAGGGAATTCCGAAAACGGGTATCTATTTTAACAAATTTATTTTTCAAATAAAAAAAGAACAATTCAAATCTTTTAATTGTAGGTAAGAATTTGAATTAAAACTTTTCAAGACAACTTTAAAATAACGAATTTATCTGTATATTACCTAAGGCGCTGCGCAAACATTTGCCGGTTACTGAAACCGATCACTTTTTGATCGTTAAATGGAAGCAACTGGACACAAAAAATGTTTACGTATGCGCAGGGCAACCTAATAAATAACGAATTTCTGTATGTAGTGCGCAGCGCTAGCAAGACAATACTAAAAAATAAGTTTAACATTTCTCTGTATATTAAGGCGAGTCGCCGAGGAGAGCGGGCAAAGACTTTTGCCAGATCAAATGGTTTAGGTATTTACTATTACATAACGGTCTTACGAAAAATACACGATATACCTAAGGATATTGTCTAAAGAATGTGCTAATTTGTTACACGATTATACGTACTTTATTTGATCATATAAAATCCTAAAAACTGGCTAAAATAAAAGTCTAAAACGAATTATCAAACTTTGCACATAATTTTTATATGGAGATATTTCTCTTAAAGTACTTACTACAGAGAACGTGCTAAATATTGGTTTTGAATTTTGGTTTTCGTAAAACTTGAAGGTTGCCCAGCGGTTTGACAAAAAAGCCGCCGCGCCGCCCGCTACCCTGCCGCCGCCGCCGGCGCAGCCGCTTAGCTCGCGTTAAAATACCTTAAGGCGCTGCTCAAACGTGTTGCCGGTTACTGACACCAAACACTTTTTGATCGTTAAGTGGAAGCAACTGGACACAAAAAATGTTTACGTATGCGCAGGAAGTGGATAATTTCACACTGGTTCTTATCAAACATTCATCGGTAGCTTGTATCTGACACAAGACACAAAAAGTATCCACGATTGCGCCCCCGCCTAGTCATCATCCCAGCCACAAGAACGAGAAGTCCACTGCTGAACGTAGACCTCCCAAAAACGTTTCCAGCATTCAAATAAAGTGATTAATATTATTGATTTCTACAGTATGACGACCAAAGAGCAAACAATGACAAAATATTGAAGGACGCACTAAAGAAACAAAATGAGAGGCACGAGGAGAACTTGAAGGTTAAAGTAGCTCAGAAAGAAAAGGAGGTAAATTTTTTTTATGCAACAAAGGTGGCAAACGTGCATACGGTCCGCCTGATGGTACGCATCACCGTAGCACATAGACGCTTGCAATACCGGGGGTATCACTCACGCGTTGCCAACCCTCCCAACCCCCCAAGTGTTCTGGAGACCTTACTTACCGTAGGAACACAGCATGGCCGAGACCAATGCTATTTGGCTACGATCTTTTGTAAGGTGGAGGTCCCTCCCCAGACGGGCTGCTCCTATTTGAGCGGATTATCCGCTATGCCCTACCTCTCTTGAAAACGGTCTCTTGATATACGGTTTTTATAAATCTATAATTTTATATAAATAAACATTCTTGGACTATAAGCTTGTACTTTGGGTACTAGATTGCTGATAAATACACAAATACTTTTTTTTTAAATAAATAAATACTTATTATACATAGAAAACACCCTGACCAAGGCAAACAGACATAATATTTGCCTTGCGCAGGAATCGACCCCGCGTCTCTCGAGATAATCGGGCCTGTATCTGCATATGTCATACACGTACCAAAAACATGGACTTGGACACAGTAAAAGCTGTTAGGAGGCTTAAATTGGCGGTGAAAGCCCTACGCTCCCGCAACAGTCCGGTGTCTCAGTAAAGGGTGTCAGTACACCCAAACTGATTAGTCCATTAAAAAAAAAAGGAGGCTTAAATTTTAGGTATTGTTGGTAAAAACGGACGTAAGTCTACTTTTCTCTTTCTCTTTTTCATTTCTCTTTTTTTTTCTTCCTTTTTACCTTTTTTCCTTTCATGTTGTAAAATGTCGGCAAAGACTCAGGGATACTCCTACATTTCAGTCCTGTTTACGGATAGTTTCGTGAGAATATATAAAATAGGTCGTGTGATCATTACTTTTAAAAAAGTATTATTTTTCAGACAATAGTAAAGCTCAATAAAATGGTCGCTGAAAAAGTTGCCGCTGAAAAGAAACTGTTTGCCAAGGCTCTTTATGAAATGCGCATGATGCTCCAGCAAGTTGAAGACAAGCTAAATGGTAAGAAGTGCTTGTTGCAAATCGAAAAACGGCTGCTTCACCAAGCGACGAACATGCAATAATGTTTTATTTTATTTATTTATTTTATACTACTAAAGTTGTAAACAAGCATACGGCCCGCCTGATGGTAGCATCACCGTAGCCTATAGACGCTTGCAATACCGGGGATATCATTCCAACTGCCAACCCTCCCAACGCCCCCAAGTGGAGCTCTGGAGACCTTACTCACCGTAGGAACACAACATGGCCGAGACTAATGCTATTTGGCTACGATCTTCTGTAAGGTGGAGGTCCTTCCCCAGACGGACTGCTCCGATTTGAGCGGATTGTCCGCTGTGCCCTAACTCTCTTACGGAAACAAGCATACGACTCGCCTGATGGTAAGCATCACCGTAGCCTATAGACGCTCAGTCCGGGAACGGGCAAATGGGATTATTGGGAGTAAGAAAATTGCGGGCATCGGCTATTAATAAATATTTGAAAAACACTGCTGTCCGCGGTGTTACCTGTGTTTTATTATATCTATACCATTTAATTGTATACAAAGCAGCGTCATCTATTTTATAAAGCACCATTGACTATTAGACTTAATCTTACGGGAATCGCGTACTTTTCGTGATAAAAAGTACCCTATAGTTAATCCAAGGTATAAGCTACCTACTTGCATACCCAATATCTTAAAAATTATCTCAGTAATTTGTAAAACACGTGAAGAAGTAACAAAAATACTCACAACCTTTATAATATTAGTGGAATATTTCAGAACGCCTCAAAGTTGAACGGGAGACACGCAGATCTCAAGTGCTATGGGCAGCTGGAGCAGCATTGCTTGCGGCTACGAAGAAGGGAGACCCTGTAGTCAGAGTTGACAGAGAATTGAATGCTATTGAATGCACTGGTAAGTATGGTGAAACATTAGTAACATTACCTTCTTGAAATAATTAGACAGTGAAAGAGGATTTAAGAAAAGCGAGGAATAAAGGCTCTGTCCCACTGCTGCGCACGCTGCGAACGAACACGTGGGCCACGTGGCACATTACAGCTGCGTGGATGACTACGTGGGTCTACGTTTCCACTGCAGTACAAGCTATACACGAATATAAAACCACGACTACGTACAGCTGTAGCGTGGCCCACCAGGCGCACAGAGAGGCTACGCATTGATTGTCATAGTTTTTGGTTTGTAATGTGCCACGTGGCCCACGTGTTCGTGCACAGCATGCGCAGCGATGTGCACGCTTTGTGGAACAAGCTGTGTACCGCATTCACTGCGTGCATGGCGTTGACAGCGTTGAGCTATGTTGAGCAAGCCACGCGTGTATTAATGACGTCACTTGATGGTTAACGTGTCCGTGGGTTGCAGTGGACACTATCACGTACATCCTCTTGCAAAGCAAAGCTTAACACACGTGCGTAGCTTCTTCGTGCGCAGCAGTGGGACAGCGCCTTAACTCAATAATTCATATTTATTCATTGCAAAAACATGTTAAAATTAAAGTAAGAACAAGCATACTTCGTCAAAACATGACATGCAATGTATGTTTGGGCACTTTGGACGAAGATGAAGTACACGTAGCGAATTGTGGTTACAATTTAAATCTCTGTACTATAGGACTAAAGCTGTACACTGGTAAATTCAAGCGATAGAAATCTTCCGTAGGTGCAAGAAATATAATAGACCTGACGATTCGAGAACTCATTATAACATTCTATTAACGGATCTTAAACGCGCACATTGTTTTTACAAATTTTACATCCGACGTTTCGTTCGAGTTGCATCTGCTGTCCAAACGTCTAAAGTCTAATGTCATTTTAGGTGAAGGTGACAAGCTGGTAATGACTGTTCTCAAAGCGATACCAGATTCCGTACGTGAAAACGGAATTGTACCAGAGAGTGTATTGCGTGAGAGATATCATAAAGTGAGTTTATAAATTCATTTAAAATCTTTATATCTATGATTGTTTTATAGTTGTTACGGTTCAATGAATATTTTTTTAGTTAATAATCATTTTTGAGAGAAAAATATCACATACCTACACACCCCGCCTCAGATCATCAGATGGGATAAAAAAAAATATACCTATCTAATTTTTTTTTTATTCTGCCATTGTACTATAACTCATAGCCTGTCTGTTGTGATCAGAAAAACAATATCTAGGTTTCATACTGTCTTTTATACATTCTTTCGACAATTTACGCGACAGAATAACTGGGACATCAAAAACCTAAAATTAAGGATTATATTCTTCTTCTTCTTCTATTAATTAATAAATCGAAACATTATACTTATACAAGAGCTCGTGTCTTTCCTGGTTATTCTTTCAAGCTTAAATCGCTAAACCTAATTTTAAACTAAGTCATAGAATAAGTAATAACCCTCGGTAGAATGGCCACTCTCCGCCCCGCACTGACTCGCGTTACCTCACCCTAGGCGGGTATCGAAGCGGGTGCAATCTCAAAGGTGTGCGTTTAGTGAACGAATGTGTATACGTGTGCGCATACGTGTGCGCGTGTACAGACGACATTGGCCTATGTAGTAGAAATAGGTATTTATTTCACGCGCGTTGTATGGTGTGTCCGGTGTGACTAAGGCTGACATCAGACGGACTGCATCGCAGCGACCGCGCGCGGTTGATATATTTAACTGCATGCAGTTGTACGTTCGACTTCGTGCAGTCATGATATCAACTGCACGCGGTCGGCTGCAGTCGAGTGAAGTCTGATATCAACTGCATGCAGTCCGTTTGATGTCAGCCTAAGTGCCACAACCATAAATCTTTTGCAGATGGAGGCAGTGGCGTTACGAGTGGCTCTGGTAGAGGCTGAGGGAGCTCCATTAGGAATATTCTTCATGTCTTTTGTACAATCCATATTTCTCTTCATGAAGGTGAAAATAAACATACTGTAGTTTTTATTTTATTTTGTTTAGTTAATTAATAATGAAATAATAATAAATTGTAGTATTTGACGACCTCCGTGGCGTAATGGTTACCATGCCAGACCGCCATCCACGAGGTCCTGGGTTCGTATCCCGGTCGGGTCGTGATGAAAAACGAACTTTTTCTGATTGGCCTCGGGTCTTGGATGTTTATCTATAGGTATATGTATTTGTTATAAAATATAATACCTATCATTGAGTTAGTATCCCATAACACAAGTTTCGAACTTACTTTGGGGCTAGTTCAATCAATCTGTGTGAATGTCCCTATATATTTATTGACACAGCGCCATTATAAATTCTTGCCAGTTCTTCTATACGAATCTGCCATTTGTACCGGTGGTGGTAGGGAAAAAATGTGACGAGAGCTTGGGATAGGCCTATTAGAATAAAGAAAGAGATGAGTTCATTTAGATTTATGAAACAAAATAATTCGACGTCTGAAAGAATCACAAAAATTCTACTTTATTATATTAAGCGTCTTTTTGTAGCTTTCGGGAATACCTCAAGCAGAAATCGACAAACCTCCACAGGCACCAATCTCACACTTGGACACTTTCGATTTGTTGCAAAGAGCCAGGTAACTCGAATGAAATTTATTGTTCAACTATTGGTCAACGTTTACAGCATGTTTCTGGAACACAATAGGGCAACGAAAATTTATATAAAGTTGGCAAGATAGTAGCAGTTAAATAAAATAAAAACGTAACAAAGAAACTATGGAATAAAATATAACTACGAGACATGTATATTAAATTAAAGATAAATGTCTCGTAGTTTGAACTAAGAGCCGACAAAGACTGTTCGAGCAGTTTGGCGTATGGACCGATCTTGCAGTCATACAGCTTGAAGCGATGACCGCACGACCGCCCGAAGTAGTTGAACTGCACGAGCGGTCTATGTATGTTGATCAATGGCAAACTGCTATTTATCAACATACATGGTGCAGTCACTGTGCAGTCACAGCCTGAAGCAATTCACCCTGACTGCTTCAAGCAGTCCGTGTCCGGCCCTTAAAATCCGAATTTTATCAGACTGTATATTGATGTAAAATAATATTATTTGAACACAGGTTTTGGATAGAGCGCGGTAACTTGGCACTAGCACTTCGCTACGTGAGCTCGCTTCAAGGCGCCTCGGCGGCCGCCGCCTCGCGCTGGTACGAGGCGGCCCGGTCCCACCTCGAGACGAGGCAGGCAGCCGAGGCAGTGTTGGCACACGCCGCTGCTTTGGGCTTACAATACATTTAATTTGTAAGTATCATTAATTCATTCTACTTTTTGCTTTGTCAAATACATAGTCCATATACATACTTACAATACGGTATTCCAAAAGCAAGTGCTGACTTGCCAGTTCTTCTTAGTACAAATCTGCCGTCTGAACTTGTGGTGGTAGGGAAAAATTGTGACGATTCGAAAGAGTTTGTATTAGGCCTACCTGAATAAAGACAATTTCATTTCATTCCAAATAGTACGGTTATTGCCATGTTGCCATGTCATCCTATATCTTTATGGTCGCAATAAATGTTGAGTATTGTGTATTAATAATTTCTATCGGCTATGGTGATGCTAACCATCAGGCGGGGCTTGGGCCGTATGCTTGTTTGCCACCTTTGTGGCATAAAAACAAAAATTCCTCCAAACCAGCGCAGCGGTCCGCTCCGGCTTCGCACGGGTTTCAGTAAAGATCTCTAAATCATCATCTCGGCCACAAGAAGTCCACTGCTGGACATAGGACTCCCCCAAACGCCTCCAATGCGACTTGTTGGTATTATATTTTAAATAATTATGTACTACCCGTCCGCCTCAAGTTTGCCGTTACCTCCCGCCGTGTACACCCCAATGCACCTCAAGGCAGATCCGCAGTTGCTTAGCTATCGGATCTGCCTTGAGGAGCGGTATGTTTAATACCTTATGTTATCCGGGTGGTAATTCCGAACAGTAAAAGAATTTTTCAAATCAGTCCAATGGTTCCGGAGCCTATTCAATGCAAACAAACTGTGTCTTATCAAAAAACAACCATGATGATGGTGAAAGTCTTCGGAATAAGTGCTGTAAAAATTTAAATATAGTTTTGATAAACATAGATAATGCCATGTAAAGTGCCATTACTAAAAAATATGTAGTAAGTATTTGCAATAGAAAATAACTGTTAATAAACACTTTCAGGTTCGGCCATGACTGCACGATGAAACTAAAAATTGTGCCAACATTAAACCTGTTACTAGCGGTGTTTGTAAATATAATTTTATTAATGTTTTATTTATAGAAACTTTGGATTGTGGAAGCGTTTTAAATTAAAAGTATTAAATAAAAATTGAAAAAATGTATGTTTTCTTTTATTTAACACTAGGGGCGAGCTTAGCATGGGTTTTACTAAGACCCCAAATTTTTTTGAAAATATAATACAGCCATTGTTACTAGTGGATAGTGTAACTTCCCAACGTTGTAAGAATTTTTTGTAATCGGTCCAGCGCTTTTTATTCATTACAAACACACACACACGCACACAAATCTTTCCTCTTTATAATAGTGTAGACTAGCTGTCGCCCGCGGCTTTACATGGTCAAGGGGAAGAGCCAATGAGTTTAAAATTGACTAGGTACAAGCAAACAAATAAACAAAAATTTTCACAATACCTTTAGAAATTACACAAACCTTCGTCTAGCTAGACGAGTAAACATTAAATTATGGCTAAAAAGAGATAACTTTGACACTTAATGCGTAATTAAGATTAAAATGTGTTTTTTTTTAAATTATTTTTTTATTTATATGGTTCGCAAACTAGTTGCTACAGAGTACAGTCAAGAGCACGTCAACCTTTACACATCGGACTTTTTATGTACAATCGATTCAAATTGCTGTGCTTTGCTTGCCTTCAGTTGAGTCCAATATCTCATGAGATTTGTAAGTTTTCATCAAAGAAATTTTATTTTATCAGTTCATCGGCTATGGCTAGGTAACTAGTAGAGCCTACTTAACTGTTATAGTTTTCATTAAAGGTGCAGCATATGGACTACTACCATGGTTTTTTTCGAATTTCTAAACATAAGACTTTCGGAGATAGAGGGGGGGGGGGACCACCGTGCAAAACGAAAATAATAATAATAATAATAATAAACTTTATTTATTTGTTACTCCACAACATGTATGAATGGTACAACCTGTATCATAGGGGCCACAGTGACGAGGGAGACATAAGCGAAAAAAATTAATTTATACGGAAAATATTATATTAATATGTGTCTGTCTCCCATGTCACCAGGAGGGTACAATGTTGTGGAGAACTGGCGCCTGAACTAGTTTTCCGAAGAAACTGTATTACAGGTCGCCAGCCCTCCACCCCGTGGCCGGCACTAGGAACATTTTTTTTTTAAATATTTTTATAAAAGAAGTGGATATAATTATAAAACTACAAAAACACAAAGATGAGTTGAGCAGTTAGTTTTGCTTTGCCAAGGTTAACATCCATTAGTTCGATAAGAAAAATAGTAAACGTTACTGTTTCGATACTACCCACGAACAAGTCGAGATCGGTATCTACAGGACAGAAAAAAAAAAGGGATGTATAGAGCATTAATGCAAAATTGAGATGGTAGTTCGAGAGACTAGCCAACCGGATGCAACAGGGACTCAGTTTCAAGGTAATTATGTCTAAGGAGCCATTTGGTTACAACTTTCTTGCAGGTGTATTTTGTCATGTGAATAATTTGATTCTTTGTATTGACGGTTTTATATAGGAAAGGTCCCAAGAAATCAAAGAATTTTGTAGCAAAGGTTGTATTGTAGGAAATTATTGGCAACTGAGGTCTTTTATTGCGGGTAGATAATTTGGGGTTATATACTAAATTAGAGTGTTGTTTGAGGATTATGGACAAAATAAAAAGCTGCCTAACAGTTAAAACCTGACAATTGTTATAGAGTTCATGTGTCGGAAAACGAAACGGTTTGAATGTGCTAACTTTGAGAACGGCTCTTTGTGCCCTTTCAAGTTGAATGAGATGGGACTTAGCAGTACCTCCCCATGATGTATTGCAATAGACTAGTAGGGATTGACATAGTGCCAAATAGGTCATTTTCAAAATTCCACCATTTGCCACATGCCTTAACTTTTTAAATAAATAAATTAACTTTCTAAGCCGTGACGTTAGATGAGAGATGTGGCTCTTAAAATTTAAATTTGAGTCAAGCGTAATACCTAAATATTTAACAGTAGATGCTCTATTAATTTTGACACAATCACAAGAACCACTGCTACAACGAGGAGTTTCCTTTGTGTGAGCAATTATGCGGAGTCCTTCAGGGAGGACGGGGTTTTTAATGCCATAGGTCATGTAGCAGGTTTTATTTATGTTTAATGTTAATTGGTTTTCAGACAGCCAATGCCTAACACGGTCGAATCCCACTTGAGCTTTTTTATATGTTTCTGGCCAGGAGCGACCAGTAAAAATCAGGACAGTATCATCGGCGAAAGATATAACTTTGCCTTTTGCGAGGGATATATTGCAAAGATCATTTATATAGGTTAAAAATAAGCTGGGGCCCAAAATACTGCCCTGGGGTACTCCGAAACGTAGAATTTGATCGCAACTTATGTGGCTACCGATTTTAACACGTTGTATTCTATCAGAGAGGTAATCGCTGAATAATTTTAGCTGAATTCCTCTAATACCAAGATGTTCTAATTTGGATAATAGTATCGGAATAGAAACCGTATCAAATGCTTTAGCAAGATCTAAATATATGGCTAAACACTTGAATTTTGAGTCCAATGCCTTCACAATGTGGTTAGTTACAAAATCCACAGCGTGGGCTGTAGATTTTCCTATGCGGAAACCAAATTGGAACTCAGATAAAAGATTCTTATTTTCCAGATATTTAACAAGTCTGACCTTAACGATCCGTTCCAATATTTTTGACATGGCTGGTAGAATTGAAATAGGGCGATAATTGTCGATACTGTCTTTGCTGCCTAATTTATGAATGGGGTGGACTAACGCAATTTTAAATACTTTTGGAAATATTCCCTTATCCAAACAGAGATTGCAAACGTAGGTTAACGGGGGAGCAAGCCTCGTTTTATAACACTTAATAAAATCCGAGGAGATATTGTCCCATCCCACTGCTGTGTTGCCCTTCATGGAATCTATAATGCCAATGACCTCGTCCTCATCTGTATTATGCATTACAGATGATTCACAAACTCTAGGGGAAATGTTAACTATAGATTGTTTGTCTGTTCGATAGATGGACTTATTCAGATTTTCAGCTACAGTCGAAAAAAAGTCGTTCACATAATTAACAGATTTTGTGGGTGTATTTTTAATATTTAGTAGCTCTTCGGGTATTGTTTTTGTTTTTTGCATGTCGGTGACATTACGAATTGCTTCCCATATTTTTTTTGTGTTAGACCCAGCACTCTGCAATTCTTCCCTATCATGTTGACGCTTAACCTTTTTAATTAAATTATTAAGGAAGTTACGATACCTCTTATAAGTTGTCATAAGTGTTATATCAGAGGGGTTATTTTTAGCTTTCTTATGAAGGTTATCGCGATGGCGCATGCATCGCAACAAACCGGGAGTTATCCACGATTTGAAGGCATTTTTACGTCGTGGAACGCTAATAGAATAGATTTGGAGTTACTTTGTATGCAGTTTTTGACTAGGTCAACAAGTAGGGCAGCAGCTGTGTTAGGCTCAGAGCAAATATAAATAGGGGTGAAATCTAGGTTTTCCATATCTTTGGACAGAGATGAATGATTAATCAGTGTTTTAGTTTTTAAATTGCTTTTTAAATAATTTTTTAGTGGTAAAGAAAGGAGAACAGGCAAGTGATCAGTAATAGCCGAATCAATCACTAGAGTTACTGCATTAAATTTAGATTTGAGAGCCACATGATCCAAACAAGCCTCGCCACGAGTTGCAATTGTGTGGGCAGGAAGAAGTCCGTGAAAAGCAAGCAGCTCAAGGTAGTCTGCACTTTGACGATCACTGGAATTAATTATGTTGATATTGATATCTCCTGTGAGAATTAAATTTTTATAAGCAGAAAATCGAGAGATGGTCGAGTCTAGAGATTGAAGGAAGTTGGAAATGTTATGATGTGAAGGTGATCTGTAGATCGCAACAATTACTGCTTGCTTTCCAATTTTTAACGTTACACAATTGGCATCCAAAAATGGTGGAGACAACAAGTTTTTAATAGACTGTTTAGCATAGACAACTACTCCTTCATTTTGATTAGTGTTATTGGTGCTGGTATAACTAGAGTAGCCATGTAGGGTAGGTATGATTGGTGATCCCAAAAGCCAGCATTCTGTTAAAACAATAATATCAACGGCAGTACCCAGTCTGGCTAAGAGTGTTTGAAACTGTTGGAAATTGGCAGAAATACTCCTAATATTTTGGGTGAGGATAGTTAGGTTTTGCGAATGATTAGGAAGTTTGCTCAAAACTGTTTCTGGTTGGGAAATAGATGATTCAGAAACCGACACACGATCAATGTTATTAGCTACGTCATTTAATAGATTGAATTTTGATTATTAATGAGGAAGGAACGATCATGGTGAAACTGAGATAATTAGATGGACAGGGCAAGTATAAAAGGGAAAGATGTAAAATGTTTGAATATAGACATAACGAT
Source organism: Endotricha flammealis (assembly GCA_905163395.2). Lineage (NCBI taxonomy): Eukaryota > Metazoa > Arthropoda > Insecta > Lepidoptera > Pyralidae > Endotricha > Endotricha flammealis. The sequence goes on along the minus strand of LR990877.1, from coordinate 7,914,892 downwards.
GTTGAAGATATAATTATAATTAGCGGGGGATTTTGCATAAAGTTATGTTGGGGTATGGACGAACAGTATGAGATACTTTCAGGGCAAAGCAAAATAAAAGAAAAGCTAACATTGCCTATCAAAACACAAACAAAATTAAAGTAAATATAAACACTAGATTCTACATTAAACCAAGAAGTCTCAAAAAGTAAATAAAAAACAAAAAATAAGGCCTTTACCACATCGATCGAGACACACACTAAATATAGTCACTGCCCGGCATTGATTTTCTTTATATCATCTTCGTTGTCGATGCGGGTGACTTGGCATCCAGGTGCTCGCCGTAGATATACGCGGCCGTTGCTAGTCATTGCCTATCAAAACACAAACAAAATTAAAGTAAATATAAACACTAGATTCTACATTAAACCAAGAAGTCTCAAAAAGTAAATAAAAAACAAAAAATAAGGCCTTTACCACATCGATCGAGACACACACTAAATATAGTCACTGCCCGGCATTGATTTTCTTTATATCATCTTCGTTGTCGATGCGGGTGACTTGGCATCCAGGTGCTCGCCGTAGATATACGCGGCCGTTGCTAGTCCAGCAGAACTGATAATTATTCCCCGCTGCAAAGTTTCTTGCCAGGTAGTAAAGCTTTTTCGCTTTTGGGGTAAGGCATTCGGACAAATATATGGGGACTTGGGAGCCTTTAAGCTTTAGGTTTGATGTTCCAAATTTTATAGGATTATCTCTGTTGAATTTTCTAACTGCCTGAATTAATCCGCTTTTCAGAACCACATTGTTAAATTCGACCACCACTGGTCCATGAGTTCCAGGTTTTCCCCGAATTCTATAGATGTCCTTGACATCCTGAGATTGCACTCCAACATCCAAGGCCTCGCCCGTTCTCTGCACCAGGTCCAACAGACTCTCCTTTGTCTCATTATCCTGTTTAGGGACGTTATGCAGTTCGATGGATGCAACCTTAAGGCTACGTTCCAGGTTCTCCACCCTAGTTTCTAAAGACGCGATGTAGGCGCCATCTTGTTTTCGCTGATCCTCCAGGGTGGACAGTCTCTGTGTCATTTCATCGAATTTGGTGGACATGAAGTCGATACAATTCCTCATCTCGGTGTTTTGGCTCTTTATGTCATTGAGTGTATTGACCATGTCACTATGTTTTTTATCTTGGTCTAGTTTCCAGTTCGAAAACATATCAGAAAAATATTGTTTTAAAGAGTCAAATTCGCTGTCTCTGGGACGCTTAATTGCTCTCAATGGTACCGACACATTGTCAGTGAGTGTTTTCCGGGTAATTCTTTGTTCCTCCAGGTCTAAAGCAGATATATCTGGCTCCGAGCCAAATTCTGGGCGTGCACTTTTTGGTGGAGTTCGTTTCAACATTATGTAGTAGTTCAGGAAAAAAAATAAAAATAAAAATAAAAATTTACATACAATAGGTTGGAAGGACCTGATTTTACGCAGCGATTCTATGTAATGTAGCACTACACGTAGCACTGTTACACGATGAAGTAGAATCTGTAGCAGGCAGACATTAATTTCGACCGCGGCGATAACTTGTTCGGTAGCTCCGCCGTCAAAGACGCCCAACTGCACGCAGAACGCAACAGGTTCGAACCCCCGCAGCCACCTCAAAAATTTTAACTTTTCTAATTTTAAATTTAAATATTTAATTATAACAAATAACAGTCTCAGTGCACGTCCACGCTCGGCAGCGGTCCGGGGGGAAGGAAGAAAATTAACACGATAAATGTAAATAATTCCGAAACGGACATTGTATCGAAAAATGATCTTTCCACACCCTTAATGTTTTGAAGAGACACCTACAACATGGGGTGGGCGCGAAAAAAAAAACATTTTCACAATTTTGTCCCAGCACTTTGTTAACATTGTTAATATGTGTATACATACCAAATTACAGCTTTCTAGCATTAAGCGTCTAGGCGCTAGACCGCGGACAGACAGACAGACAGACAGACAGGCAGACAGACAGACATGGCGAAACTATAAGGGTTCCTTGTAGTTTACTACGGAACCCTAAAAAAGAATAGTTGCAATAACTTACTATGAGCGAACAACTATTTCTGCAACTGGCTGGTCGTTTGTTTAATTTATCTATGGTCATACCGTTCAGGAGTTGCGCATCATTGCAGCTGTGCGCATGCGCCTTAGCGGATTTTATATATTCAGTCATGCATGACTTTTGTTTCCGAGGTAAGCAGAGAGTAGCAAGAAATACTTTGTAAGGTAATGCCGAATATCCAGCCGAATATGCGGGTTGGATCCCGCATATGCCAAACATGTGATTACATACTAATACATTTGCAGTAATAATTTGTCCATTGTTTGTGTTTTCCGAACTGTAAGTAACTGTTGGCACGTCTAAGTCGAGGTGCCGTCGTCGCTGCCCAGGCGTGCCTCCGCGCTCCCACCTCCACTCGTTAGAAGAGGCACGCCTGCCTGCACGTCGACGCGCGCCGCGCCTCCGCCACGACTCTTCATTCTGTGTGCTATACAGGGTTACTTTTCGACCCCCCGCCAAAAATAGATATGATTTAAGGAAAGTAATATAAAAATATTTGGTGAAACAAAAAATTTAAATTAAGTTTTAAAATCCACATTTTACAGTCACTTTTTTAAGTCTTAATTTTCTAGGAACGGTCGGTCACCCTCGCGCCAGTCAACGACTACGGCGCATTGTCATTGGTTGAAAGGATGATATCAGCTACGCATGCGCGTAGTGCTATGTGGTGCTATGCTGCGAGACGGTCGCACGCGCGGGTGACTATAATTTTAATTTGTGTTTGTAAAATTTTGAAAAAAATAAGTTAAGTTAATAAGTTAAATAATCTATTTTTATTTCATAAATTCATTGTACTGCTGCTATAGAATCACCTAAAAAAAATTGGCGGGGGGTCCAAAAATAACCCTGTATGACTAAAGAAAGGATAAGTACATTTATACAAAGCTATACCTCTTCCGATAATTGACTAGCTAATGATGAATTAAATAGTTCGCCGTATATTCGAAGTACTTATGTATAGGATGTTGGCACACTTGTTTATTGTAATTATACATTTCCTTATTTGTGGGTTATAACTGTAATGTTTAGCAACGCACTACGTACGTTCGTTTATGATGGCCTATTCCTTGTTGGTTGGTATGTCTGATTGTTAAGGTAACCTATTATCTTTTTTCTTTTCTGCAGAAACTCTCCATTGCCAATAAAAATATAAACATACAAAGCGAGAAATAAATATATAACGAACAAAAGGCGGTCTTATAGCAAAAGCAATATTTTATTTTGAAAATATTTTGGAAGAGAATTTTCACGTCCTTGCCCTAGGTGGGATACGTGATACGAACGAACCCTGTCGGTATCCGGTCGAGTGCTCTTACTACTGAGTTACAGAGAAGTTTAGGAAAGGGTGGCCATTTTTTAATTTGAAAGAAAGAAAATACCTATTTGGTGCTTCATAGCACTTAAAACACTAAACAAAAAATCTCATTTTAAAATAGCACCAAAAATTTCTTATAAACTGTCTTGAAGCACGTGCGTGCATATTAATGACGACATCGCCCGCTAACGATCTTGCTAAATCAATAGGATATGTTATAATGGTGCTGGTCAAAAGGATATAATGAAAAAACTGAAGGTTCACTGACTAAATAATAATGTGGCGCAAGTTGTTGATAATAGGCCAGGAGCTGTGTGCAAGAGGTCCTGAATGACCACGGTTTAATGCACAGCCACAGAATTCATAATAGTACTAACGTCACAGCCTAAGCTGCTGATCGTAGAGACTTCAATCAATCAAAGAATTCAATCGCTGTCTCACTCATACAAAATAGCAATTGAAAGGGACAGCGAGTGTGTTTGAATTGAAATAGAATCGGTTTTTGTTACGAGAATCTGCCCCCTGGCCAGAGTCCTGCGAGACTATACTCGTAATAAAAAGAGTGCAAAATCTATTCTCAATATGAAGCTCCATCTCTTTCATACAAAATACAAAGCGAGCGAGATAGCGCTTAGAGATTGACACTAGATTTTGACTGTTTTTGTTACGAGAACAGACTGACAGACCCGCTGGCTGGATCTCGCAGAGATTGTAATGTAACATTGTTTAAATAAAATAAAAATAAATCAAATCTATATTGCCCACATGGACTTGACATGGCTGCTAGTCCCTCAAATAAAATGATAGTGTAGACAGAAAACTACAAGCAATCGTCAATAACACTGTTACATGTTCTGACTACACCAGATCAAATTCCGATAATAAAATAATAATATGATTTGTATAAAAGTCATTTTCGCTAATAAAATGTACATGCACTATTCGATTCGATTTTCTATTTCTGTTAAACGATATCGTTCAACTTTCACGCATTCTTGTTCCGATATCTAGCGGAAATTTTTTATTTTATTTTTATTTTATTATAATACTAGCTTTTGCCCGCGACTTCGTCAGCGTGGAAATTGTTTATAGGGCAGTTAATTTTTTCCGGGCGACCATTTTAAATCAAAACTACAAAGTAAGTACCCATTCGAAATTCTTATTCTATTTTTCATCGCCCTAAATATTTTTTTTGTAAATTGTATGTACATATGTATATTCAATGTATCTATACATATAGACAATTTTTTTTACACTTTTATTTATATGTATACTAGAGAAACCCGCGCAACTTCGTGTGCGTTTATCCCGCTTTCCCGTGGGAATTTCAAAAAATCCTTTCATATCGGTTGCCTACATCATACACCACACTTTTCAGAACACACCCAAAAAATTTTCATATGTTTAGATTTTTTTTTTCTATTTTTATACTTCTCATTACAATCTTTGGAGTGGGCGTTTATGAAATAGGCTAGCCCGACCGGTGAAGAGCCACCTTTATACAGAATATTGACGTGAAGCAGCAATGCGTTTCGTTCGGGGAGTGAATTATCCGAAATTCTTGTTTGTCACCTTTGTGGTATAAAAAAAATCTAACTTATTCCTTATACTATTTCTCGCTATATCCTGTTTTTTCCTGTTATAGGTCGGCAACGGGTTAGGGACCCTAGAATCTATGTGCTCCATAGTCGACGGTAATCACCTAATATCAAATGATCCATATTCCTGAGCTTGTTTTCCAACCACTTCCGTTAAAAAAATGTATCAGTATATCGGTAATCCAATGTTCAATACCTACAACCTCAGCCTACAATAACAGCACATGAGTAAATAAAACCACGGAATTTTATTTACTCATGTGACAACACTACGAAATAATAGAGCGAGTCGACGTAATGAGATTTCCTATAAGTGAGAAAGAGACAATATCAAAATGTATGCCATTTAACCATTGACCAATTTAACTTGAACCCTGACAAATATTATAAAATGTAATATTTAATTACTTACTATTTATTATCGATGAATATGATTCAGTCCGCTTTATACATAGTTAGAATTTTAGCTGTTTTTCCGATATCACAAACAGAATAAATAGACGACATTATGATTGAATATTCACAATTTATAATTACATGACAGATGACACTTCACTTCACGGATGTGTCAAAATGAAATGTAATTGAAATCAAAAGCACTAAGGAGTATGAGTATTGATATCAACTCGAAGAAAATTACCCACAAAATACATTTTTTTTCAAGAATTTCAATAAAATAAGAATCACATCTTCCATCAATTCTCTTAAACAATTTTTATGCAAAATTTGAAGTAGATTGGACCAAGGAATCAAGTTGTCCCATAGTAACTTTACCCCCTCTTTTTTACCCCCTTAGAGTTCGAATTTCGAAAAATCCTTTCTTATCGGACGCCTACGTCTTATAATAGTTCCCCCTGCCAAGTTTCAGATTTTTACGATGAGCGGTTTAGGCTGTGCGTTGATTCTCAGTCAGTCAGTCAGTCAGGACAAAGCATTTTATATATATAGATTATTGAATAACTAGTGAAACCCGCGCAACTTCATTTGCGTTTATTAATTAATGCACAGCAGCGCCATCTATATTCTTGAAGAAATCCTAAGGGAATCGCGTACTTTTCGGGATAAAAAGTACCAAGTGTTAATCCAAAATATCAGCTTCCTTTATACCAAATATCATAAATATTGGCCCAGCAACAACGTGAAAAAGTAACAAACTTACACACAACTTTCGCCTTCATAATATTCAAATCAAATCAAATCAAATAATTTATTTGTGATCCACAGGTAAATAAGATACAGATGTTACAAATACATTATTTTAGAGCAAGCTGTGATCAGCCCTAAAGGCATACAAATTTGTTGATATTAGTAGGGTAAATGGCGGTGGCAGTGATTCTGCCTTCGGCAACAGAGAGCGCGGTTTCGATACCCTCTCGGGGCAAACATTTATGAGTTGGCATTTCTGTTTGTTTCACCGTTTCGTTTGTATATCTGTAAATGCACCATTATCTGGACCCACAGGCGGGATAATTAGACCCTTACTGATGTTGTATGCTAAAAAGTACACCAGCTCTTTGCCTATATAAACATCCACTAAATCGCAAGTTCCCTTCGTAAATATAAATCGAGTTTGTGCAATGTCCTATCCAGTCAAACGTTGTAACTATCGCGAGTATGTGTTATATACATTTTTAATACATATATGTTACGGAAATAAGTATATAAAAAAATTTGGAAGTTTTCCTTGTCTTGACAAATGTGGCGTCACAGCCAAGTTCCTATAAAAATTTAAATAATTCTCAAATTATTTTTTAATAATCAACAAGTAGTTACGTTAGGAATTAATTTAAAACTATACATGCAAAATATCATTGCTATGTATCGTTAAAAACATTTTTTTAATATATTTTTTTTGTGTTTTATATATCAAGTAATGGTTATGAATAAATTACTTTTTCAAAGTAATAAATAGAATATAGATTAACTATATAATTATAGTATTTATTAGTATAGTTCTGTGTTTTATAACACAAATTATTCTGTTGGTTATAATGATAATATTATATGAAAGGCAAAGTTTATTATATTTACGAGTGATATTGTGATTTACTACGTAGGTAGGTATTAATAATTTAAAATTACTTTTATTGCGAAGTTTTTATTGAGTTTAATTATAAATGTTGCATGGCAGTGCCCACCCCAAGTTCGTGCGACCTACGATAATTTTTAACAAAATTCAGTAGATTTTTTTACTGTTTGTGTATAAATAAACACTATCAACTTTTAAGGAGTGTAAGTGAAAATGATCGTATTAGTGCTATTTTGGATACTATGTTGTGTTTACGCGTTTATGCTGTGGATAAGGAGGTCACAGGATACTGACAATGAGCCCCCGGCCATGCCAGGGGCCTGGCCTATTGTTGGCCATGCCCCGTTATTAGTTGGTGATAGTTGTTGTAAGTATTACATTAGTCTTCTTCCTTTCGTGTGCTTACCGCAATGTGCCAACTTAAGGCCGATACACACACAACAGTACTGGCACAGTGCCGACACGTGCCGTTCAGTAATGTATCCATAAGTGTCAGTGAAAAATTATAATGTAGCATACATTTTTGGACGATGCTCTTATTTCTCAGAAGCAAGGAAAGTTCGAGAATATTAAACCTATCCAAATGTTTTTGTATGTCCAGTTTGTTGCTCATTACTCACTTTTGATATAGACTTCATTTATTTGTATAGATTTATGGCGTGCTGTAACAGACTTGGCTAACAAGAGTTACGGGCTAGGAGGCGTGGTTTCTGCGTCGATAGGACCCAGGACTATTTACGGTATGATAAACTTTATAGTGTACATATTTTATAACACATTATGAAGCCAGAAAGGTGGGCTTAAGCTTACATCATGTGTTCTAGTAGAAAAAAACTAGGTCTTGGGGAAAGACGATGATGAAAAGAACGTGATGGCCGGACAACTTGATTGCCTGTTAGATTAAGATTAAATTTTTTTCACTCACGAAACAATTTGATCTCACTTTTTGTCGTATATTGAACTTGGCTCACATTTCACATTTATGTTTTTGATGGGATAAATTATAAATTATTGTTATTTATTTTTAGTGATCACAGATCCAGATGATTTTTTGACTGTTGCAAACACATGCATGCAGAAAGATGGTTTTTATGACTTCGCCAAACCTTGGTTAGGCGAAGGATTAGTAACGGGAAATAGTAAGTATTGAACCTAACTAATATCATACTAATATTAAAAACGCAAAAGTTTGTATGTATGTTTGTTACTCTTTCACGCAAAAACGGCTGGACAGATTTGCCCGAAATTTGGCACACATTAACACAGATTACCTATAGCATAAAGGATAGTTTTTATATATGACTAGCTGTTATCCACGGCTCCGCCCGCGTGGTCAAGGGAAAATGTCAATAATTTTTCCCATGGGAATCTCTTTATCCCGCGGGGAAAAAAGTAGCCTTATGTCATACTCCAGCCAGACCTTAAATTATCTCCGTTAAAAAATTATGAAAAAATAATGTTATACTTATTTTCCCCGTGGGAATGAGATGTTTTTCCGGTATAAAAAGCAGCCTTTGTCACTCTCCAGACCTTAAACAATCCCCAATAAAAAAATCATATCAATCCGTTCATTACTTTTGACGTGAAGGGGGACAAACAAACAAACACACTTTCACATTTATAATATTAGTATGGATTCCGAGAACGGGATTTCGCGGGTGAATTCGCGGGCATCAGCTAGTATTAATGTTACGGTCTAATAACTTATGCGGTAGTCTATGAGATGGCACGATGCCTTCGTGAAGATCCCGAGGAATAATAAAATTGTGTGTGGCTGAGGATCGTTCCTTGTGGAACTCTGTAGGAGAAATGAAATGAAATGTCCATTTGCTAAAATTATACATGGAGTTTGTTTGTGTTTGCCAAGTGTAGGTACAATATGGTTGGCAGAAGTGTGATTTTATTATTTGCCTTACTTTATAAAAATGTATTCATGCAGAAATTTTCTGCAATAGTTGGGAAGTAATTATGGAATATGCCTGGACATTATAGCTGTTTAATATCTAATACGACCCTTAGACCTAATCCTACTAATAGGAAAGCAAGAGGAGTCACTTGCATTTACCGGTGAAGCCGCCGACAATGCTAGTCTATACTGAAATAAGAGAAAATATTTGTTTGTTTACACTGAATAGGCACCGAAACTACTGAAGTGATTTTAAAAAATATTTCACCGTTTGAAAGCCGCACCATCGCACGATATTTACTAAAACCCGTACGAAGCAGGTGTGGGCCGCTAGAAAATAATAATTTAGAATTGCCACTGTAAAACTCATCCATTTCAGAATCAATATGGAAAAATCATCGCAAACTTCTGAATCCAGCATTCAGTCACGTAGTCCTAGATGGGTTTATTGACGTGTTCAATAGTCAAGCGAGGAGGTTGGTTCAGGATTTAGAGGCACAAGTTGGGAAAGGACCTTTTGACCACTGGACTTACACACGACATAATGCCTTGGAGACTATTTGCTGTAAGTATAGCTGAAGTTATTGTTGAGATAGCGAGAAAGTCGAGTGGAAAGCGAGACACATCACTGGTGAAAAACAAAATAAAATAATTCCAGATGGTTGACGCGGTATTTAATGACTCTTTAAGAATGACCATTCATTTTTTTTTACAGTAGTAAGATTTAATGATTCTTTTTCATCACGTTTACGCATGCACGACCATGCACGCACGTCCAATTTTATGCATTTTGAGTTTGTCTCAATGAAACCGGATCAATGACTGTGATATTGCAATGAATAAATGAATTATGAATAAAAAAAATAATAAAATGATACTTTACTCAATCTAAACCCATTTCCTATTCTGATCGTGAATAGCTTCAAGAGAATACAAGTTTTGTAATGATTTAAAAAAATCAAGAAGGCTAACTCAAACTTAACAGATACCTGTAAATTTGTCCCTGAAATTATGTAAGTATCATGAATAAAAAAATATCCTGTAAAATTTTCAGTGACAGCGCTAGGAGTTGATTTTGGTGACCACACGCTTCTGAATAGCCAGTACGTCGCTGCGGCAGAGCAGATCTTCAACACCATGGTGGATAGGTTCCAGAAATTCTGGCTTCATAGCCCTGTGACCTTCCGATGGAGTGGTGTGAAGAGGAAACAGGATGCCTGCTTGAAGATCTTGCACAACATGTCTAATACGGTAATATGATGACAGTTTGTACAGAAATTACTGGAAACATTTTTCACTCTTCTTTCCCGTCGTACCTTTTTCATTCCTTCATAGGTGGGCAACGCATCCACGATCTTGTAGTCGTGGATGTCCATGGGCAGCAGTGGTTGCTTACTATCAGGTGTACTGCCAGCTCATTTGTCCTCTTCTTTCATTAAAAAAATCGTCATTGCCAAAGTTTTTTTTTGTTTGTTTTCTTTTCCAATATGAAATAAAACTTATTTAATTTAATAGGTTTTACAAAGAAGAAAATCAGAATTTAATAGAAATATACCAGCTCAAACAAAAATTGGAAAGTCTTCAGGTTTGTGTGTACTTTTAATGACTAACTACATTAAAATGCTTCACTGCTACTCAGACTATTTATCTGGGTCTATTATATAATTTTAAATGGCTTTGGCTAAATAGCATAAGCATAATATGTAGTAATGAGACAAAAAAAATATCTTCTTAAATTTTTCATGTTCGGATTCGGATCCCATCTGGGGGACCGAGGTAAAATGTTTCTTTCAAATATATTTTAAAATAGTTTCTTAAATTTTTGTGCCTGTTAATTTTACTATAGAAAATGGTGAGCAAATTATTAGGCAATTAGACATCAAACACAATTATACATATATTTTGCTATTTAATAAAATGTGTTTCAGGACTCAAATTCAAAGTATTCATGGATCTACTGTTAGAGTTATCAATTGAGAGGGGTGCCTTTAACGACAGAGAGATCAGAGAACACGTGGATACCATGATAGTTGGCGGTCATGACACATCAGCAAATGTTCTTATGTATACTATGATCTTAATCGGATCACATCCGAAGGTCCAGGAAAAGATTTATGAAGAGTGAGTATTTTTGAGAACTTCGCTATTATTAATTATTCATTTTGGGCTACTTCTCGAGAAAAAATAGGCGAGAAGCCAAGAGATGAGTGAGGAAAACCTACCAATGTCGTCAATAACGTGTAATACATTTTAGATACGTTGTCGTTGTTTTCGTGTTTCATATGCTGCAATGAATAAATGATTTTCGTTCTTTCTATGTCACTTGGAAAATGGCGATATGGGTGGGCTTTTTCCTCCCACCCATACCCTCCCACCCATTAGCTTTCTCTTTCTGGCATTCAAAAGCAGTCAAAAGAGAAAGAAGGGAAAAGAAAATACGACCATGTGCAAGTTGGGATTGATGATTCGGCTTGATTAAGCTTTCCTGCTATAACACTAACTATGGTGACTGATGATGTGATCTTATTAGTCTCGTTTGGTCTATTTGAAGTGGTTTTCGGATTTTCTGTAATCCTTTTATGTTATTTTCAGGTTGCATGACGTTTTTGGTGATTCAGACCGCGACATAGAGAAGCACGACATATCACAGCTGGTTTATATAGAAGCAGTGTTGAAAGAAAGTATGAGATTCTATTCTATTGTACCAGTAGTGGCAAGGCAGTTGGATTGTGACGTGAAACTTAGTAAGTGTTCTTTTTGTCTACTAAAAGTGAAGTCGTCAACTTCCGTAAAGGGACGTAGGTATAATATATTTCAATAATAGGATGATTATCTTATACTGGAATATATACATCTCTTGACCCGATGAAAAGTGGTCGCTCGCTCGCTTATGAACGAATCTATAATGTGCCTTCGGAAGCACGACGAAGTTTTGAACCCATCCAAATTATATTCTGGAATAAAATTTCCAATGTGTGTTAATTCTGTTTGAATCACATTTTCAAACCTTATGGCTATTTAGATATAAGTATTTATTTTATTTTTTCAAATGAATGTGTAGTTTTGACTATTTTGCTTTTATCTTAGGAAACTGCACCCTAGCAGCCGGTAGAACATGCTTCATGTTTGTCTTCGGTATCCATCGGCATCCAATGTGGGGTAGTGACGTCGATGAGTTCAAGCCAGAGCGATGGATGGATCCTGCGTCATTGCCTGACAATCCTAACGCCTTCGCCGCATTTAGCATGGGGAAGCGAATGTGTATTGGTATGTTACAAACTACTGCTTCAACAACTCTGTGGATTATCTTCACAACTAGTTTGTAGGAGGAGAATCATTTTTCAAAATCGTTCCCCGCTGACCAATCAGTTTCGACCGTGCCAGTCTGTCGGCATATTCTACCTTGTGTTGTTATAAAGACATGTTTATTTATTTATTTATCACATATTCTACGTCACTTACAGTACAGTTACAGTTGTCGTCATGTTCTGAGTATCTCATAGTTCTGTTATTACTTGATCGACATTGATTACTTCGGACTAAAATTCTAGAAAGTACATTTAGTGAGTAACTCGGGACAAGCCCACCACACATTCTCACCGATGTGTCTCCTGTGTAGCCAGGGCCGACAACGGCGACCTCAGATTGACAATAGGCAATGAAGCTTATTGACGTCTTGGAGGAGAAACAATAGCTGTCTTGAACATCAAAGTCGAATTTAATCAGAAAGAAATGAGACGGAGTATTGAAGGGAGTGACATTATAAACAACTGTTTTTTACAGGTAAAACATATGCGTTTATGTCAATGAAGACGACGTTAGCGCATCTGATGAGACACTACCGCATCCAAGCTGACCATACGAAGTTAGAACTAAAACTAGATGTCATGTTGAAACCTAATTCGGGATACTACATTAGTATTGAAAAGAGACAAAAATAATATTAACTATATTTTAGATGAAAATGAAAATCTTCATAGGCACGTTCTCTTGTCATTTTGTACATATTACATAATTATTATGAAATTAGCTACTCTATAAACTATCACCATTTCGGAAAGCAAAATTACCACTGGGACATAAGTTTCACTACCTGCTTCTCTTGGTTTCGTCTTCGCTTTCTATGTAGGTTCGTTTGCTAACTGATCTTCAAGAATAAAGTCTATCAAATGCAAAAAAATTTGAATATTATTCTGGCCGCAAGTTTTGTATGTTGTACTGATGAAGTGATGATTGTGTTAAATATTGAGAAGTATATAAATGAACAATTGATTTCTCCCCACATCTGCATAATCATTCTCTATTTGATAAAATTAATTTGAGACGACTCAGAATAGTATTTTAGATTGACAATCTTTTCTAACGAATAAACTGGGGGGCAACCGTGAAAGTGTCCATCTGAAACATCGAAACACGTAGTCCTGTCAAAAAGGACATTACTAGTTAGATAAGGTTGAAAACTGTTTAGAATTCAACGAAACGTTAGTCGGTATTTCGTATTTTCAGAATTTCGTTTCATGGTAGTAGGGCTGATTATATCACACTCCCGAATCCTATTCTACAGTTTATTTTAAGTTTGTAAACTTAGAGTTATAGATAAGCAAGCTATGGAGCGTGCGCATCGCTCTTTGACCTTGTGCAAAGCGTAAGCACATCTGCTTACGCTTTGCACAAGTGTTACTACAGTGCAAATTTTTAGTTTGCTTCCATTTCGTCGTTTTTACAGCTCTGCACTGCACATTCCACCACGATTCCTTAATATCCGAATAAATAATCGAGAGCAACAATCAGCGTGCGTGACTAATAGCTTCGTTCGTTGCTGGCTTCGTTGTTGCTGTTTTGAGTTCGTCTGTTTGTTCATACTCGTGTTTACCGTTCATACTTGCTCAAGCGCTCTCTATAGCTTGCTTATAAAGGTTGTAAATAATTAATTTCTGTTTATACGAATACTACAGTTTGTAATTTAAAAGTAATAATAATTGTTTATTTATCATTTTTAATAGAGTTTTTCTTAACGATTTTCAATCCTCATTAATTTTCGTCCTTTCGGCTGTATCATAGCGAAGTAACTGAATTTCACTTTATTGAGATCAGCTGTGATGTGATATCTTCGACTGACGTATACCAAGTTTGTCTTCAATGTCATCATTGCTATAGGTTTTCCTGTAAAAATGTTTAATTATGAATCCTACTAATATTATAAAGCGAAAGTTATGTGAATGTTCGTTACTTCTTCACGCTCAAATGGCTGAACCAATTTTTATGATATTTGGTATGTAGGTAGCAGATACCTTGTATCAAACACATAGGGTACTTTTTATCCCGAAAAGTACGCGATTCCCGTAGGATTTGGTCAAAAGATATAGATGGCGCTGCTGTGCATAAATAAATACACGCAAACGAAGTTGCGCGGGTATCACTAGTATTATAATATGGCGGAGGATCATGGTTGTTGATCCTATTGTAGACGTTAAAAATTAGCTAAAATTATACATATTATGTTATTTAGTAAGTAGCTACTACAAATATGCATACCTACAAAGTTATATATATTTTTTTTTTTTTTTTATACCACACAGGTGGCAAACAAGCATACGGTCGGCCTGATGGTAAGCCGTCACCGTGGCCTATAGACGTAAGCAATACCGGGGGTATCACTCACGCGTTGCCAACCCTCCCAACCCCCCCAAGTGGAGCTCTGGAGACCTTACTCACCGTAGGAACACAACATGGCCGAGACCAATGCTATTTGGCTACGATCTTCTGTAAGGTGGAGGTCCTTCCCCAGACGGGCTGCTCCGATTTGAGCGGATTATCCGCTGTGCCCTACCTCTCTGATATATGAATATTATTGGACGAATCACACAACCCCATCTAGTCCTTTTTCTACTAGGTAGTCAAACGTTTGAAACGTTGGGAAGTGCGAATGTAGTTTATAATTCCAAAAGAAGATTGTTTTTAAATGTACCGCAGGTAAAAAGCAAGCCACCTGATGAAAGTGGTCTCGCTTATGAACATTAGTAACCAGAGTCGCTACCAATGCCTGCTACAAGGAAAAGAGATGAAATCAATGAGGATCCCCACGCAAAGCTAATTGTAGATGGCAGCACGGCCGCAAGGGCTATACAACAAAAACGTTTCGTAGCTGTCAGATTGTTATCGTGGTTTTTTATTGTTTTCTCGTGTTTTTTTCTTCATTCTCCAACATAATCGGTTTCCTTGAAGTGGTTCCGACATAACCTAGAATTTGCAGTAGCCACAAAATTCTTTCGTCGTATTGCTTTCTACCGCTGTTTTTTTAGTGACGCATTTTTAGGATTATAATGCACTCCACTTATATTACATCCTGGTACCGAACAAAGTGGCATAGCGGAGTAGAATAAAAAAATTGTTAGATAAACGATGAAATAGTACGTAAATGACAGCTGGTAATAGCCCTAGCGACGATGCGCCCTCAGTAGGGATAAAAGCGCAACGGAGATCCCCATTAATCGAATCAAAATTCTGAAATTAATCAAATATTAGGCTGAGCGCAGATTGAAGTCACGACAGTAGAGACAAGTCTACTTTTATATAAAAACAAAACTGTTTTGTCTACGTCGGGTCGCACACCTAAAACGAAACTGTCTAGTCAACGACGATAGCGTCTGCGTAATTTCTAATCAGTATCAAAATGAATTTCATCGATATTCGAATTTCATTACTTATACATTGTAACAAAAGAGTGAAAGAAAAAAATTGCTAAATGACAAAAAAGGCCGTAACCGGGTTTCTTTCGCCATTTCTTTTACCGGTGGCCATTTTGCTTGTGTCCGAAATGGTGGTAGTATAATATAACGTAGTTTATTTTCTTTATACATATATACAAATTGTAAATGACAAGAAAAAGTGCCTGTGAAGGTCTAATTTCAGAAATAAACGATTTCATTTCATTTCGATACTGTTGTTAGACTGATTTGTCGTTGATGTGCGCGCCCGCATACATACAGAAGGGAAGCCGACAGTCGTTAGTCAGACTTGTCGTTGTAGGCAGTAGACAACTCTGTCTATGCGACGTTTTGTTTCAAATGTGCGCATCTTCATAAATTTTGTAAATCAATAGTCTGTCTTAAGACTGTCGTGACTTTAATCTGCGCTCAGCCTTACCGTGAGCAGACCTGCGGACGACCTAGTCCTATGATAAGTCATCTTACTTACCCATACAATTCTTTTTCCCCAAAGAGAAACTCATAAACGCGGCAGGGTTTTCTGGCAATGTGTCAGGGTTTAGCCATCTCTCCGGTCTGAACTCCTCGGCATCAGCTCCCCAATACTCTTTATTCCTGTTGATTGCCCACGCGTGGATTGCAAATGTACCTCCTGGTGGGATAGTTACTTTACCTGGACAAACAACAATTCAAAATCTGTTTATGTCCATTCTATATTTGTGTGTTGTTTTGTGTATTTTCTGTTTGAGTTAATTATGTTTCTACTTAAAACCTTTAGTTATCATAGACTAGCTATGTACTCATTATTCCACGGCTTAAAATGACTCCTACGGAAAAAATAAATGTGGGCGGATTTTTTACATTACAGTATCAATACATTCATGTTTGATACTTATTATCAATATTTAAAAAAAAATATTAAAATAACGAGTTTATGAAATTTATTATAAGCAAAGAACAAAAAATAGGAACGTACATAATTAAAAGAAATAAAACTCAACTACTATTTACAAATAAAAAACTTGACCCAGATCCCTCGAAAACGGGAGCGTTCCCAGAAGGCTGGCAGAGTTATCCCTCTGTATTGCGAGGCTAATTCTTTTCGCGAAATACATGCCAGTCTTCCGATCATAGGACGCATTGACCAAGCGCTCAGAAATCTCCTTAAAGAGATATTACCTGCTCCCACGTTTATGAAATATCTCCGGGTTACGTTAACAATTTCTTGGTAACCTTTGACCACGGCGAAGCCATGAGTAACAATTTGTCAAAAAATTATTGCAAAGAAGTCACAGTTGCACCGGCAAAGACGGCAGCGCACAAGGTATAAGGTGGTCGGACTTATATATGTTCCGGGGAGGCCTATGTCAAGCAGTGGACTTCTTGTGGTTGATGATGCAAAAACAAAAAACTTTAATCGCAAACGAGCCGTGTACATAAATTGAACAATTTTTTTAAAGAATAAATAACCAGTTAGTTTGTTTGCCACCAAAAATGTGTAACAGTAACTTTGCTTGTTGTAGTGAATCAGTTTATTAACCTAGCTTTTTGCCACTTCACCTTGAGGGCTGATATGAGGGATCCACGTCGCCTTATGCTTCATTTCCCCATTTGCGATCTCCACTCCACTTTACCCCCCCAGCTTACTGACTTTGAGAACTGTTTTGATAGATTAATAAATAATAGTTACTCACTTAATTGTACTTCCTTATCAGACTGTCTCCCTAATAATGGTGCAATCGGCAGATAACGTATGCACTCTTTAATAACCGCTTCACAATAAACCAATCTTGATAAATGCTCTTTAGTTACTTCACTATCGCCAACAATTTCCATGACTCTGGGAAATAAATAATATTACAGCGGTCATAGACCAGTGGTTAAAGGACTAACTTATTAACCGACTGGTTTTCAAGATGTACAACAAAGGTAACAAGAATTTGACTGTATTTCATAACAAAAAATAGCAAACGTGACATATATTAAGGTTCAAGAGAGGTAGGGCATAGCGGATAATCCGTTCAAATCCGAGCAGCCCGTCTGGGGAAGGACCGCCACCTTAATGAAGATCGTTGCCAAATAACATTGGTCTGCTCTCCAGAGCTCCACTTGGGGGAGTTGGGAGGGTTGGCAACGCGTGAGTGATATCCCCGGTATTGCAAGCGTCTATAGGCTACGGTGACGGCTTACCATCAGGCCGGCCGGCTTTGTGTTATGAAAAAAATCATATAACTACAATTTCTTGTTATATTTCGAATGCAATTTCGCTCCAAGCTTGCTACTCATGGGAGTATCCTGTACTTAGCATCAGGTGACCCGATAAACGAAGTACGACTAGTAATCCGTGTCGATAGATTCGTTTGTCTGTCATAAAAAAAGAAAGAAAATAAGTACGAAAAGCGCAGTTTTTACGACGGCCACTCATTATTACTTACTCTTGGTAAACTTTTTCTTGTATATCAGGATAAGTGCCGATACACAACAACAAATTGAACATTTGTCTGTGCGTTGTATCTGACTGGGCACCGACCATGAACACCAGTATTTGTAATAGTTCTTCATCACCATACATACAGCCATCATCTGTGAGTGTATTATCTAGAATTATGTCTAAAGTGCTTTGGAATTTAGGAGCTGTAATAAAAAGAATTAAATGTTGTTAAATTCTTAAAAGACAGAAAAAAATATCGACAGAAATAAATTTTAAGAGAGGTAGGGCACAGCGGATAATCCGCTCAAATCGGAGCAGCCCGCCTGGGGAAGGACCTCCACCTTACAGAAGATCGTAGCCAAATAGGGTCTCGGCCATGTTGTGTTCCTACGGTGAGTAAGGTCTCCAGAGCTCCACTTGGGGGGGTTGGGAGGGTTGGCAACGCGTAAGTGATACCCCTGGTATTGCTTACGTCTATAGGCTACGGTTACGGTTTACCATCAGGCCGACCGTATGCTTGTTTGCCACCTGTGTGGTATAAATAAAAATCGCCCCGACTGCTTAGTACAGTCAGGTGCACGTCGAGCTTTACAATTGCAGCACAATTTTGGCACTTATGACAACTTAAGAATGGTACTAAGTCCAATAATATGTAAAGGTCGACCTGCTCTTGACTGTACGAGTTTATAGTTCCGTCTGCCAATGAAAGAGGTGAGCAAGGGCGTAAATATGATTCTAGTTTTCTAAATATTGTATTTCTTTCATGCCACAAAAGTGGCAAGCAAGCATACGGCCCGCCTGATGGTAAGTATCACCGAAGAAGTAAGTAAGGTTAGGGGCCTTTTTATGACTTGGGGTTAGTACAAAGGACTAAAAGTGTTCTTAAGTGTGTGAGTGTGTGAAGGCGCAGAGCACACTCTGCGCCTTCACACATGAAGGGACTAGATCGAGTACTAAAGGGTGTCCCAAAAGTAAAGAGACTATTCTCAAAATCAAACTAGGCATAGAAAAATATTTCAAAAAAAAAATTTATTGTCATGGTATAAGAATAGATAACATATCTGTCAAAATAGGCGGGATTTTAAATCGTGATTGTTATTTTTGAAAATGAAGCGAGCTGAACAAGAATTGTTTTCAAAGAGAGTTAATTCAATACTATTTGTGTCATGGGAAATCTGACACAGTACGTCATTTTATTCAGAGGGAGCAAGAAATACTAGTCTGTACAGAATAATAAAACGTTATGAAGAAACAGAAGAGACCGATTTCAAAATGATTCCGGGCAGACCTCGTACAGTATCTACATGTAGAAATATAAACCGAGTAAAAAAGGTTTTTGCACAGGCATGTTCAACATCGGTGAGAGTTGCGGCGGATAAACTAAACATTTCTAAGTCCAGTGCATCTAGAATAAAATGTAAAGATATAGGCTTGAAAGCTTATGTAAAATTAGCCGCTCCCAAATGTGTTAAAGATCAGGAGGCGCGTGCCAAGCGTGGGTGCCGTAAAGTTTATGAAAAAACTTTGAAAATTTTTCTTATAATTTATGATGAGACATACGTACCGGTTGACCCAAGCGATGTTCCTGGGAAACAATATTTCCACGCAACCTGTCGTGACATTGTTGATTATAATGAAAAAATCGTACCAAAGGCCAAGTTTTAAAAAAAATACCTTGTTTGGCAAGCTATCGATGAAAACGGCAATGTTTCCGAACCCTATTATCGTACAGGGTCTATGAACGCCCAGATTTATCTTAAAGAGTGCATTATCAAACGTCTAATACCCTTTATAGACAAGCATTATCAGAGAGAAGATGTTTTGTTTTGGCCGGATTTGGCTTCATGCCATTACGAGTATATTGTTACGCAGTATTTACAGACCGCAGGTGTTGAGTTCATAACTAGACAAAATAATGCCCCGAATGTGCCTCAAGCTCGAGGTATTGAAATGTTTTGGGCCCTGTGTAAAAAGGAGTATAAAAATACACAGATATACCACAAACGTTGACATCTTTCAAAAACCGATGGACCAGATTGGCCAAAAGAGTAGCAGCTACATCTGGAAAAGCGGTCATGAAGCGTGCTGCTATTAATTTGAGAAAAATTGGATACAAAGGAATCGCTGGAACAAATTTGATATAGGTGTTAAAAGTAAATTAGTTTTACTTTCATTTGCATTCCAAAAACTTATGCTATCAGATTATTTTTTATTAAATATTGTTAAGATAATTTTGTCTCTTTACTTCTGGGACACCCCAGTAATGTACCTACTCATTTAATGTTAAGCATTATTCTTTAATAGCGAGTTTCACAAAAACATTTAAAAGTAAATGGCATACTAAATTATCAAGAGAACAGCGTCTTATTTAATTTATGATCTTTAAGTTTCTGCAACTTGAGGTAAATTAGGAAAAAAATTAGGTCATTAACCATTAGGTCAAATAAGACGGCATAAAGCCAAGTCATGACCATAGTTAATCGTACCTTCATTGTTATTTAATTCCGTTCGTTTTTTCCTCTTCATATATTCCGCTCTTCCAAGCTCAATCAACTGTAAAACGATATGTTGATTAAATAAATATTTTTTTAACAATTCAAACAGCGCTACCTAGTGCCAAAGTGAGCTAGGCCTAATCTGATTGCGTAATAGGAACCTGGAAAATGGAACGTAAATGGACATTATTATTGTAAATGTATGGGATCTCCGGGCGCTCTCCGACATCTAAGGTTCTTCGCACAATAATCATCAAAAAGTTTCATTCCAAAGAAATAAAATAATAAACATTCAATTTCGTTTTATCTCTACACTTATAATTTTACAATAAGAGATGACATAGACAAACTGCTCGAACAGGTTAGCCATTGATAAACATACATGAACCTCTCTTGCAGGTATAGTCAACAGCTTGATTGACCGTACGACCGCCCGAAGCAGTTGCAACTGCTCGAGAAGTTCGAATACGAGTATTTGTGGATGTAGAAGACTGTAGTTCACTAAGCCGTCGCAGCTTGAAGCAGTATCCAGGGCTGCTACTACGAAACGTAAATCCGATACTTCGGCCGAAGTATCGGAAGAATTTTAAACGTCGAATACAAGGTATTTCATGGTTATAATTCAACGAACTACTAAAATAATCATAAAGTACAAGGTATTTCATGCATACAATTCAAAGAATTAATAAAATAACCATGATAAAACCTTGTAATTCATAGTTAAAATTCTTCCGATACTTCGGCCGAAGTATCGGGTTTACGTTTCGTAGTAGCCCTCCTGACTGCTTCAAGCAATCCGTATATGTAGGCCTTAAAAGTTGTCGGTTATCACGGAAATCAATAAATTTAATAGGTTTCAAGCTAGATTAAATAACGAAGTATGAATTGTGTTTAATAGACACCTGCCCTTTGATCAAATAGAGATAAAGCATTGTGCCTTTCACTACCGCAAAATACACCTGAATCTGTCCCATTTATTTACAGCATTATGTTAGGTAATCGGAATTCTGGTGTACTGTCACTGCATAGCCTAGATTTGCAGCGGTAAATGTGGATAATTGTTGTTTATTAGTGACTATGCAATCTTCACTAGAATCTAAGTATTAGCTCTAAACGATAATTAACGTGCGCTTCCGTAATTTTTGTTAACTAGTTAGGTGGCATCAGTGTTGTTAGGACATTTGACGATTTCGCTATTACTGACTTGACATGACTAAACAGACACGCAACTTTTAGTCGCTTTCGTTCGTTGAACTAGCCATGTCATATCTTAGGCCACAATATATCCTAAGTTATAAGAAGAAATGATATTTTATGTTGTTATAAATTTTCGGGACTGACCATTGAACTTGGCACCCATTTAGATCTCACTTCTTTTGTTGTTGACGTCAACAACCAAGGCATATATTATAATATTGAACTTGGCTCTCATTTCACATTTATGTTTTTGATGGGTAAATTCTACTCAATTAACACAGGGCTGGTTCAAAAGTAAGTTATGCTTACCTGCTTATGTTATGGATACAAAACAGGGGACATAATAAGGTCATACTTTATAAGTGAACTCCCTTCTAAAACATGACTATATGTAGGTTACATGATCCTTTAAACAAGGAAATAATGGTCTAGTATTCAGTAAAAAAAAAGGCAGAAATAATCGGTAAAATACGCCTCTCTTGTAGCAGTCATCAGTTAGAAAAAAAGGTTGTACGGGTGCTGCGGTGCGAAGGGTGCGTCTCACGTATCAAACTTGTTGAATATGGATGGCTTGATGTAGTAAGCAATATTTTTCTAACTACTTACAATACAATCTATATAGTCATGTGTTCAAAGGAAGTTCTCTAATAAAGTAGGATTATTATTGTACACAAATGCCGTTACATCGCATATAATTGCCGTGTGCGAGGAACAAACCCGCACCCTGTGGTTCGAAAGTGCCAGCGGATTGACAATAATTTGATATCAATAGTTATTAAGAAAAATCACCTAAGTTATTTATCGCCATCAACCTTTCTACCCATTTTTTTTACATAACTGCATACTTACATATTTTGCTCTCGAGTTGATAACATCAATGGCTTCATCTTGTTCCTTTTTCAATTGTGTATAATTAAAAACAAATTCAGGTACCTTCCAAAGAGTACTGAATCTGGATGTGAGTATTTTAAATAATTTTTCAGTCATATGTATCATTAATTCGTCCACGCCTTCGTTGGATCCGAAACTGACAGCTGCAAAAATATAAAAGAAAAAGAACGATCGGGTTCATGTTTTTTGATGAAATGAAAACAATGAAATTGTTTATTTCAGAAATTACCTTCACATGCACTTTTATTTGTCATTTACAACTTGTATATGTCGCATCGCAGGCATCTGGTTGAATCCGCCATTTGATTGAATGACTAAGCCCGTTCGGCATTCAATTGAATGACTAAAAGGCAACTCATCAAGTCGTTGAATATAACGTTCAACGTCTTGACCGAACGTCATTTAGCGAAGTCGTTGAATGGAATATAGCCGACTTTATTTATTATTTATTATTACCTAATTATAATTTAGACACTATTTAGACATTATTTAGATTTAAAAATATTGTGTTACAATTTAAATTAACTGATAAATGATAAAACCTTACAATGATTTGTTACTGGCTAATTAAAAACATAACTGATTGTAATCTAAAGTTTTAATTTGTAATTATT
This sequence comes from Endotricha flammealis, assembly GCA_905163395.2. Taxonomy (NCBI): domain Eukaryota; kingdom Metazoa; phylum Arthropoda; class Insecta; order Lepidoptera; family Pyralidae; genus Endotricha; species Endotricha flammealis. Next base: position 7,891,620 of record LR990877.1, on the reverse strand, counting down.
GACACATTTCACAGCAGTAGTCGAAGGTATGTTCCTTCGAAATAGAGATCAGTCGAACAAATGAAAGTAGGTTCTGTCGAAGCAATAAGTACCTACCTAGATGAAGGAATTGGTCGTTCGTGCGTTGACACACGAACAGTGACCAATTCCAAATAAGGTGTTCCAAATTGAGACTGTCGAAATAATTAATTGACCTCTGCCAAATGTAAAAATTATAAGTAAAAAAATATATTTAAAAACAAGCTTTTATTTAATTGCGCTAAAAAGAATAAAATAAACTTTTCTTTTAAAATTTTAACTATTAACTTATAACGTCATTACGCAATTTATATGACATAAAAGCTTGTCGCGAGATTTAATTACTAACATTTACTCGTAGTACGAATAAATGTTAGTTCGATAATTATGTTTTCATAAACAGGTAAATCTCGCGACAAGCTTTTATGTCATATAAATTGTGCAATGACGTTATAAGTTAATAGTTAAAATTTTAAAAGAAAAGTTTATTTTATTCTTTTTAGCGCAATTAAATAAAAGCTTGTTTTTAAATATATTTTTTTACTTATAATTTATTTTTTACTTTTTAGTTATCACTGGACAGGTTTCGCAGTGCCATCTATTGTCGAGTACTTGTCTAATGAATTTATTTGTTATAACTAGCACCAGCAATTTGAATAGCTATATAATTTCCTGATTTTACTACAGTCACCCTGCGACAAACTAAACGGGTTTATGTACCCATCAAAAATAAAATACCGACCAAGGGCAAGTAGAACTCGTGCGTGAGGGTTCCTTCCCATAATCATACAGTCATCATCATCATCATCATATCAACCCATAATCATCCCACTGCTGGTCTCAGGTCTCCCTTCAATCGAAGGTGATTAGAGCGTACTCTGCCACGCTGCTCCAATGCGGATTGGCAGAGATCGGTGTTTTCAAACCGCCCTAAGGCCACCGACTTGGCTTAACGACTGTCATCTATCGACAACAGCCGGAACCGACGGCTTAACGTGCCCTCCGAAGCACGAAGAAGCTCGAGATAACGAAACCCATCCAAACGCTGGCTAGGGTCGCCGTCGCTTAACTTGTGTGTTCATATTAGAGTGTGACACACAGCGACGCCATCGAGCTCCTCTGACACACAGCGACGCCATCGAGCTCCCATACTAGTCATATACTAATATTATAAATGAGAAAGCGAGTTTGTTTGTTTGTTATTCCTTCACGGCTTGACTAATCAGTTGATCATTATGAAAATTTGTATATGTCAGGGGTCCAGAGCCCAACATAGGCTACCTTTTTACCCGTGAAAGTATGTCAATCCAAAGGGAAAATATGTTTTCTACTATAAAGGGCGCTGTATGGGATGCTATCGGCCAACAGATGGCGCCACAAGTCGCGCTATGGGTTGTTTTGTTGTCAAACGAGATCTATGTCATAAAATTACCGCGAGCGAAGCCGCGAGGATAAGCTAGTAATAGATAAAATACATTTTAATTCATAACCGGTATAAAAAGAGCCATGTACCAATGTAAAATGTACCAAGGGTAGGGTCAAATTATATTGGTTGTTTAAAGAAGAAGAAGTAACTACAAATTCACGATTTTCAGATTTATTCCTGTACTTGTACTACATCATCTTGCTTCTTGCCAAATTTCATGATTCTAGGACAACCGGAAGTACCCTATAGGTTTTTGGTCGGAACTGTTTTGTACGAAAAACGGAACACAAACGGCTGTATCGTAATTTTGTTATCATAATATTGTATTGTCATCTGATCTACAGTTTTAAGCAAAATTTCAACTCAATCGGTCTTCGGGAAGTGGTTCAAATTTTCGTTCCAAGATTCCACCCTTACATACATACATACATACATACATACAGGTCAAGTTAAATAAAAGCTTTTAAAAAAACCGACTGTTTGTGTTTAAATTTGTGCTTAAGTTAAAAAATATTACCTGAAGCGGTTTGTACGGAGTTCAAATGCAGTATGTCTTTGACATCAGCGTATGCTTTGCCGGCGTGCTTGCTCATGGCTTCAATCATCATTTTAGCTTGATCATTAAACAGACTCATATAACCATCAACCACATTCTGTTTAAAACATTTATTCAAAATATTCCTGTTTCTTTTCCATACGGGGACTGAAAAAAAATATTGAAATATGTACAAAAGACTACTAGACGAAGAAAAGTACCTACTAACATAAAATTCTATGTAATTCTAATACCCTTATTACAAGATAATAAAATTAAATACCTATACTATAAATAATATTTTTAATGTTACTTTAGATTTTTAATGTTAGTAAGATCTTAATTTTTATGTTAACTATATTCCTAAATGATTTTTTTATGCCATAAATGTGGCAAACAAGCATATGGCCCGCCTGATGGTAAGCATCACCGTAGCCTATAGACGCTTGCAATACCGGGGGTATCACTCACGCGTTGCTAACCCTCCCAACCGCCAAGTGGAGCTCAGGAGACCTTCATCACCGTAGGAACACAACATGGCCGAGCGAGACCAATGCTATTTGGCTACAATATGCAATATTATAATAGTTTTGATACAAATCGATTTACTTATTTACTACGATGGATCGGTTGTGTTGCGTTTTTGTCGACTTCATCGAAGTACCTATTGAATTATTTTTTCACATATATTCTCATACACCTTTATAAGTATTTTCTCATGTCTTGCAGTAATTAATTAAACAACACTAATGCACACTTGAGTAGGTAATGTCTTTATTCTCATACCCATGAGAACAAAAACATACATTACTACTACTAGCAGTTTAAAATAAATATACATAGATACTCCACGGATATTTTTCCTACGTATAAATATTTTTAAAGATTGGATTTTTTTAAATCAAATATCTGATGGACAAAAGAGGCCGTAATCGGTTTTCTTTTGCCATTTCTTTTACTTTTACCAATTGTCATTTTGCTGTTTCAGAAATGGTGGTTCCGTTTATAGAGTAGCTTACAGAATAATAATATTATTATGTAACAATCATTGTAATGACGTGTCTAAGTGCCCGCGAGGTCCCATAGAATAAAGTATTTTTGACTTTTTTTTATGCCACAAAGTCGGCAAACAAGCATACGGCCCGTCTGATGGTATCAAAGTAGACGCTTGCAATACCGAGAGTATCACTCACGCGTTGCCAACCCTTTTTTATACGCGGGGAATGCCATAAGCATGAGTTATGCACGATACCACGATACCCTCCGCGCCGGGCACCCTCCGTCCACCGGCGCGGAGGGTATTGTGGAGGGAGCCATGGAGCATCATCTATCTAGTCTAGATCCATGTACGGCATGTACCTATATCATTTTTTTTTATAGTAGACTAATAAATCCCTCGCAACTTCGTTTGCGTATATCTCGCTTTCCAGTGGGAATTTTGAAAAATCCTTTCTTAGTGCTCCCCTACGTTTAGGGTATAGAGAACCGGTAATATCTCAAGGAACCGGGATTTTCGGTACCGGACTATGCTGGAACCGGGATTTCCCGGGAATTTCGGTACTTTCGGGATTTTTTTTCAATACATCAACACCGCCTAGGGATGTTATGATTTTGCTCAATTTACACATTTTTTGTTAGACATAAAGTACTTATTTTTAGAAAGCTCATTTATTGGACTAGGTACGTACATGTAAAAGTAAAATAATATTATATTTATTGCGTAAATATTTTTTTAAAAGTGAAATAATGATACAAGTAACGACCGTATTTGTTAAATACGGTCGTTACAAAGAAAAATAAAAAAAATATGCACTTTTTTGCAATTATGCGAAAAGTCAGTTATCAATAAAATATCCCATGATTCATACAATGATTCTGCATCGATTTTTCATGTCATAAATCAAATCTTTTTGGGCGACATTACTCAAGTCCTGGTATGATGCTAAAAAGTTATGTATATATGTAAGGTATGATGCTCTTGTTGCAAGGCTTGCGGCAATCAAGGTTAAAGTAACGTTATAATGCTACTGGGTAAGTAAGTGAAAGAATGCCATGGCCAGAAGCGCAAGGACCATACGCACGAAGACCGATTTTTGCTAACTGATGCGAAAAAACAGCCAAATGTTACGGCAATGCTGTTTCTTCAAATGCTCTCGTCAGAGCTCCAGTTATTTGTGTTAAAAAAAATTATCAACCACTGCTTCTGTCGCTCGCTCGCAACTGACTGAAGGGTTGTGGTGTTAATGTCCGTACGCAGACAGCGCGAGTGGTGACCAGCTGGCTTCAGGACCACGCACAACATTTCGGTCTTAGACTGGCCTGCGCAATCACCAGACCAAAATCCCAAAAAGAACGCATAGAACATACTTCCTCCACAAACATTGAGACTGAAGAGCAATTTTTTTGCATTTTAACAGGACTTGAGACAATTCTTGGGAAAATTGACACTTCGTGATCTTGATTCGAAGCATAAAAACCGTTTCAGAACCATTGTGAAACATAGGTGTTTTTAGAGACAACATTTTCTTTTTCTTGAAAACATACTCGATCGTTTTTAACCATCAAATTATATTCGATCGCACGTAGCGTCACTAGCGTCAGTGTTGCCAATTGCCATATAATTGAATAAATAAAAAAATCCCGAAAGTACCGAAAATCCCGGTTCTTGTATTTCAATTCCCGGTTCTTTACAGCTGTAAAAGAACCGGGAACTCCCGGGATTTTCGGTACCGGGATTTCCCGGTTCTATACCCTACCTACGTTATAAAAGGAACCCCTGTGCAAAATTTCAAGTTTCTATTAGGCCCTGCGTTGATATGTCAGCCAGTCAGTCAGTCAGTCAGCTTCTCCTTTTATATATATAGATAGATACGGTGATGGTTTAACATATAGTGACTAGCTAGCTCGTTTTACCTCTAACATAAAAAAATATATATTTTAATGTACATAGTCTATAAATACATACGGATCATGGTCTGAAATAAAGTTTAATTGATCAAAATGATATATAAAATAACTCACAGTCGGCAACAAACAGATTTCTATCAATGTGAGTGACCAGTTTGTAAACAAACATTTTGTCCATACATTGGTCCAGAATAGTTTGAGCATCCTTCAAATTTGTAATGACTGAAAAATAATAACTTATCAGCCAGTTTCCGAGACGCATTTTTAATTCCACATTAAATTCGTAAGTCTCAAGTTTCAAGCTTTTGTTTGACAACGACAGCTGTAATTTAATGTGTCATTAACTTTTAAAATGCGTTTCTAAAACTGGCTGTGAATGTACCAATAATTAAAAAATATATGTGACAACCATTTTTTTTATATCTTGATATTTAAGTCAACTTGTCAAAAAATTATATCTACTTATATTGATTTAACAAAAAATCGTTGTCAAATATAATGATAGAAATATACATATAGTTTTCATTGTCGAACTTAATGGTCCGAAAGGGAAATCCCGTATGTGTAAAAAAAAAATTGTAATTTTCTATTAAGTACATTAATTAAAAACTTTAAAAACTAATATTATAAATGATTTTTTGTTTGTTTGTTATTCTTTCACGGTTTGACTAAGCAGCCGATCATTATGAAAATTTGCATACATATTGTTAGGGGTACAGAGCCCAACATAGGCTACTTTTTATACCGTGAAAGTATGTCGTTACAATGGGAAAATTATTTTTCTACTATAGAGGGCCCTGTACCGGCCAACAGATGGCGCCACAAGTCGCGCCATGGGTTGTTTTGTTGTCAAACGAGATCTGTCATAAAATTAACGCGAGCGAAGCCGCGGGGAAAAGCTAGTTAAAAATAATTTACTTACAGTACAATGGCATAAAAGGCGATTTAAGAACTGTGACTCCACCATTTTCATTACAAAACTTTGCAGTATCCAAGATCAGAAAATTGAAGAACTCTGAAAAAAATGAAAGTTTATTTATTTATTTAATTTTAGGATCAACAAACAGTGTACACGAAATTACAATAATAAACATAGCTTTATATTGCATAAATATCGTGCCACCAATTCCGATGACCACATATAATAATACAGAAAAGTATCGGTGTGGTGGTAGAAAAAAAAAAATGGAATTCCTTCCCGGAGTTAATACGTAGTTTAGTTTAATAGTATCTTTATTTATTAGGATAGTAGTTTTATTTTGTGACTGAGATGAATATTATACTTTACGTACTATACAGTGTACACGTAAAGTTTTCGGTAGGTCCCATTTGTTCTATGGAACATGACGTAATAGAACAATTTTAGAAAATATTGTACTGTAGAACAGTTTGTACTTTTTGTCTCAATTGTTCCATAGAACATACCACTTGTCTTAGTGACATTGATGATTAGATGGTTACTCACCGACAGAAATTATAACAAAATCATTTAAAAACAAAAACAGGAGCAAAAGCTAGTATGTAGTTCTATAGTACAAATAGGGACAATATTTTCTAAAATTGTTCTATTACGTCATGTTCCATAGAACAAATGGGACCTACCCAAAGTTTTTTTTTGTTCTGCTGTTCTTCTGCGATCTGCGATAAGTAATTTGCGATTTAAGCAGATGTGATGAAATGAAGGCTGCATGCAGTCCATTATAGTCACATTTAGAGTGTGCCCTCCAGTGAGGACTTCGCATCATTCCTACTTTACGTGTAATGAGTTTTTTTCGCGCCCACCCCTTTGTGATGGATAAAGTAAGATCGAGAAGGTAAAGTACGCTAGGTTTAACCTACTTGTGTTATGAGGGCATAAGTAGTAGCATAATAAGTATATTATTGTAAATCTATAATCATAATAAAAAATTAAGTTTTTCATTCTGACCAAATCCATTCTGTGTTAGTAACAATTTTCTTATGTTAGTTTTAGATAAAAAATTAATAATACATAGACAAGACAAACACAAAAATAATAATATAATAATATAATATATAGGGACAATTCATACAGATTGAGCTAGCCCCAAAGTAAGTTCAAAACTTGTGTTATGGGATACTAACTCAACGATATTATATTTTTATAACAAATACATATATAGATAAACATCCAAGACCCGAGGCCAATCAGAAAAAGTTCGTTTTTCATCATGACCCGACCGGGGATCGAACCCGGGACCTCCTGGGTGGCGGTCTGGCGTGGTAACCATTACGCCACGGAGGTCGTCACAAAAATGTTTTACTATGAGCGGGAATCGAACAAGCGCCCTCTTGTCACAGACGCAATAGTTACTTCGCTATAATGTAGAGTCACTCACTACCAGCGCTCCACCGTCATAAATAATCTTAATAAGATTTACCTTTTATAGTAGCCATCTTTAACAAATGTCCAAAGACAGGGACACATCCTGGATGTACTGGAACGTCAGCGACAGCTGGATTGGCGTATCTCATATACAATACATAAATAACAAACACAATTAAGAATAATGTTAAAAACATTTTTCACTTTGTGACTAACTAACTAACAAACAGTTGTAACTGAAAAAAAAAAAGTTACTTTATAAACAAGTATACAGGGGCCCGATTCTACTAACACAAATGCACCAATGGACTCTAAATGGTGTCTCAATCGTGTCTCAAAAGGATGCTGATAGTGTATCAGTGGAATAGTTTTTGACATTTTGCTATGGACTTATACAATAAGAGAGTCCATTGGTGCATTTGTGTTAATAGAATCGGGCCCCAGGGCGACTGACAACCGTAGCTTAAGAACACTATTTGTAAAAATATTATTATTAGATACTACATTAGGAATAACCATCGAGTATCGAGTACGTAGCCAGTTTTGGGTATAAAATTCCCGCGTTGCGACCGTCGAAAGTTAATTCAATTCAATCGTTTATTAGCAAGATTAAGTGTATAGTCAAGAGCAGGTCGACCATTACATATTGGACTTTGTACCATTCTTTAGTTCTCTGCCTTAAGAGCCATTGTACTACAAGTGTAAAGCTCGACGTGCACCTGACAATGTGGGTCATAAATTAAATATGCACTTTGTTACCCCCATATTGGTAACATTCTCATAGGGAGTTTTTCGCTTTTTTTCGTCACTTTTTTTATGCTCGCTCTACATTTTCGCGAAGTTTTCCATTGTTTTCTAACTTCGTGCCTAACTTCAGTTCACTTTCATCAACTTTTAGACAGTGTAGAGCTTGCATAACAGTTCGGTTGTCACTACGATCGCACTTGTGTATGATACAGATAAATGTGAAGGCATCGCCCGAAGTGCAAGAAATATTCAGCTTCATTAGTCTAATATGCAAAAAAGAAGAGCTTTTATTTGGAACGCACACTCAGCGGCATAAATATATTGTCACTTAGAACCTTGGCACTTTTGTATTATAAATTCAATTACTGAATACATGTGAGCGAACATATCAAGAATTATGGTGACAAGGTACAGTCAACAAAGGAATGGGCTGACACCCCCCCCCCCCCCCCCCCCCAATATAATTAAACTAATTTTGACAGGACTAGGTGTTGTTGTCCTTCCTTGATTTACAATTAGTGACAAGGATAGCAACACTTCTAGTCCTGTCAAAATTAATTTAGTCTAGTTAAATGTACAACAGAATTAGCACATTATTTATGCCGCAAACATCTAAATTATAATCGATTTTATCCCGACTATGCCGATTAATAGTGACACTCTAATACTCGTATGTATAGCAAAACTTGAAGGTGTGTTAACGATACTGAAATAATCTTACTGAATCGAAACTGCACAGAGTTAGAAAGGAAACTGTCCACAAATGAACCATAACGTTTTAATATAACGATTGGCTTCCTCCCCTTCTTAAGTGGCCAGTACTTAGCAATACGATATTAGTGCGCATAATTAGGGATACGTAAGATAGTATCTAAAAATGTAGGGCCCATATAATAAGGACAGTTGCCTGAAGTGGAAGTTAAGGCCTCTGCTGTAGTCATGACACTTCCACTCTGCAAAGGCAGCTGGAGCGCCGCAGGGTTTAGTGGATGTGAGTCACACCATGGAGGGTATTGATCATGTGGCATTTCCCGCGTAAAAATTAACTGTAACAAATATAAAATAATATTTTTATAGTTAATTTATTTTTTCGATTAAATTAAACAAAAAATATGTTTAACTTTAATGTTTTCTGTTATATATTTATAATCGTAACATATTAATACCATTTTAAAGGAGCTAGTGTAAAATTTCTTGCCAGTTCTTCTTTGTAAAAATATGCTCTGGTGGTAAGAAAAAATTGTGACCATTCAAAAGAGCTTCCTTCGAAAAAAATACTTTAAACTTTGACTCTTTTAAAACTTGCACTAATTGAACTGTTTTTGAGACTATTTTAAAGGATGGTCTTGAGGTAACTTCGAAATTATTGTATTTTATTTAATTTTATTCGACGGAACACTATGTTAAATTGTAACAATCGCACATTAGAAGTTTTACATAATGTCACTATGTAGCGTATAAGTGGTGTAGCGTTCAAGCGCGTCGTCATGTTGGGAAATTGCAAAATTACAACAGATTGCGTTGTTAAAATTTGTAAAAAAAAAACTTTGCGCATTCATAATTGATCCTTTTACAAAAATATGAACGTTACCCTTCGGGGATGACTCTCGTTTTGGCGAAAATACACTATGAATAGTATTGTTATATTTTTCATGCTCTATCGAACACGATAGGTACATAAATTCAGAATTCTAAAATTCGCAAAACAACTAGTGTATTGGTGGTAGTATATAACGTAGTTTATTTTTTTTATTTAAACAAGTTGTAAATGACAAGAAAAAGTGCCTGTGAAGGTCTAATTTCTGAAATAAACGATTTCATTTCATTTCAACATTTTTTACTACCCAAAAATTTTTGAGTATTTATTACAGATCAATGGTGTAGATGATATTTTGGTCATTCATCCTTATCCTTATCCTTACTTCCTTACTCCTTACTAATATTATAAATGAGAAAGTGAGTTTGTTTGTTTGTTGTTCCTTCACGGCTTGACTAAGCAGCCAATCATTATGAAAATTTGCATACATATTGTTAGGGGTACAGAGCCCAACATAGGCTACTTTTTATCCCGTGAAAGTATGTCGTTCCAATGGGAAAATAATATTTCTACTATAGAGGGCGCTGTATCGGCCAACAGATGGCGCCACAAGTCGCGCTATGGGTTGTTTTGTTGTCAAACGAGATCTGTTTATACAGTAATAAAATTAACGCGAGCGAAGCCGCGGGTAAAAGCTAGTAATGTATAATTCATTGTTGTAAATGAGCCAACTTCACATCCCAAGATTAATACAATATTTTCCGATAAATAAAACCGGTTATTAACTTCCATTATTTCAAGTAATAGGTACATTGTTTTTAAACAATAGTTGAGAAGTACAGTATTTCTGATTTTTACATAAATTGTGTCTAGCTCTCACTAGACTTGGCTTTTATAAAAATGGAGTGGTAGAGGAATTGTTATGAAATGGGCTAGCTCGACCGGGGAAGTACCAGTACCACCCTCTCACAGAATATCGACGTGAAGCAGCAATGCGTTTCGTTCGGTGAGTGAGAGATTCGGAAGACCAACTCCTTCCCTTTCCCCTCTTTCCCCCTCCTTCTTTCCCTTCCCTTCCTCCTTCCTTTCCTCCAACTTCCTTGGTGGACAACGCATTGGTAGCGCCCCTGGTGTTACTGATGTCCATAGGCGGCGGTGACCGCTTTCCATCAGGTGGCCCGCTTGCTTGTCTACTGTATGACTAAAAAAAAAATGAATGTCAGTCGCCATAACTGCTCATAATCCACAACTACAAGATCTTGGATGCGTTGCTCACCTATGAAGGAATGAAGTAAGGAAGGGGGGAAAGTGAAAAAAGGAGTAGGAAGCAAAATAGATGCCAGGATTACTGCTCTCGCATCGTACGAAACATAGCGATATATCATCGTAACTTCAAGTCGATATTCTGTAAGAGGGTGATACTTCCCCGGTCGAGAAAGCCCATTCACGAGCCACTGCCAGCTGGACTCTGCAACGAAATCGCGATTTTAATTTCAATTCTGTGTATTTTTTATACCACAAAGGTGGCAAACAAGCATACGGTCGGCCTGATGGTAAGCCGTCACCGTAGCCTATAGACGCAATACCGGGGGTATCACTCACGCGTTGCCAGCTCAATTTTAAATTAACAGCAAATCCTAAATCGTTTTCTTGAAACTTTATACCTGACCTGAAATACGGGCATTGGCCTAGCTTAGGCACCAGTCTTCCACAATAAACAGATGCAAGTTAATACTGTAATAAATATACCTAGTAATAAGTATTGTATTGTATAGTTGCAATTATTGTGTAGTGATACTAGTGATATAGTGTATATTGTGGAGGAAATAAATAAATTTTAATTTTTATTATTTATTTTTTATATATTGCAAACTAATTTCTAAGTGTACAATCCGATTTAATTTAGTTTAGTATTTAGTTAAAGCTAGTAGGGATGTATAGTCTCTCAAGAGTACCTAAAAGTAACAATCCAATACCTACCGATCGCTCAGGATTCGTTTCAAGGGTAGCCTCGCAGTTCATAGTAGTGGCAGGGGGGTCCCACTCCGCAGTTTAGGTACGATTGACCTTGGGACCGGCCCGGCCGGTTAATCTCAAGGCTACCACCACTCGGCTCTCGCTCGTGCCGCTAGCTAGACGCATCGCGCGGACTGGGCCGCAGCGCGTGTCGAGTAAATAAAAAATTACAAACTATACGAAAACTAGGTACTACTGTTGTGTGCAAGGTTGTTTAAATAAATCAAAGGCGGAATCGGATATAATTTTTTAAAACTCTGTACGGATAATAAAAGGTAAGTAATTTTGTTGAGTATTAATCATCACGTAAATAAACTGTAACTAAAGTAGGTGAATGAAATAGGCACATACCTAACTGGTAATTTAATATTCAGATTAAATTCTTCTCTAAAAGAAGACAACCCTAACGTCGTCAGAAGAGGTAAGAAATACGCGATAGAAAGAGAGGCAACTTCTAGGTGATTATAACTGTAGGTTGTGTGCGCTGTGCGAGCTGAATTGCACCTTATTGTATCGTAGCGAGAGTCCCTATTTCTTTAATTGATTTTGCGGAGTGAATCTTCTGTACGTAGTACTATTATCTATTCTGTGGTAGTGGTTACGTAGTATTTATAGGAATACGCGTTGCGTCATTAATCAAAACAGTGTTAATGAGTACCTAAAGAACAGAAACAAAGTTAATGCGAGTTGTAATTTAAAAAAATATGTATTAACAGCAATATACAGCAGGTACATTGCATATAGTCTCTTAAGCTAATTTATATTGCCCTAGCACAGTCCGTCCTTACCTACTGCATTCCTATATGGGGTGGTGCAACCAAGGTAACATTTTTGGAAGTAGAAAGATCTCAAAGATTGCTTCTGAAGATAGTCTATTTTAAACCAAAGACATTTTCTACTTCCAATTTGTACTTGGATTGTGATCTCTTGTCAGTAAGAAAGTTATACATTCTACATGCGATACTAAAACTACATAAAACACTAATATCTGACACATCATATAATTTATTTAATTTTTTTTTAAAATAAATATTATTTCATACAGCTTTAACTAGCTCCAAAGTAAGTTCGAAACTTGTGTTATGGGATACTAACTCATATTATATTATATTTTATAACAAATACATATATAGTTAAGCATCCAAGACCCGAGGCCAATCAGGAAAAGTTCGTTTTTCATCATGACCCAACCGGGGATCGAACCCGGGACCTCCTGGGTGGCGGTCTGGCGTGGTAACCATTACGCCACGGAGGTCGCCAAATTAAAACGCAGAAAGGTCGCGATTAGAATAAATAGGTACTGGTGCCAGGACAGCTTTTGCTGGACGGCAATTTGATAGACAAGCAACACGTTTGTATAATGTAGTGATTAAAAAACTCGATATTTATATGCTAAATAGGTATTCTTGCAAAAAACTAATTGGCTAAAAACGATTGATTATAATGAAACTCAGGCTCACTCAGGCACATACAAACACATAGACAATTCTAAATAAGCTGGGTAAACTTTATTACACAACTTTGGTATAGATAGACTATCCTGACCCTATCGACAGTCCCTTAAAGTCTAACAAAGCCTGAAGTAACTCAGTCCGCACAATGATCGGCACATTTCGGGTAGAACGCCACAAATTGGCCGCAATTAAAAGTACAATGACTAGTTTCAATTCCCCAAACTTAATTTCCTTCGATTCAAACGTGTAACTAACCGAAATATAACGCTTCTATAAATAAATTAACTAACACTTCATTCGAATATTTATTTATGTGATTCTGACTTGACTTTTTAATTTACGAAATTTTGACGGGCTTTACATACTTGTATTTTTCAATTCAAAATGAGGCAACATATCGACTAGATATCCTGCAAGTTACATGTTTTTTATCTTTTCAACGATACATTCAACGCCATCTAGTCCCAATCTAAGCAAAGCTTGTAAGGAGTACTAAATTGCTGGTAAATTTACATAAATACTTTTTTGTAAATAAATTTTTATTATGCATAAAAAATATAAAAAAACATCCAGAGCTACTTGACCACAGGGCCTGTCAAAAGGTATCCGGATCTATCGTATCTTTATTTGTAGGAAATGATAGCATTTTGTAGCAAATTCTGTAGAGGATAATTAACCTAAGATATTATATCGCATACTGACAACCTTACGGGTGAATACCATCACCTACAGTCAGATGACACGGGTGACCGTTTGTCTCTTCTGATGTAAAAAAAAATATTAGGTCTCAGTGCCCTGATGATGTTGATGCGGACATATTTCGCTATTGAGCACGCGTCAATACATGACTGACATCTTTACCCATCATCACATTACATCATAACAAACTTAAGTGCTGGCCACATTTGAACCACACAAAACTTCCAAACTACGTCTCTACTAAAAAGTTCACATTACAGTGTTTATTATACACATTCAATAGGAGGCGGAAATGTAGGAAAATAACGTACTTGCTGACGTTACTTATTGTGAGAATGAATCAAGCACCCAATTAGCTATCAAAGAATAATATGTAAACTATGTTACGAATTATGTTCATCGACAAACATACATAATTATAGTTTAGTTTGTATGCATAAAGGCGCGGTCCCACTGCTGCGCACGCTGTGCACGAACACGTGGGCCACGTGGCACATTACAGCTGCGTGGATGACTACGTGGGTCTACGTTTCCACAGCGTGCGCAGCGATGTGCACGCTTTGTGAAACAAGCTGTGTACCGCATTCACTGCGTGCATGGCGTTGACAGTGTTGAGCTATGTTGAGCAAGCCACGCGTGTATCAATGACGTCACTTGATAGTTAACGTGTCCGTGGGTTGCAGTGGAATCAATCACGTACATCCTCTAGCAAAGCTTAACACACGTGCGTAGCCTCTTCGTGCGCAGCAGTGGGACAGCGCCTTTCATGTACATTTTGTTTGCCATATCTAGCATTGAATTGCACTAAAACATTTCATAGCTATGCATGCTATGAAATAGGTATGCATATTACTATGACTGTCACTGTCTAACTAAATAAGAAAGAAAAAGATAGTAAAGGACTTTATGAAGTACAGATTAAAATGTGTTTCTGCATCTGGTTGTATTGTTACTGTTAATGATGTCCAATTCCGTCTCTATCCAATGCTTCCTTACTATTCTCTTCTTTCACCCAATTTCTTGTAAAGAAGAGTAAAGTATTAAGTACTCAGGTCTTTTCTGCGGTCATTGGAATAATGGATATTATTGCCTCAGGTAGAGCTAACTTAGTTTTACTTTATCAAATCAATTACTTGCTCATATCACAACTAAAAATCTTACAAATTAAAACCACTGAAACATTGAAATTCCTTTTTTGCTCTATTAATTAGCTTGCAATAGACAATTATACTATTATCAATAACCCGTTTGGATTAATATAGAGATAGCGATAGTGTTAAAAATAGAAAAAAAAAGAGATGCACTATTCTTCAATCAATCAACCATGTGTGTATAAAAAAGTGAATGAAGTTGTTAACCCCGGCGCTGGCGCAACCACATAAGAAATGCACTTGCACAATTAACTAATTTATGAAGTGATAGCGTTCAATGCAGTTTTGTGCGCATTTCCCATGATAGCATATCAAATAGATATACAAATATGACTCTATGAAAGTCAAAGTTAAAGTGATCTTGTCACGATAGAAATAACGTTAAATTCATTATTATCACCGTTTGTTACATTTTTTGTGTCATTATTCGATCATTTTTATTTTCTTATAATACAAGAAAGTATTTTTTTTTGTTAGTAACAAATTTACAATGTTTTTTTAGATAGCATGGGTACGGTGACATTTGGGATTTGAAGGGAATTTACAGAGAATTAAAAATAAATGTACCATTTATATCATTAATAAAGCAAATTTGAATTTACTACTTTTTTGTAGTCGCTTATTCTTCACTCTTTTTCTATTTCTTTTTGTACATCGCGGTTTTTTGTTTCGAATAAACATGCGTGAAATGGAATAACTCAAACGTTTCCGTACCCCCCATGCTATCTGAAAAACACTTCAGAAGTAAATTTTGTTAGTTTCCGCGTAGGGAAAATAAAGGGCTACGAACTCGATGGGAACATCAGGACATATAGTTCTCTCCATAGCTGCATAGCAATATTTCAAATACAAATATAGTATTCATAAAAAAGAAACGCGAAACAAATGAATCAAAGTAGTTTTGTATTCATTAACTAAGCTTACCAGACCTCCATGATGGTTTAGCTAAATTAATACTTTTGCCATTATCCTCAGATAATACCTTTCACGTTACAGTCTATAAACAAAAGGTCGTTACCCTATCCCGATGTATTATTAATTACTAAGAAACGAATGTTATAATTGTTGCGAGTTACGATCGTAAAATGCAAGTTCTCTGAGTTAGCGCCACGATACCAAAATGTTTATAAGTTTTGTAAAGGAGTCCACAAAATGCTGCCGGGCCGCTACGGCTCGCAGAAATGACAAATCCACAAGAATCATCGTCATCGTGCCAATGTATTTCATATATAGTTCCACCCTGTATTTTTGTGCTGTTTATTGATTACTAGACATCGGATTATATGCACTATCAAAATGCCAAAATATGCACAATCAAAAAACCATTTATTATTACAATTTACGTTTATTTTAACATTATTTTTATATGTTGTCGCGTGGGGTATAAATGAATAAGACCCAGCGTGCACAAAATAAATATTTATTTACCCACAGAACGGTATTCGGGTAGTGGGTTCGAATCCCGACTGGTTATTCACTTCCGCGGTTCCGTACTTCCCTGCAGGAGGGCCGGCCGAAGTTGATGATGGCCTGGCGGTGTAGTGGACAGCGGTAGGGAGGCTGGTAGCAAAAGTAATGGTTGGGGCTGGACGCGTCCCGTGTTATCCCGGACTTCTTCCCGAACTTGTTATCCCCAAACTTGTTCCCTGAAATCACGTTCCATACCAGTTATAATTTGCTCTTTCGGTCTTCCAAAGCCGTCGATTGCGATCCATAAATTTGCCAACCCAAGCCAAGCCAAAGCAAAGAAGACGGGTATATTTCAGTAGAAGGTGAAGTGGCTACTAATTAAGATCGCAATCAGACGGATTACAAGAACTACGTAAGTAGGTATGCAGAAAAAACTGTATGTAGGTAGATGAATTTACTCGATTCAATTATTAATTACACAATCAAAAAAACAGAACGAAATGCTAGTAATACTTGATAAAGTATACTTTAATCTACTAATTAATTTATATTTAATTAATATTCTGAACAAAAAAACTAAAACGGCTAAAGAAATGCGTAGGCACAAATAGCATAGTTTGCAATGAAGGTACACTAAACAATATACAATGAAATGGATGAAATGGAAAGCATTCAGTACGTTATATTATAATTAGATAAACATAATTTATAATTGCAACTATGCGACTACGGTTCACAAAATAACACTTAAAATCACCACTTACCTAATTAGGGAAATATCTAATCCTAAATCACGTAGGATTTATTATTGGCACAACACAATAGTACCTATATTATTATGTGGTTCGTATTCATATAGTCAAGACGTGACTAAAGTATGAAATTATAATGAATTTAATAATTGAGGAGATTAAGAAGAAGACGTCCTCTCGCCTCGCAGTCAAAATTTTGGTCAACGTGGTAAAATCAACGCGGCGACGCACGATCCCCGCTCTGGACAATCGACGGCTACTTAGCCACGCCCCCGCACATCACGCCATGCAATGCAACCGATTGCAAAAAATGCATTTAGGGGTCCGCGCACCTACATTTTATTTATTAGTATTAAGTATTTTATTCTTTTATTTATTAGTATTATTTTATTTAGTTAAATTTAAGAACCGCATGTATGACGCAATTTAGTTAATTAATTAGTATTATGTTTAATATGCACAATTTTAAAATTTGTAAATATAGTATAATGTTTTTTTTGTTAAATGTATTTTTTTTTTAATAAACCTTTTTAATAATTTTTTTTGTTTTAATTATTTTCCTGATTTGTTAAAAAAAAAATGTTATTTATTGTAAATTTAAATTTATTTATAGTAAACATGTACGTATAACGTTACAATGTTATACATATATTCATAATAAACAATAACATATTTTTCCAGGTTTTCTACGGAAAACTTGTGACGTTTGTCACTTAATATTAATTTATAGACTGAAAATGACCTTTCGACGTCAACTGACGTTACCGGACAGAACTTGAAATTTGGCGCCATTTCTGCAGAGACCTCTTCAGGCAGAGTTTGTCCGGTGCCGTTGATAAATGCGTCAATTTTCTTTCCGCCTAACACGTATAACTACTGAAATATGCACTATCAATGAAAAAGTACCAAAATATGCAATAACGCTATAAAAATGGAATTATATGCATTTGCATATGCAAACACGCAAATGCATATAATCCGATGTCTATTGATTACCAATTGTAAGCTAATTATGTTATGTATTTTGTAAATGTCCGTTGCAATCAAATAAATGATTTATTTATCTATCTATCTATCATCGTTAGACTGTATCTATCCTCTGCTGGATAGGCCTTCCTTTTGCGCTCTATCATACGATCCTCCAATTTTTGGATCTGCAGGAATAGCTTTCTTACATTTAATATGCATCATAAGACAGACCACACGCGGCCACAGCGGCATGCGGCATATTGACGTATTTCTCAATGCAGAATTTTGCAATACGATCAGTCGCATCGCGCATCGGTGTGCTAACTCAAGTTTTATAACAAAGCAACAAAACCAGATAAGGGGCTACTTATTATATTATACCTGAAGCCCTCGTTAAACTCTGATATACGGTTTATAAAAGGCAATAAAACATTGGCAACAATTTAAAAGGAATCAATAAAAGGCCTTAGTAGGCGAGTATCAAATATGTGCGCGAAAGTTAAAAAAGATAGTAAATTGCCTTTTACAACCAGTTTTGTTTGCTTCATTTTTTAATTTGATTGTATTAAAATTTACTTTGTTAACGCGAGGCTATGATCTAATATAAATTTATTCAAATTTTTATTATTTTCCATACGCCAACATATTTGATACCTCGTACCTTGTTAAAGAAATAAATAATTTTTGAATTTGAATATACTTACCTACACTGAAATTTGCAAATTGGCGTAGCTAACTAAGAGCATCTATTATTAATTTATAATAATGCAACTCCAAAGTTTAAAAGTTATTAGAATCTATTATGTTTATATCAATGATATTATAACAGGGAGTAGATAATGTTACTACCGCGCCCAAGTTGAAGACTCATAAATGACCCAATTGTCTCATCAAGTCTCATGTGGCAATCAGTTCGCCTCAAACAAGCTACAGCGAGTCGTCCGTGTCAGTTGAACAAAATAAGTAAAATGCCGTCGTGTGTTTCGAAAGTGCAAAAAATTATGGTGCTTAAATGAATAAAGCTCAAGGGATCACATAATCACATGTAAGTATATATAGGAAGGGGATTATGAAGGGGGTCGGACATTTTAAATAAAGCCACTACTAATGATTTCACTATACTTTTATTTAATTTGATAAAGGTAGTTTACAGAATTACTATAAATCAAAATCACTAACTTAATTAACAGTTAATAACTAACCAAAGTTAGTTATTAATTAATGAGTCTAAGATAAACGGGACGTACAACTAGTGCACCGTACCCGCCAGAGCCAGACTTGAGTCTAAGATAAACGGGCCGTACAACTAGTGCAACGTGCCGCGCCAGAGCCAGACTTGAGTCGTCTAAGATAAACGGGCTGTACAACTAGTGCACCGTGCCGCGCCAGAGCCAGACTTGAGTCGTCTAAGATAAACGGGCTGTACAACTAGTGCACCGTGCCGCGCCAGAGCCAGACTGAGCTGCGAGTCGCCGTGCGCCTTTTTATAGCTGCTACGCCGCACCGGTCGAGTAGTGGGGTGGTGGGGCGCTCGATGACGCGGCCAAGTCACGTGTTCGATGACGCGGCCTGCGCACGGCGCACCGGTCGAGTAGTGGGGTGGTGGGGCGCTTGATGACGCGGCCAATGCACGAGGCAACAGGTCTCAAACTTGTGTTTTTTGACGATGCCGTCACGGCCATACTGACTTGCGGACGTCCTCGCACGCTGTAACGGAAACTATGCTTCGATTATCCTGACATAATACCTGTGTGATGTCTGGTCCGGTCTATTGAAAACCCTTCAGACTAATTACGATGAAATCTGGTCCGGTCTATTTCAACCCTGCAGATTTGTGACAATCATATTCTGGTCCGGTCCTTTAGACCCTACAGATTTATGGTAATCAGTTCTGGTCCGGTCCTTTTAGACCCTACAGATTTATAGTAATCAGTTCTGGTCCGGTCCTTTTAGACCCTACAGATTTATGGTAATCAGTTCTGGTCCGGTCCTTTGGACCCTGCAGATTAAATATTTCTGGACCGGTCTATTTTGACCCTTCAGATTTATCATTGATTCGGTATAGTCCTGCAATGATAAAATATTAACTATAAGTTACTTTCGGGTTGATACGATGCCGTCATGTCATCATTAAAAATTTCTGCAATTTCTAAAAATTGCAGATGGACCCCGGGGTACTTCTCGTAAATTTTCATGAGAGTATTGAAATACTCGATTTGACCCATTTATATGTTTTAGCTCGTAACGATCGTTGTCTAGGGTTGCTATAATTTTAAAGGGACCTTTATATTTCCTGTCTAGTTTCGTTTGATGTCTTACATCATACGTCTGCGACATCTCGATAGGGTACTGATTTGATCTCAATTTTGAAATGATATCTGAAATCTCAGAATCACGCTGCTGCTCAACTAATAGCCATCCTTTTTCTAATTCAGAAAAGTTAACTGTTTTGGGTCCCGGTTTAAGTGACTGTTGGTTCTCATCAGAAAAGTTACGAGAAAGAAAATCGGCATGAGGCATATTTTTCCCCTCTTTGTAAATAATATCAAAATCATAAGATTGAAGAATACCCCACCACCTATGGACTCGGAGTTAATCCTTTTTCGAATGGGAAGCTTTTAAGGAATTGCAGTCAGTGCTACAGCCAAAGTTTCCAATTCATACGAATGGTAACGACTTTCGGCATCAGTAGTTCGGTGGCTAAAATATGCGACTACGTGGGGTAAATTGTTTACTTTTTGTATTAGGACTGCGCCATAGCCGTCACTACTTGCGTCCGTATGAAGTTCTATAGGTAAATCAGGGTCAAATATCCTAAGAATGGGTTCAGTGGTTACGAGGGTTTGGTCGTATTTCTCCTGAAGAAATAACGAATCCTAAATATTCGATTTTAGTTTTCATAAAAGAGCATTTTTTGAAATTAAAAGAAAAGCCTGCCTCAGAAAGGGTTTTTAATAAACAGTTTCTGATGCAGAAAGGACGTCATCCATATAGACAAGGATTCTGTCATCATCGAGTGCTTTAAGCGAGGAATTAATGGCTCGCTGAAATATTTGTGGAGCATTTCGGAGTCCAAAAGGCATAGACAGCTATTCGAACTGTCCTGTAGGAGTAACGAATGCTGTTTTGTCAAGACTGCAATTTGGTGAAAACCGGAGGCCATATCAATACTTGAAAAGTATATTGCCTTGTGCAACTTATCTATTTGGTCATTAATCAAGGACAAGGGATAACTGTCAGGACGCGTGTTCCTATTTAATTCTCGGTAATCTACACACATGCGATCGTCACCGTCCTTTTTTTTTTTAACCAATAATATTTGCAAGTAACAGTTTTTTTATTGTTTTATCAACAATTTTAAGTTCCTCGGGGGACAGTCTGTACGGGCGTCTATGAACTATTTTATTTGGGTCGATTAATTCTATTTTTAGTTCACCAAATGAAGTCTGCCTCTTTGGCAAACCGTTAATAAAATTTTCGGAGTATTTATTTAAAATTTCAATTAATTTCTCTATCTGGACCCTCTAAATCTGTATCTATTAATTGTAATTGTGGATTAAGGTTGCAAGAGTTAAAAGTTTTATTCCCGGTTTTAATATATCTCTACCTATCAAGACGTCGTCATTTAGACATTTATCCGGTAGTACGTGAAAATAATATCTAAGGATAAATTATTAATATGAACAAAACATTTGATTTGTGAAGTGGAGGCAATGTTACTTCCAATACCTTTTAAAATAGTTTGTTCATGATACCGGTCACCCCCGAGCAGATTGCTTACACTGTGTTTTATTAAACTACATTCGGATCCTGAATCAAAAATAAATGACAACAATCTACCACCCAGTCTTTAACGTACCACGTGCCTCCTTCGAGCATAGGTTGACCTGCTTGCTATTTTGTGCAAAATCCTCCTTTCTTACGTAACGTTTGGGACAAGTGCTGGCTATGTGATTAGGATCATGACAAATATAGCATGATGTCATGGTTGGTTCTGTTTTTTTTGCAACGAAGGGTTTTTATTAATTTGTCGAATTTTATCGCGACATTCACTATCACGATGTCCTATCCTGCCACAGAAGTGACAAGTACCCCTAAAGGATGTGCGAATCCTTTTTGAATCGATCTCAGATGAAACTGATTCGTCGTTAGATCTTTTAAGAGTAAGGCCTCTGAGTGCCCGAAAAAGTTGATGTTTATCTTTAATGTTTATAGAGTTTAACTCACGACGAATTTTATCGTCACATTGAGATAGGACTGATATAACGAAGCCTGTTACAACGTGTTCTGGCAGATGAGCATCAGGTATCCTCTCTATCATTTGCCATAAACGCATCCCTGCCTCAGCGGGACTGTCTTTGTTATTAAGGCGAAACATAATAATCTGATCAAAATGGTCCTGAATCATCATGGGTTTTGAAAAATTTGAAATGAGAATTTCCTTAATGACAGACCATGAAAGTTGGTCAGGTTGAATTTTTGTGAGGCAGGTGGCGGCACGACCCTTGATCAGTGGGTTAACGCAATAATCAGGTCGACATCCTCTAATTTTTTCTTCTCTACTATCATCTCGGATAACATGCACCAGCTTTTAATATCGGAATCTGGTGCATCAGGATCAAAGGGAATTAGTGAAATGGGCGGCGATGATAGTGTCTGTTGTAAACTAATGTTTTCAGCAATTCTTTGAAAGATGGCTTCTATGCCAGAAGAGAAAAGAGACACTTGCTGTGCCATATCATTGGCTGAGTAAGTTTGGCCTTGTTGTGGGGGAGGATTCGATCCCACTTCTGATATAGGAAGGGGATTATGAAGGGGGTCGGACATTTTAAATAAAGCCACTACTAATGATTTCACTATACTTTTATTTAATTTGATAAAGGTAGTTTACAGAATTACTATAAATCAAAATCACTAACTTAATTAACAGTTAATAACTAACCAAAGTTAGTTATTAATTAATGAGTCTAAGATAAACGGGACGTACAACTAGTGCACCGTACCCGCCAGAGCCAGACTTGAGTCTAAGATAAACGGGCCGTACAACTAGTGCAACGTGCCGCGCCAGAGCCAGACTTGAGTCGTCTAAGATAAACGGGCTGTACAACTAGTGCACCGTGCCGCGCCAGAGCCAGACTCGAGTCGTCTAAGATAAACGGGCTGTACAACTAGTGCACCGTGCCGCGCCAGAGCCAGACTGAGCTGCGAGTCGCCGTGCGCCTTTTTATAGCTGCTACGCCGCACCGGTCGAGTAGTGGGGTGGTGGGGCGCTCGATGACGCGGCCAAGTCACGTGTTCGATGACGCGGCCTGCGCACGGCGCACCGGTCGAGTAGTGGGGTGGTGGGGCGCTTGATGACGCGGCCAATGCACGAGGCAACAGGTCTCAAACTTGTGTTTTTTGACGATGCCGTCATATACAATTTTTACGTAAAAAATACAATTGCTTCCCCGACGCCGGCGCGGGGTGCCGGTGCCGGTGCCGGGTGTCGGTGCCGGGTGCCGGGTGCCGGGTGCCGGGTACCGGATGCCGGCGCCGTGTTGGTGCCGGTGCCCCGGGTCGGTGAGTAGAAAATCGCCCGCGCAACGTTTTGTAAACGCAATTACTAGGAACGTAACATATCTATGCTATGAAATATCTTTGTGTTAATATAGCATTAAGATTCTTATTTATTGGCAAATAAAATATTCTATTTTATTCTAAAGTTTTTTTTGTAGTATGTAAAATTTTAAATGCTGAGCAGTTTTTTGTCCATTCCATGCATACCATAATAATATAATAAGTTTATCAAGTTTATGCCTTATACATTAAATACATATCAACATTCAAAAATGGAGGACGTGTTTTTCATAATAATCATGTTTCTTTCAATTATCGGGTTTTTAAGTGTAGTGTATATTATATTATATCATTTACATAATATATCTGACAAGAAAATCAAAATTTTACCAAAATGTCTGCCCTTTTTGGGACATCTTATTATGATAGCAACTGCAAAAGGTACGGTTGTTTTTGCTATTTGTCATTATAGTAAATTGTCTATTTTATAGACGTTTTCTCCTTTACGTCTACAAACAATATTATTTTACGGGAGACAAACAAGCAAGTGAGCCCCGTCTCTTGTGACCGTGTCTCCCAGATTAAATACCATTTCTTTTACCAGTGGCCATTTTGCTTTTGTTTCATTCATTTATTCATTTATTTATTTACTAGAGAAACCCGCGCAACTTCGTGTGCGTTTATCCTTTCCCGTGGGAATTTTAAAAAATCCTTTCATATCGGTTGGTCACACCCAAAAAATTGTCATATGTATAGATTTTTTTTTTCTATTTTTATACTTCTCATTACAATCTTTGGAGTGGGCGTTTATGAAATAGGCTAGCCCGACCAGTGAAGAGCCACCCTTTTGCAGAATATTGACGTGAAGGAGCAATGCGTTTCGTTCGGGGAGTGAAATATCCGAAATTCTTGTTTGTCACCTTTGTGGTATAGAAAAAATCTAACTCATTCCTTATACTATTTCTCGCTATATCCTGTTTTTTCCTGTTATAGGTCGGCAACGGGTTAGTTAGTTAGTCGACGGTAATCACCTAATATCATTTAACCATTGACCAATTTAATTTGAACCCTGTCAAATATTATAAATTGAATATTTAATTACTTACTGTTTATTATCGATGAATATGATTCAGTCCGCTTTATACACAGTTAGAATTTTAGCTGTTTTTCCGATATCACAAACAGAATAAATAGACGACATTATGATTGAATATTCACAATTTATAATTACATGACAGTTGATACACTTCACTTCACGGATGTGTCAAAATGAAATGTAATTGAAATTAAAAGGACTAAGGAGTATGAGTATTGATATCAACTCGAAGAAAATTACCCACAAAATACATTTTTTTCAAGAATTTCAATAAAATAAGAATCACATCTTCCATCAATTCTCTTAAACAATTTTTATGCAAAATTTGAAGTAGATTGGACCAAGGAATCAAGTTGTCCCATTACTATGGGGGTAAAAAAGGGGGGTAAAGTTACTACTTTACCCCCCTTTTTTACCCCCTTAGAGTTCGAATTTCGAAAAATCCTTTCTTATCGGACGCCTACGTCTTATAATAGTTCCACCTGCCAAGTTTCAGATTTTTACGATGAGCGGTTTAGGCTGTGCGTTGATTCTCAGTCAGTCAGTCAGTCAGGACAAAGCATTTTATATATATAGATTGCATTACATGTGACACATACATTATATTACTGTACATAATACATAGCAGTTATCTACATGCACCTTTTAAGGCATAGCAACTTGAGTAGAAAAAGAGAGGCAGACATTTAAATTAGTTTATCTTCCAGATATTCATTGACGCTATAGTACGCTTTATTAATTAGCAATCGTTTAACTGATTTTATAAATGAGTTGAATTGATCCATCGATTTCATTCTAGACGGTAGGTGATTATAAATTTTTACTGACATTGGATAGGGCCCAGCACTGTGTAAGCATAATTTTGTTTCCGAAATGGTAGTAGCTTATCGTACTCTATAGTAGGTAGATTAATCACACAAATCATTTATTACTGTAAACCCTGTTTCTTTTAACTTGACCAATGTAGTCTACATTCTTAGCATGTCTTTGTAACGAAAATAGGCAATTAAAATTATCATTCACACCTAAATAACAATAATATAGTTAGAAATGGCATTTAACACAACACTCTTATTATTCTGGGGATTTATCGATTTTATACATGGATATTTGAATAAAAAGACACGCTAAGATTGTTTACTACATTGGTCAAGTTAAGAAAAACAGGGTTCTTGTAGTCTTTGTCTAGAGAAAGAGCCTGTTTTGAATTTTTTTAAATGTTTGAAAGACATTATGTAAATGTTGTTTTACTGACTATTTTCAAAGATTGTAAATAAAATTAATAATGAGTTTAGTTAATCGCTGGTAAATCATATCAAACCTATAATTGTCCCACTGCTGGGATACAGGTCTCCCGGGATTAGAGTGTACTCTGCCAAGCTGCTATTGCGGGTTGGCAGAGGCCGCCGTATAATGGCCACTGTTACTAAAAATATTTTTAATTTTTCTTTTCTGTCAATTTCAGATCTTTTTAAACAATTAGTAGTAAAAACGGGAAAATTTACAATGGAGCACAATGGAATAACTCAGTGTCGATTTTTTTTTCTACCGGTATACTGTGAGTAAATTTGATATTTTCTACCCGACCACAATTTATTATTACCTGTACATAAATGTTCGCCTCGAGCAGGAATCGAACGCGCGCCTTCTGGTGCCGAAGATAGGTCGCTACCAGCGCACCACCAGGCTGTCTGAAATTTATTATGAATACTAGTAAAACCTGCGCAACTTCGTTTGCGTGTACCCCCCTTTCCCGTGGGAATTTTGAAAAATCCTTTCTTTGCACACCCCTAGACGTCGTCGTCGAACCTACATTCCAAATTTGGAATCTCTAGACCCAGCGGTTTGGGCTGTGCGTTGATATATAAGTAGTTAAGTCAGTCAGTCAGTCAGGACTTTGAATTTTATATATATAGATAGACAACGCTATAACGAAAAACATTGCCAATTATTACTTACAGTATGGAGTGTATATAAAATAAAATATGAAATAGATTATAATTTTCAGTTTTCACCAATACCGAAGACTCACAAGTCATCCTGAATCAATGCCCAAAAAAAATGTTTATATATAAGTATCCAAAGGCTATTTTGGTGATACCTTATTGTTGGCCGAAGGTATGTTCGGACTTTTTTTCTGTGTGCTTCTTGCTATATGTTTATGTATACTATTGAAACCGCGCAACTACGTTTGTGTGTTCTTCGTTTGTGCACAGCAGCACCATCAACTTTATAAGGCGCCATTGACTAACAGTCTGTTCGCCAAAAAATAAAAAGTACCCTATGTGGTAATCCAAGGTATCAGCTACCTACATACCAATTACCATAAAAATTGGCCCAGCCATTTAAGCGCGAAGAAGTAACAAACATAGTCACAACTTCGCCTTTATAATATTAGTAGGATTAGTGTACTTTGTCTTGCTTGAGGCAACACAGTGTAAGCGTCCCGTTAACACTACAAAAGACAATGACTTTGGGAGGATGCTCTTGGTTTTAGAATAAACGGTTTATGATTACAAAGATGAACAAAGGATTAACTGAAATCTGTTTTGTCACTGTCATCTTTATGCAAAAGTTCGTTCATCATCAACATCGTACATCAACATCGTTAATAAGCTAAATGTTACAGGGGTAACGTGGAAACATAACAGACGCATTGTTGACCTCGTATTTAAACAAAAAAATATGGAAGACTACCTAGAAATATTTAATAAGCAAGCTGTAAATATGGTTGGACAATTTGCTAAAATCGAAGGTAAAGGAGAAACAAACATTGAGGATGTAATAGGAGAGATGGTTCTAGAAGTTGCAATTGGTAAGTTTAAAATTTCTATGTAAATAGTAAATAAAGTAGTAATACACACACAAATAGATACACACTAATCCCATATTGAAAGAGAAAGAAAGAGAATTAGTAATTCTATTTCGGTTGGAAATCTGGAATGGAATGTATATAAAATTCAAAGTCCTGCCTGACTGACTGACCTAACTATATATCAACGCACAGCCCATACCGCTGGGTCTAGAGATTCCAAATTTGGAATGTAGATTCCTTACGACGTCTAGGGGTGTACTAAGAAAGGATTTTTCTAAATTCCCACGGGAAAGCGAGATATACGCAAACGAAGTTGCGAGGGTATATCAACGCACATCCCATACAATTACAAATTTGGCATGTAGGTTCCTTATAAGGACCGGACCGACCGAACCGGCCCGAACGGATGGGACCGGATGGAACCGTACTGTACCGGGTCGTGCCGGACCGGACCGAACCTTATTCCCACGGGAAAAAATAAAGTAAATAATTTTTGGTTCTATTTTCACGTCGAAAGGAACCTAAGTACCGACATGATTTTTTTAACCGATATGATTTAAAATCCGGAGTGTGATATAGGCTACTTTTTATCCCGGAAAAATATCTCATTCCCACGGGGAAAAAAAGTATAACGTCATTATTTTTTCATATTTTTTTTAACGGGGATAATGTTTGGAGAGTGACAAGGCTACTTTTTACCCCACGGGATAAAGAGATTTATATGGGAAAATTTATTGTCATTTTCCCTTAACCATGCGGGCGGAGCCGCGGGCAACAGCTAGTATCTTATGAATAGAAAAATTATATTTTTCAATGAGATCAAGATGGCATCGAGCTAGGTTAAATATCATTTCTGAGTATTGTTGTCGGAATATCATTTGCATTATTATATTGGTTTTGTAAAATGAGCGGATTTATTCTCTAAATTTTAAACTTTTGTCAAAACCAATTGATCTCACATCTGGCTCATACAAAACGTAAAATGAGCGAGATGGTATAAGTTTAACCTTATCTTACTCAACTGATACTGTTTTTATGATTGGCTTGCTGATTGTAATAATTTTTATTTCAGCAACATGCTTAGGAGCAGATAATGATGTTTCAAAGAACGTAATGTATGCGATAGATGAACTTTTGAAAATAATAATAACAAGAGTACTATCTATTTGGAAGATACCAAATTTTTTATTCAAATTCACTAAGCTTAAAAAGGAACATGATGAAGTAATACGTACGATTGATGAACAGGTTTTGGAAGTGAGAAACTTTGGCTTAGTTAGATCAACAGATTTTTCTTTCGAACGCAAATCCAATCAAAATTTCTTTCGAAAGATCGTTATT
Organism: Endotricha flammealis; assembly: GCA_905163395.2. Taxonomy (NCBI): domain Eukaryota; kingdom Metazoa; phylum Arthropoda; class Insecta; order Lepidoptera; family Pyralidae; genus Endotricha; species Endotricha flammealis. The sequence continues at coordinate 7,862,844 of LR990877.1, read as the reverse complement.
GGAATTGGGAAATTTTGTACACTTGCCCAAACCAACTTCAAATGCAAATGTCGAAAGTTTTAAAATTTTAAGTTTTAGTTTTAAATTTTTAGTTTTAAAATAAATCAGGTTTTACTAAAATATAATTAAATGAAGTATATTTTGATACCTAGTTAAATGAAGAATTTGATATTATTATCGTAACTTTACAGTTGGTGATTTCTAGAAAGAGAAAATATATAGTATCCATGAAAGAAACACATAAAGGGAATAAAGGTATGTAATGTAACAGGGTAATGAAACCAAAGGAATAGATTGCAACGTTAGCCTACCTCACACTTTCACCCACGAATTTATCCCTATAGAGCCAAGATTAACAGAGACAATAAGCAGTGATGAAATGGATAATGATTATGATAATTTATTTATTTATCAATAATAAATATTAATTATTTGGTAAGTAAAAACCATTAAGATTTTTTTCCTTTGTGTTAAATTTGCAGAATGTTGGCAATTTGATATAAAGGTTAGGTTTTTTTCTCTCTCTGAGTTGTAAGGATATGACACTATCCAATTCTCTTTTCTTATCTAAATTCTGTAAGATAGAAGATGGCAGACTCTGCCAATCTGAAACGGGTGAACCGTTGGACGAAAGATATCAAAAGCAAAACATAGATAATCCAATATCTTACATTTCAGCACCAAAATTTAATAACGCTTTGGATATAATAATAGAAAATTGCATAAATGAAGACAATTCTACATCAGACGAAACTATAAAAAACATCTTAATTGCTGTTTTAATCGCTGCATATAAAGGTTTATATGTTCAACTTTTGTGTACATTGATATGTATCGGATCTGATGACAATGTCCAAGAGAAGATTTTTAAAGAGCAAGTATTGACACAGCTTCTATTACTGATGATCTGCCAACTTGCAACAACAGCGTGCGTGCCAACAAATTTGTTTTGATTCTACTAACGTGGCAGATTTTATTATTATTGTTCCTATATTATTATAATTTTTAAATTGGTTATACTAAATTAGTAATTATTTAATTTTAATTTTTGATCTTTTCTATTTGCAGAATCCAAGAAATCGTTGGTGATAATGAATTTTTGACAAAGAAACATCTACTAGAAATGGTCTATATAGATGCAGTAGTTAAAGAAGTACAGCGCTTGTACCCAGCTGTTCCATTGATGGCTCGAGAATCTGAGAAGGAAATGAAAATAAGTAAATATGACGTTCTATATTTTTTAATTGTGCTTTGCGAGAATAAATGCCATCTGAATACTATAACAATAAAAATTGGTCCTAAAGTCGTTCCTTGAACCACCAAAGAATTAAATTATGTTAATAAATACCTGATACTCATTTCTTAATATGTTATTTACATGTTACAATAAAATATAACACATACATTTCATTGTTATGAAATTAATACATTAAAATATATTATTAAAAGGAGTCCCTTTAGGCAAGGTTCCGAAGATACTGGCAGCGTTCGCCCTTTGAATAGCTAGACTAATTCTTTGTCCGAGGTAGCTGCCAGCTCTTCGGTCTCCTGTGATGTCGACATTAAAATGTTCATTTTATTGTTATTAAATAGATTACAGACTGAAATGCAAAATTAATATCATTCTTTTAGGGAACGTGAGTTTTCCACCGCGCTCGTCATTTGTAGTCAATGCTTGGGGTATGCATAGATCTAAAGAGAATTGGGGAGAGGACGCCAACGAATTCAGGCCAGAGCGTTGGCTGTGTACTGAGAATCCACCTATGAACCCAGCCCTTGCGACTTTCGCCTTAGGACCGGGAAGTTGTCCAGGTAAAGTCTTAATTTGTTAAGACGTTTCAGTTTTCTTTGATTATTTTATGATAGAGATTAAAAAACTAACATACTGATTACCTTACCTGAGGCCAAGTTGCCGGTTTTAATGTAGACATACGCTTGTTCCTTGGAAGCACCTAATTTGTAATACCTATATAAAAAGAATGAATATGTTGTAAGTGCATGTTGACATAATATAAGAAGACCCTAATGTACACTTAATCACCAAATATTTTGAACTTTTGAAGGTGATTTTACTCAACAAAAAATATTAATAATAAATGTCATAGAGGCAAAGTCATGTTGCACTTTGAAAATTTATTCATATTGTAAGACTAAATTTTAATATTTATGTTTCAGGAAAATCTTTCTCAAATATGCTTATAAAAGCAATGGTGGTACATATATTAAGAAATTATCAAATAAGTGCAGATCATACCAAACTTACATTTAATTATTTTATCTTCGCAGAACCAATTTCTGGTACACTTGTTAAAATTAACAAACGTTAAAGAGCGCAACACATAAAATACGGTTTCGGTTCTATTTTATTTAATGACTAAGCGCATAATGCCGAAAATACGAAGTTTCGCGACTGATTCTGCGTTCTGAAGTATTTGGCTGATATAACACACGAGGAGCTCGGTGGCGTCGCTGTGTGTCGCACTCTTATATGAACACGCAAGTTAAGCGACGTTGACCCTAGCCAGCGTAGATGGGTTTTGTCATCTCGAGCTTCTCCGTGCTTCGGAGGACACTTTAAGCAGTTGGTTCCGTCTGTTGTAGATAGATGACGGTTGCGGTTTGAAAAGACCGGCTTCTGCCAATCCGCATTGGAGCAGCGTGGCAGAGTACTGTAATCGCCTTCGATTGGACGGAGACCCGTATCCCAGCAGTGGGATGATTATGGGCCGATATGATGAACACACAATATTCGCTAAAATAATACTAAAATTCGGCAAGTTGCGCATAATTACATGAGTTCAGAAGTTACGTTACCAAACTTCGTCCGTAGATTATACCGCCAAGTAATTAAATGTGTTGCTAGTAATTTTAATAGCATAATAAGTAGGCTTAATAGCACCTAACTTCTGTCGTCTATTTTCGGTATAGTATGTTTAAACTCAAAATTAATATAAACGTCAACATGATTCATGAAGTAAGTTATTGATATCATTCTTATCTATCTATACATAAAATGCTTTGTCCTGACTGACTGACTGACTGACTGACTGAGAATCAACGCACAGCGTAAACCGCTCATCGTAAAAATCTGAAATTTGGCAGGTGGAACTATTATAAGACATTGGCGTCCGATAAGAAAGGATTTTTCGAAATTCGAACTCTAAGGGGGTAAAAAAGGGGGTAAAGTTACTATGGGACAACTTGATTTCTTGGTCCAATCTACTTTAAATTTTGCATAAAAATTGTTTAAGAGAATTGATGGAAGACGTGATTCTTATTTTATTGAAATTCTTGAAAAATATGTATTTTGTGGGTAGTTTTCTTCGATTTGATATCAATACTCATACTCCTTAGTGCTTTTGATTTCAATTACATTTCATTTTGACACATTCGTGAAGTGAAGTATGTCATCTGTCATGTAATATTTTTATAAATTGTGAATATTCAAACAAAATGATTTCATAATGTCGTCGTAGGTCTTCGTACTATTTATTCTGTTTGTGATCTCGGAAAAACAGCTAAAATTCTAACTATGTATGAAGCGGACTGAATCATATTCATCGATAATAAATAGTAAGTAATTAAATATTAAATTTTATAATATTTGACAGGGTTCAAGTTAAATTGGTCAATGGTTAAATAGCATACATTTTGATATTGTCTCTTTCTCACTTATAGGAAATCTCATTACGTCGACTCGCTCTATTATTTCGTAGTGTTGCTGTTGTTGTAGGCTGAGGTTGTAAGTATTGAATTACCGATATACTTATACATTTTTTTTACGGAAGTGGTTGGAAAACAAGCTCAGGAATATGGATCATTTGATATTAGGTGATTGCCGTCGACTATGGAGCACATAGATTCTAGGGTCCCTAACCCGTTGCCGATATTTCACTCCCCGAACGAAACGCATTGCTGCTTCACGTCAATGTTCTGTAAAATGGTGGCTCCAAAGATTTGTAATGAGAAGTATCAAAATAGAAAAAAAAATCTATACATATGACAATTTTTTGGGTGTGTTTTGAAAAGTGTGGTGTATGATGTAGGCAACCGATATGAAAGGATTTTTTGAAATTCCCACGGGAAAGGATAAACGCACACGAAGTTGCGCGGGTTTCTCTAGTTAACTTATAAAACCTTAAACTTAAAAACCTCGGATCTCTTAAAGTTTATGATTATTTTATTTTAATACATATTATGATTTGACGGGATTTGTTTAAATAAAAAGTTCAATGTATAATAATGTATTTTTATTCTATTCTACCACCAAGTAGGTATTAAAAATATTTTAAAAGGCATGTAATATTGTTCTACTCCGACTATCTTCTTGCTGATTAAATTCGTTGTGAGTTCCAAGACAGCTGAGCAAGCCGGCTGGTTTCCAAGGACGCGAGCGCTGCGAGGCGCGAGACGAGACGCGAAACGAGCCGCGAGTGCGTGTTTACATTCGCGTTTCGCAGCTCGTCTCGTGGCACGCGCGAGAGTGTATACCTCATTTACACTCTCGCGCTCGCCTCGCGCCTCGCAGCGCTCGCGTCCGGAGCGGTTTTTTGAGCACGAGTCAAAGGGGTTCGCGTGGGATGCGAGCGCGGTGTTCACACTCGCGCTCTCGCTTCATTCGAGTTTTAACCTTGTGCCGCGCAGGTTGTGGCTTGCAAACTGCCGAATAGTGCCGAGATGGAATGGTCCCAGGAAGAAACGGTCCGGTTTTTGGAACTATTCCAAAAAGAACCCATAATTTGGGATCCCAAACACAAATTGCATAAAATTGCCAAAAAGTGAACGATGCTTGGGTAAGATTAAGTGGAGGAATGTGTAGACCTTCAACGGACTTAAAAATAAAAAATAAATCTCTTCTTCCGTTCCTTTTTTACTTGTCTTTTATTTAAATTATTTGCATAGCAGTAGAAACTCAGTAATCAAAGACTTGTTGCCGCTAACATTTCGACGTCCTCCATTCTGGCTAGCTCGAACACAACACGAGAGTGTGAACAGACAACTCAAAAACCATCGATCACGCGAGGCGCGAGACGAAGCACGAGACGAGGTACGAGGCGAGAGTGTAAATGTAGTATACATTTACACTCTCTACATTTACACTCTCGCCTCGTACCTCGTCTCGTGCTTCGTCTCGCGAAATGTAGTACGAGAGTGTAAATGAGGTATAAATGAGGTATAAGGATTATTAGCCATAAAAATTAAATACAAATCAACATTCAAAAATAGCGGACGTCTTTTTCAGAATATTAATATTAATCATGTTTTTTTTAATTATCATGTTTTTAAGTGTAGTGTATATATTATATTACTTACATAATACATCTAACAAGGAAATCGCAGTTTTTCCAAAATGTCTGCCATTTTTTGGACATCTTATGATAGCAGCATCTAAAGGTATCGTATGGTTTTTTGTTTTTGCAATTTGCCATTTCTGGATATTATCCATATCGTAATATAGACGTTTTAGAAAGTTATCCTTCTCAACCTGATGGTTTCTGAGTAACAGTTCTCCTTTACGTCTACAAACTTGACGACCTCCGTGGCGTAATGGTTACCACGCCAGACCGCCGCCCAGGAGGTCCCGGGTCCGAATCCCGGTCTTGGATGTTTATCTATGTATTGTATTTGTTACAAAATATAGAATCGTTGAGTTAGTATCCCATAAACACAAGTTTCGAACTTACTTTGGTGCTAGCCCAATCTGTGTGATTTGTCCAGATTTTTTTTATTTAAACAATAGGTATTTATTTTATGTCATACATCAGGCAAACAAGCTAGTGAGCCACGTAATCGAAAGTGGTCAGGTACCTAGGGAGTGGTTATCTGTAACACTAGGGATGTTAAAGCGTTCCCCGCTACTAGAAACAGAAAAGGGATATGGAATAAGAGAAATGAAAACATTTTTCGTCATCTTTCTTACTAGTAATGACTTTTCGACCAGGTTGCCGGCAATATCAAGGTATGATCGCGTCAATTCCCGGTTTATTATTAATTTCTTATTGTGTTTTATTGACATTAGATATATTTTTGATCTGCTTGCCAAGAACGGTTATCGTAAAATAGGAAGCCAGCCAGGCAGAAATCTCCATTTCTTGTTTTTTTCGGAATAGCAAAGTGACCAGTGGTAAGTTTTACTACCACTGCAGGTCTCCCTTTAATCGAAGAAGATTAGAGAGTACTCTGCCACGCTGCTCCAATGCGGGTTGGCGGAGGTCAGTGTTTCCAAGCCGCCTGAAGGCCACCTTTACTAAAAATATTTTTTTTTGTGTTAATTTCAGATCTTTTTAAAGAATTAATAGTAAAAACGGGAAAATTTGCATTGGAGCACAATGGAATAACTCAGTGTCGATTTTTTTTTCTACCGCTATACTGTGAGTAAATTTTATATTTTCTACCCGGGCACACCATCGCATTAAAATTGTCGATGTGTTAACATCAATAATCACCGTAAGCCGTTAATGTGGCCAAACCTAAACCTATGTATATGCGAATAAAATGGTATACACTTGTAATACATAGAAAACACACAGACTCGCCATCAGATAAATGTTCGCCTCGAGCGGGAATCGAACCCTCGCCTTCTGGTAAGGTAGGATGGCTACCAACGCACCACCAAGCTGTCTTTTATTATGTTTATTCTATTGCGTTATGGAATATAATGCGGTAACGAAAAACATTTTTTTTATAGCACAAAGTTGGCAAACAAGCATACGGCCCTCCTGATGGTAATGGTTATGGTTGCAATACCGGGGTATCACTCACGCGTTGCCAACTCTCCCAACTCTCCATTGCCGCTTATTACTAACCACGTATGTAATGTTTATTCTGAAATAAAATATTATTAAGGTATTTTAATAGATTTTAATTTTCAGTTTTCACCAATACCGAAGACTCACAGGTCATCCTGAATCAATGCTCAAAAAAAATGTTTTTTTATAAAGTATCCAAAGGCTATTTTTCTGATACCTTATTGTTGGCCGAAGGTATGTTCGTCTTGCTTATATTTGAGTTAGTATCCCATAACACAAGTCTCGAACTTGGATCGGAAGACCCCGAGCGGTGCGGGGCGCCAGTTCCAACTCTTCGGACAACCTCCGGCAAGGACGCAGAAGTATGATATTTCCCGTGGACCACCCATCTAGGCGGATAAGGTGGCAGTGAGACAGTGGTTTTAGTCAGTAGGTATACCCAAGTGGCTTAAAGGGGGAGCCCGACATACCCCAGCCGCTTCCCCAGCGGCGGGGTATGCAGTAACGCATTTCCCTGTCTCATCATCATCATCAGCGGCATCCAGCGGCTTCCTGCGACTTTCTTTAGGTCGTCTGACCACCTTGTAGGTGGGCGTCCTACGCTGCGCTTTCCGGTACGTGGTCGCCATTCCAGAACCCTCTTGCCCCACCGGCCGTCGGTTCTGCACGCTATGTGCCCTGCCCACTGCCACTTCAGCTTGCTGTCGGTTATGTCGGTTATTTTGGTTCTGCTATGGATCTCCTCATTTCTGATTCGATCTCGTAGAGAAACCCCGAGCAAACCTCTCCATGGCTCGCTGAGGCTCATAGTGAGCGACCACGTCTCGGATCCATATGTCATCACTGGTAACACACATTGCTCGAAGGTTTCTCGTTTTAAGCACTGAGAAATAACCTTATGTCATCAAATGTCATACAAATTGTTCCAGTTAGGTTATTTCTAATGCTAAGAGGCGTTGGTGAAAACGGATATACACCAAGAACTGTGTCTTGCGCCTGGGTCCCGACGCTTTCAGGCACTCATTAGGGATTAAAGAATAAAAAGATAAACGAAGGAATACCTACCTACGTTTCACTTCGGGTGGATGTATCATTTTAAGTTTTTCAAATAATATTTTGCTTCAAAATGTAACATGTTTTTTGTCCTCTAATCGATTAAGTTATAATAAGACGTAAAGCAAACATACGTGAGTCAGACGAGGACACCGACTGGGCTGGGTACTGACCGCGGTGGCTGGCGCTGTCGTCGGTGACTCGTTGGCATGGCCAAGTAACAGACTTTCGCTATTATATTAATCCTAACAAAATTGTGGACAACATCATCGTTAATAAGCTGTTAAATATTACAGGAGTAACGTGGAAACATAACAGACGAATTGTTGACCTAGTATATAAACAAAAAATTATGGAAGAATACCTAAAAATATTCAATAAGGAAGCTGTAAAATTAGTTGAAGAATTTACTAAAATCGAAGGTAAAGGAGAAACAGACATTAACGAAGTAACAGGAGTGATGGTTCTAAAAGTTGCAATTGGTAAGTTTAAAATGTATCTATCTATGTAAATAGTAAATAAAGTAGTAATACATACACACAAAGAGATACACACTAATCCCATATTCAAAGTGAAAGAAATATAATTAGTAATTCAATTTGGGTTGTAAATGTAATTATAAGTCTCAATTCAAAATTATATTGACGTAGCTCTCTCCATGGCTCGCTGAGTGACAGTGAGCCTTTTTATGAGGCCCATAGTGAGCCACCCCGTCTCGGATCCATACGGCATCATTGGTAAGTGGTAACACACATAGCTCGAAGGTTTTCCTTGTGTAAATTTTAAACTTTTGTTAAAATCAAATTTCGATCTCACATACTATCTGGCTCATACAAACGTAAATGAGCGAGATAGGGTTAAAACTCAACTGATGCTGTTTTTATAATTGGCTTGCTGATTTATATTATGATTTTTATTTCAGCTACATGTTTAGGAGAAGATAAAGATGTTTCAAAGAACGTAATGTATGCGATAGATAACCTTTTGAAAATAATGACAACAAGAGTACTGTCTATTTGGAAGATACCAAATTTTTTATTCAATTTCACTAAACTTAAAAAGGAACAAGATGAATTAATACGTACGATTGATGAACAGGTTTTGGAAGTGAGAAACATTGGCTTAATTATATCAACAGATTTTTCTATCACAAGCAAATCCCAATCCTAGGTCGTTATTGGAATTTAGAAATTTTTTACACTTGACCAAATCAACTTAGCCATTATTATATTATATTTTTTAAGGTTTTTAGTTTTAGGTTCTGTGGCAAATCGAACTCTTTTTAAAAACCTTTTTGTAAATAGTTATGTTTTTTTATGATATTTATATTCTATTTTACTGTCACCTTCACTTCACTTTTTCACCTTCTTGCCATCAAATCATATTTTTCTACAATATGAGTTTTCTTTATCCCTTCCTCTTTTCCTAATCTTTCCATTCTTAATAGGTTCATTATAATTTATGTTTATAATAATGAACCTAAAACTAAAAACATAAAAAAATATAATATAAAATATGTTATAATAATAGCTCTTAAGTCGCATGTTTTAAAATTGCGTTGTCATTTTATAAATTAAATGTAATCAGGTTATATAAAATATAACACCTAGTAAAATGAAGTATTTGATGATTATCCTAACTTTACAGTTAGTGATTTCCAGAAAGGGAAAATATATAGAATCCATGAAAGAAACACATAAAGGGAATGAAGGTATGTAATGCAACAGGGTAATACAAAACAAAAGAATGAACTGTTTAACTGGTAGCTAGGGACGAGCCTTCCTTACACCTTTACCTACGAGTTATTACCCTATAAGGCCAAGGTTATTGGAGACAATAGAAATCCATTTCCAAAATTTCGGAGTCGCCTGGGGAAAGACTTCCACATTACAGAAAATCGTAGCCAAATAACATTGGTCTCGACCATGCTGTGTTCTTACGTTGAGTAAGATCTCCAGAGCTCCACTCGGTGGGAGGGTTGGCAACACGTGAGTGATACCCTCGGTATTGCAAGCGTCTATAGGCTTCGGTGACTACTTACTATCAGACGGGCCTTATGATTGTTTGCCACCTTTGTAGCATTAAAAAATCCATAATGTGGCCAATTTGATGTAATCCAGTAGGATTTTTTCGGGATTTTCCCACGGGGTTGCAGAAATATTCAATATTTTATCCAAATCCATAGGCTTAGACAGCAGCCTCCGTCAATCTGAAAAGGATGTACCGTTGGACGATAAATATGAAAAGCAAAATAAACAATACAATATCTTACATTTCAGCACTAAAATTTAACAACGCTTTGGATATAATAATAGAAAATTGCTTAAATGAAGACAATTACTTTACATCAGACGAAACTATAAAAAATATTGTAATTGCTATTATAGCCGGTGCATATAAAGGTTTACATGTCCAATTTTGGTGTACATTGATATGTATCGGATCTGATGACAATGTTCAAGAGAAGGTTTTTAAAGAGCAAGTATTGACAAAGTTTATATTTTGCGAATTATCCTTATAATTATAGGTAATATCTTTTTTATAATTATAAAAAACGGGGCAAGTACGTTTCAGGCCACGCATAATGTACGGTACCGTATTTTCTACGCTTTGCTTGCCTACAGATGAGTCATTTATCCAATTCTATCATATTTGTAAGTTTATATCAAAGATTTTTTACTTCATAAGAGTGTTTGGCTAATTACTCAGAAACTAATGGAGTCGTTGAAAGTTCAGCATATGGACTACTACCATGATTTTTTTCGAATTTCTAAACACAAGACTCTCAGAGATAGAGTGGGGGGGGGGGGAAGGGTTATATCAGCCTTTTTACTAATATTTTGATCGTTTCTATTTGCAGAATTAAAGAAATCGTTGGTGATAATGATTTTTTGACAAAGAAACATCTACAAGAAATGGTCTATATGGACGCAGTAGTTAAAGAAGTACAGCGCTTATATCCAGCTGCTCCTTTGATGGGTCGAGAATCTGAGAAGGAAATGAAAATAAGTAAATATAATGTTCTATATTTTTTAATTGTGCTTTGCGAGAATAAATGCAATCTAAATACTATAACAATAAAAATTGGTTCTAAAGTCATTCCCCAAAAAATGTAATTACGATATTCCTTTTACTCATTTTTGTTTTAAAAATAATAAAATAAAACCGATATGTTTTGTAATTAAATTGACAACAGACTCGAATGCAATCGTTAATACCATTATTTTAGGGAACGTGAGTTTTCCACCGGGCTCGTCATTTGTAGTCAATGCTTGGGGTATGCATAGATCTAAAGAGAATTGGGGAGAGGACGCCAACGAATTCAGGCCAGAGCGTTGGCTGTCCTCCGAGACTCCACCCATCAACCCAGCCCTTGCGACATTCGCCTTTGGACCGAGAAGTTGTCCAGGTAAATTCTTAATTTGTTAAGCAGTTCCACTTTTATTTGATTATTTTATGGTAAAGGTTGGTAAAAGAATCCCATAACAATACCTATCTAAAAAGTGTGATTAAGTTGATCAGCAAATTAATTTGAACATTTAAAAGATTACACTAACAAACAACATTACAGCAATATAGAGGCGAAGTCATATTGCACTTTGAAAATCTATTCATATTGTAAGACTAAATTTAAATATTTTTATGTTTCAGGAAAAGCGTTCTCAAATATGCTTATAAAAGCAATGGTGGTACATATATTAAGAAATTATCGGATAAGTGCAGATCATACGAAAATTAAATTTAACTTTTTTGTCTTCGCAGAACCAATTTCTGGCACAGTAAATGTTAAATTTAACAAACGTTAGAAAGCGCAACACCTAAAAGTAGGTTGCGGTTCTATTACGTGACTAATACGTGACCTAAGTTCTAGAATATTATATAATAGCTGATTCGGCGTTCTAAAATATTTGGCTGATATAACACACCATAATACGCGTGAAAATATGAAAACGAAAATTCGGCTGCACAACGTTACGTGAATTCAGAAGTTACGACCTACCAAAATAAATTATTGATATTCTTTTGATTTAATAATGAAAACCTCAGATTAAAATATGTTCTCTTGATTACTTTATTTTCTTACCTTTCCTCAATGAGCTTCTCACTGTAAAAAAAACTATCAGGTAGATGGCGTGCTCTGCGACTCACGCACTTTAAAGGAATGTGAAATGTCACCACCATTACTAACCTTCCCGGTAACTTAGTGGTAAGAGCACTCTGCCGGATATCGAGAGGTCGTGGGTTCGAACCCACGATGAAATTGAGGTGAAATTTTTCTTTCTATAAAAAACATACTTTCACGTTTGTTTTGGACGGGTTATGTTTAAATAAAAGGTTTAATGTTTAATTTTGTATTTTTATTCTACAGATTCTACTCTTCATTACAACATGTTTTTTAATAGCTGTGATTAAAAAATATTATGTTAAAAGACCATGTAATTTAAATTATGAATTCAAAAGTTTTGGTAAAAATCGTGGAAATCAAAAAGTGAAAGATGAAGTATTTGATGAAGTAACTATTGTTTATAGACGTTCAATAGAAGTGTGAAATAAGACCAAGATGTCATGATTATCTGAAACAAAAAAAAAAAAATATTTAAAAAATGTCCTGAGTTCCTAGATGTCCCTGGGATGTAGAGTGAAGTACAAAGGTAACTCTTTATGATATTTACAAGATATAAGACACAAGTATTCAAAGTTCCTAACAGGAGCAAATAGAAGAGAAAATCCCGAGAGCTTGCGGGATTAGCAAATATGCTAATTGCTAAGCCAAGTAGGGTTTTAGTGTTAAGAAAAAACTTTAATGTGATTAGATAAATAAATGCAAAATGAATTTAACATGACATAAATACCGTAGTGTAACTTTGCAAGCATATTATTGAAAATCCGTATGTAGTAACACGAACTGCTTTTTGAGCTCTGCAAAAGAAAATATAATTGATCACTGCCGAAATATTTGCTTGTTTTACGGTGTCTATGGGTGCAATCTTTAGCAAAAAGAAAAAAGAAAAAGGTAAAGGTTTCTAAAGAATTCAATACACAGTCATGTCAGTAAACATCAGAATGTTTACTGTATAACTGAGGTGTTTTCAGTCAATTTACAGGATAAACCAGGTATATTTAGAGAGCTGTGTGATAGTTGTTAAAGTGATACGCATCGCTAGCAAGAGTTTTCGATACAAACTCATTGTAAGATAAACATGACGTTATGTGAATTGTGTATGCTTTATTACCTCTGAAGCATAAAGATGACAGTGCTCTTGATACTTTTTGATGCCATGTACCAACCGCAGTTGTAAAGAGCATGAGATATCGCCTCACTCTGTGAATATAAATAATTGAACATCGAAAGTAAAAGTCTAAGAAGATATTTCCGATTTACTAGAATTTGATTGAAAAAGATTAACTCTCAAATAAGAGTCATTTGAATATAATCTCAACGATCTACTTCGGTGCTGTCCTGATATGTCAAAGACAGCCAAATGAAATAGAGGAAATAAATAAAATAAAATTTGACAGTTAAGGTGCATGAAACATCAAAACTTGATCCTTCATCAAACAACAAAACTCTCCTTATTATCAAACAAAGATCAGCCAAGATTTTACTAAAACTTGTCACGTTCACACTTCATTTAGTTATCCTCATGAATGACAGTAATAAAGCATTTTTAAATTTAGTATGGTAGTATATATTAGTATATATTAGGTAGTATATATTTAGTATGGTGAAACGCCAGCCAAAGTATCTATTTTAAAAAAAGTCGTCTGGTCTGAAACGTTATATTTTATGTAATTTTGTCAAATAGACAAAAGCATACTTACAGAGTCCATCAACTTTTGTCCATACCAACATAGGAGCCATAGCTGTGACAGCGCTAGTACTAAAAATAGCTTGTAGCTCACTTCGCTTATTTTCTCCACCATCTAAAATTTCAATAATTGTAATTACTTGATTGTAATTGAGTTATAATTTTCAATCATATTCATATCAACCCTTTATCATCCCACTGTAGGGTCTCCCTTTAATCGAAGAGGAATTAGAGAGTAATACACCACGCTGCTCCAATACGGATTGGCAGAGGCCATTAGGGCTGCTACGAAACGTAAATCCGATACTTCGGCCGAAGTATCGTTAGACTTTTAACCTTGAAATATAAGGCATTTCATGGTTATAATTCAACGAACTACTAAAATAACTATAAAGTACAATGTATTTCATGGATAGAATTTAAGGAATAACTAAAATAACCATGAAAACCTTGTATTTCATGGTTAAAATTCTTTCAATACTTCGGACGAAGTATTGGATTTACGTTTCCAGTTCAGTATCAGTTCCAATGACAATGATAATCCTGATATTACGTTTTCTTCTATATCTATATATATAAAATTCAAAGTTCTGACTGACTGACTGACTGACTGACTGACTGACTGACTTAACTATATATCAACGCACAGCCCAAACCAGTGGGTCTAGAGATTCCAAATTTGGACTGTAGGTTCCTTACGACGTCTAAGGGTGTACTAAGAAAGGATATTTCAAAATTCTTACGGGAATCCGAGATATACGCAAACGATGTTGCGAGGGTATACCAACGCACAGCCCAAACCGCTGGGTCTAGAGATTCCAAATTTGGCATGTAGGTTCCTTACGACGTCTAGGGATGTACTAAGAAAGGATTTTTCAAAAATCGCATACGAAGTTGCGAGGGGACGCACAGCCCAAACCGCTGGGTCTAGAGATGCCAAATTTGACATGTAGGGTCCTTATAAGGTCCAGATTGACCGGACCGGACCGGCCCGGATCGGACCGGAACGGATCAGACCTGATCGGTCTGGAAGGAACCGCACCGTACCGGGCCGTGCCGGACCGGATCGAACCGGACCGGACCGGATTTTTTTTCATAGATAAAATTCTAAGTCCTAACTGACTGACTGACTGACTTAACTATATATCAACGCACAATCCAAACCAATGGGTCTAGAGATTCCAAATTTGAACTGTAGGTTCCTTACGACGTCTAGGGGTGTACTAAGAAAGAATTTTTCAAAATTCCCACGGGAAACCGAGTTATAAGCAAACGAAGTTGCGAGGGTATATCAAATTTGGCATGTAGGTTCCTTACGACGTCTAGGGATGTACTAAGAAAGATTTTTCAAAATTCCCACGGGAAAGCGAGATATACGCAAACGAAGTTGTGAGGGTATATCAACGTACAGCCCAAACCGCTGGGTCTAGAGATTCCAAATTTGGCCGGACCTGATCGGACCGGATAGAACCGTACCGTACCGGGCCGTGCCGGACCGGAATTTGTTTTTGAAGAAAAATATGCTAATTGTTAGTAGGCCACGCTGGCGAAGCCGCGGGAAAAAGCTAGTTTATTGTAATTTCGAATCAGTTTAGCACTAATCTAGACTAGAGTACAAAGTGTCACAAATTTCAATATTGATCAATGGTAACTGATTTTAACAGTGTCTTTAATTCTACCTAAGGATTTATTCAAACAGACTACTTTTAGTCGTGTCGATAGTTTTTTTTAGTGATCTCGTTTTTTTCATTTAGCTTCCAAAAGTGCCTGAATCACTGGACGCCGCCGCAACTACAAAAAATTTTGTACAGAGGTTTTCTTTATGATGTTGACAAAGACAAGACGGTAATTTATAGAATTCTCATGGGAAAAGGAGTATCAACGCGGGCGAAGCCGCGGGTACAGCTAGTACAGCAATATACACCGAACATATTTTTTTGTATTTGTAAAATTTTGAATTCTGAGCAGTTTTTTTTTTGCATGTAAAAAATCTGCGCAGAATTTTTGTCCATTCCATCCGCACTCCGCCTTCCTTGCCAACTTGAAAGGTCAAAGTTATTATGTTTAAGGATTAGCAATAAAAATTAAATACAAATCAACATTCAAAAGTAGTGGACGTCTTTTTGAGAATATTAATATTAATCATGTTTCTTTTAATTATCGCGTTTTTATGTGTAGTGTATATATTATATTACTTACATAATACATCTAACAAGAAAATCGCAGTTTTTCCAAAATGTCTGCCATTTTTTGGACATCTTATGATAGCAGCATCTAAAGGTACCGTATTTTTATATATTTTTTTGTTTTTGTAATTTGCCATTTCTGGATATTGTCCATATCGTAATATAGAGGGAACGTTACGTTTTAGGAAGTTGTCGTTCTCAACCTGAGGGTTTCTGAGCAACAGTTCTCCTTTAAGTCTACAAACTTGACGACCTCCGTGGCGTAATGGTTACCACGCCAGACCGCCGCCCAGGAGGTCCCGGGTCCGAATCCCGGTCTTGGATGTTTATCTATGTATTGTAGTTGTTACAAAATATAGAATCGTTGGGTTAGTATCCCATAAACACAAGTTTCGAACTTACTTTGGTGCTAGCCCAATCTGTGTGATTTGTCCAGATTTTTTTTTATTTAAACAATATTTATTTTATGTCATACATCAGGCAAACAAGCTAGTGAGCCACCTTATCGAAAGTGGTCAGGTACCTAGGGAGTGGTTATCTGTAACACTAGGGATGTTAAAGCGTTCCCCGCTACTAGAAACAGAAAAGGGGTATGGAATAAGAGAAATGAAAACATTTTTCGTCATCTTTCTTACTAGTAATGACTTTTTGACCAGGTTGCCGGCAATATCAAGGTATGATCGCGTCAATTCCCGGTTTATTATTAATTTCTTATTGTGTTTTATTGACATTAGATATATTTTTGATCTGCTTGCTAAGAACGGTTATCGTAAAATAGGGAGCCAGCCAGGCTGATGACAATTTGGCGGGAATAATTGAGTACGTCCTGCCAGATTAAGTTACCAGAAATCTCCATTTCTTGGTTTTTTCGGAATAGCAAAGTGACCAGTTTTAAGTTTTACTACCACTGCAGGTCTCCCTTTAATCGAAGGGGATTAGAGAGGAAGTACTCTGACACGCTGCTCCAATGCGGGTTGGCGGAGGTCAGTGTTTCCAAGCCACCTGAAGGTCACCGTTACTATAAATATATTATATTTTTAAAATGTGTTAATTTCAGATCTTTTTAAAGAATTAATAGTAAAAACGGGAAAATTTGCATTGGAGCACAATGGAATAACTCAGTGTAGATTTTTTTTTCTACCGGTATACTGTGAGTAAATTTGATATTTTCTACCCGGGCACACCATGGCGTTAAAATTGTCGATGTGTTAACATCAATATTCACCGTAGGCCGTTAATGTGGCCAAGCCTATACCTATGTATATGCGAATGAAATGGTATACACTTATAATACATAGAAAACACCCAGACTCGCCATCAGATAAATGTTCGCCTCGAGCGGGAATCGAACCTTCCCCTTCTGGTAGGATGGCTACCAACGCACCACCAAGCTGTCTTTTATTATGTTTATTCTATTGCGTTATGGAATATAACGCGGTAACGAAAAACATTTTTTTTATACCACAAAGTTGGCAAACAAGCATACGGCCCGCCTGATGGTAAGTATCACCGTAGCCTATAGACGCTTGCAATACCGGGGGTATCACTCACGCATGTGTTTCCAACCATCACAATACCCCCCCAAGTGGAGATTTGAAGACCTTACTCACCGTAGGAACACAACATGGCCAAGACCTATCATCACCGTAGCCTATAGACGCTTGCAATACCGGGGTATCACTCACGCGTTGCTAACTCTCCCAACATTGCCGCTTATTACTAACAGTATGTAATGTTTATTCTGAAATAAAATATTATTAAGGTATTTGTATACCAATGTTCCTATTATCTTAGCAAGAAAGTATATTTTAATATCTTTTATAATAGATAATTCTATAATTAATTTTAGACATTTATGTCTCTTCTCTTTACTTACATATTTGTAACTGTTAAAAAATTTGCTCCAGAAAGGGGCACAAAAACACTCTTTTCTTTATTTAATATGAAAACCTAATGACTCTAATAGTTGAATTGTAGCTTGCATATTATTTTGTTAAACAATTCCTGTAGTCTTTACTAAAAACAAAGCCTAGTACGGGTTTCATAATTTGATTTTAATTTTCAGTTTTCACCAATACCGAAGACTCACAGGTCATCCTGAGTCAATGCTCAAAAAAAATGTTTTTTTATAAAGTATCCAATGATTATTTTGGTGATACCTTATTGTTGGCCGAAGGTATGTTCGTACTTGCTTCTCGTTATATTTGAGTTAGTATCCCATAACACAAGTCTCGAACTTGGATCGGAAGACTCCGAGCGGTGCAGTTCCAATTCTTCGGACAACCTCCGGCAAGGACGCGGAAGTATGATATTTCCCGTGTACCGCCCATCTAAGCGGATAAGGTGGCAGACAGTGGCTTTAGTCAGTAGGTAT
The DNA here is from genome assembly GCA_905163395.2 of Endotricha flammealis. Taxonomy (NCBI): domain Eukaryota; kingdom Metazoa; phylum Arthropoda; class Insecta; order Lepidoptera; family Pyralidae; genus Endotricha; species Endotricha flammealis. The sequence goes on along the minus strand of LR990877.1, from coordinate 7,844,672 downwards.
ACCCAAGTGGCTTAAAGGGGGAGCCCGACATACCCCAGCCGCTTCCCCAGCGGCGGGGTAAACATTAACGCATTTCCCTGTCTAAAAACAACAAAAAAGAAGTTTCGAACTGACTTTAGGACTAGCTCAATCTGTGTGATTTGTCCCTATTTATTTATATATTATGCTCGTTTTCACCAACATCACCTAGAGGTAGAAATAACCTTATGTCATCAAATGTCATACAAATTGTTTCAGTTAGTTATTTACTTAAAAAGTTAATTACAGTTATTTCTAATGCTAAGAGGCGTTGGTGAAAACGGGTATACACCAAGAACCGTGTCTTGCGCCTGGGTCCCGTCAGCGCTGCGCAGATTACGACGCGACGTTAGGAAGACGCTTTCAGGCACTCATTAGGGATTAAAGAATAAAAAGATAAACGAAGGAATACCTACCTACGTTTCACTTCGAGTGCATGTATCATTTTAGATTATTCAAATAATATTTTCCTTCAAAATTTAACATGTTTTTGTCCCCTAATCGATTAAATTATAATAAGACGTAAAGCAAACATACGCGAGTCAGACGAGGACACCGACTGGGCTGACTCGTTGGCATGGCCAAGTAACAGACTGCCTCTTTCGCTATTATTTTAATCCTAACAAAATTGTGGACAACATCATCGTTAATAAGCTAAATGTTACAGGAGTAACGTGGAAACATAACAGACGAATTGTTGACCTAGTATATAAACAAAAAATTATGGAAGAATACCTAGAAATATTCAATAAGGAAGCTGTAAAATTAGTTGAAGAATTTACTAAAATCGAAGGTAAAGGAGAAACAGACATTAACGAAGTAACAGGAGTGATGGTTCTAAAAGTCGCAATTGGTAAGTTTAAAATGTATCTATCTATGTAAATAGTAAATAAAGTAGTAATACATACACACAAAGAGATACACACTAATGCTATATTCAAAGTGAAAGAAATATAATTAGTAATTAAATTCAATTTGGGTTGTAAATGTAATTATAAGTCTCAATTCAAAATTATATTGAAGTTTATACAACGGATCTCCTCATTTCTGATTCGATCACGTAGAGAAACCCTGAGCATAGCTCTCTCCATGGCTCGCTGAGTGACAGTGAGCCTTTTTATGAGGCCCATAGTGAGCCACCCCGTCTCGGATCCATACGTCATCACTGGTAAAAGGTAACACACATTGCTCGAAGGTTTTCCTTGTGTAAATTTTAAACTTTTATTAAAATCAAATTTCGATCTCACATACTATCTGGCTCATACAAACGTAAATGAGCGAGATAGGGTTAAAACTCAACTGATGCTGTTTTTATAATTGGCTTGCTGATTTATGTTATGATTTTTATTTCAGCTACATGTTTAGGAGAAGATAAAGATGTTTCAAAAAACGTAATGTATGCGATAGATAACCTTTTGAAAATAATGACAACGAGAGTACTGTCTATTTGGAAGATACCAAATTTTTTATTCAATTTTACCAAACTTAAAAGGAACAAGATGAATTAATACGTACGATTGATGAACAGGTTTTGGAAGTGAGAAACTTTGGCTTAATTATATCAACAGATTTTTCTATCACAAGCAAATCCCAATCCTAGGTCGTTATTGGAATTTAGAAATTTTTTACACTTGACCAAATCAACTTAGCCATTATTATATTATTATTTTAGTTATTATATTATATTTTTTAAGGTTTTTAGTTTTAGGTTCATTATAATTTATGTTTATAATAATGAACCTAAAACTAAAAACCAAATTTATGTTATAATAATAGCTCTTAAGTCGCATGTTTTAAAATTGCGTTGTCATTTTATAAATTAAATGTAATCAGGTTAAATGAAATATAACACCTAGTAAAATGAAGTATTTGATGATTATCCTAACTTTACAGTTAGTGATTTCGAGAAAGGGAAAATATATAGAATCCATGAAAGAAACACATAAAGGGAATGAAGGTATGTAATGCAACAAGGTAATACAAAACAAAAGAATGAACTGTTTAACTGGTATAGCTACCAGTTAAACAGTTCATTCTTTTCGACGTTCGGGACGAGCCTTCCTTACACCTTTACCTACGAATTTTTACCCTATAAGGCCAAGGTTATTGGAGACAATAGAAATCCATTTCCAAAATTTCGGAGTAGCCCGCCTGGGGAAGGACTTCCACCTTACAGAAGATCGTAGCCAAATAGCATTGGTCTCGACCATGCTGTGTTCTTACGTTGAGTAAGATCTCCAAAGCTCCACTCGGTGGGAGGGTTGGCAACACGTGAGTGATACCCTCGGTATTGCAAGCGTCTATAGGCTTCGGTGACTACTTACTATCAGACGGGCCGTATGATTGTTTGCCACCTTTGTAGCATAAAAAAATCCATAATGTGGCCAATTTGATGTAATCCAGTAGGATTTCTTCGGGATTTTCCCACTGGTTTGCAGAAATATTCAGTATTTTATCCAAATTCATAGGCTTAGATAGCAGACTCCGTCAATCTGAAACGGGTGTACCGTTGGACGTTAAATATGAAAAGCAAAATAAACATAATACAATATCTTATTTCAGCACTAAAATTTAACAACGCTTTGGACATAATAATAGAAAATTGCTTAAATGAAGACAATTATTTTACATCAGACGAAACTATAAAAAATATCGTAATTGCTATTATAACCGCTGCATATAAAGGTTTACATGTCCAATTTTTGTGTACATTGATATGTATCGGATCTGATGACAATGTTCAAGAGAAGATTTTTAAAGAGCAAGTATCAACAAAGTTTATATTTTTCGAATTATCCTTTAACTTTTTTATAATTATAAAAAACATGGCAAGTACGTTTCAGGCCACGCATAATGTACGGTTCCGTATTTTCTACGCTTTGCTTGCCTACAGATGAGTCCAATATCCAATTCTATCACATTTGTAAGTTTATATCAAAGATAATTTACTTCATAAGTCGTTGGCTAATTACTCAGAAACTAGTGGAGTCGTTGAAAGTTCAGCATATGGACACTACCATGATTTTTTTCGAATTTCTAAACACAAGACTCTCAGAGATAGAGTGGGGAGGGGGAGGGTTATATCAGCCTTTGCACTATTATTTTGATCGGTTTTATTTGCAGAATTAAAGAAATCGTTGGTGATAATGATTTTTTGACAAAGAAACATCTACAAGAAATGGTCCATATGGACGCAGTAGTTAAAGAAGTACAGCGCTTGTATCCAGCTGCTCCTTTGATGGGTCGAGAATCTGAGAAGGAAATGAAAATAAGTAAATATAAAGTTCTATATTTTTTTATTGTGCTTTGCGAGAATAAATGCCTTCTAAATACTATAACAATAAAAATTGGTTCTAAAGTCATTCCCCAAAAAATTAAATTACTATATTCCTTTTACTCATTTTTGTTTTGAAAATAATAAAATAAGACCGATATTTTTGGTAATTAAATTGATAATAGACTCGAATGTAATCGTTAATACCATTCTTTTAGGGAACGTGAGTTTTCCACCGGGCTCGTCATTTGTAGTCAATGCTTGGGGTATGCATAGATCTAAAGAGAATTGGGGAGAGGACGCCAACGAATTCAGGCCAGAGCGTTGGCTGTCCTCCGAGACTCCACCCATCAACCCAGCCCTTGCGACATTCGCCTTTGGACCGAGAAGTTGTCCAGGTAAATTCTTAATTTGTTAAGCAGTTCCACTTTTCTTTGATTATTTTATGGTAAAGGTTGGTAAAAGAACCCCATAACAATACCTATCTAAAAAGTGTGATTAAGTTGTTCAGCAAATTAATTTGAACATTTAAAAGATTACACTAACAAACAACATTACAGCAATATAGAGGCGAAGTCATATTGCACTTTGAAAATCTATTCATAATGTAAGACTAAATTTAAATATTTTTATGTTTCAGGAAAAGCGTTCTCAAATATGCTTATAAAAGCAATGGTGGTACATATATTAAGAAATTATCGGATAAGTGCAGATCATACGAAAATTAAATTCAACTTTTTTGTCTTCGCAGAACCAATTTCTGGCACAGTAAATGTTAAATTTAACAAACGTTAAAAAGCGCAACACATAAAAGTAGGTAGTGGTTCTATTTTACTGTGACTAAGCACATAATGAAAATACGTGACCTAAGTTCTAGAATATTACATAATAGCTGATTCGGCGTTCTAAAATATTTGGCTGATATAACACACCATAATACGCGTGAAAATATGAAAACGAAAGTTCGGCTGCACAACGTTACGTGAATTCAGAAGTTACGACCTACCAAAATAAGTTATTGATATTCCTTTGATTTAATTATGAAAACCTCATATTAAAATATGTTCTCTATTGATTATTTTATTTTCTTACCTTTCCTCAATGAGCTTCTCACTGTAAAAAACTATCAGGTAGATGGCGTGCTCTGCGACTCACGCACTTTAAAGGAATGTGAAATGTCATCACCATTACTAACCTTCCCGGTAACTTAGTGGTAAGAGCACTCTGCCGGATATCGAGAGGGGGGGGTTCGAACCCACGTTGAATTTGAGGTGAATAAAAGATTCAATGTTTAATTTTGTATTTTTATTCTACAGATTCTACTTTCATTACATGTTTTTTAATACCTGTGATTAAAAAATATAATGTTAAAAGACCATGTGATTTAAATTATGCATTCAAAAGTTTTGGTTAAAATCGTGAAAATCAAAAAGTGAAAGATTAAGTATTTGATGAAGTAACTATTGTTTATAGACGTTCAATAGAAGTGTGAAATAACTCCAAGATGTCTTGATTATCTGAAACAAAAAGAAAAATATTATTTAAAAATGTCCTGAGTTCCTAGATGTTCCTGGGACGTAGAGTGAAATACAAAGGTAACTCTTTATGATATATACAATATATAAGACACAAGTATTCAAAGTTCCTAACAGGAGCAAATAGAAGAGAAAATCCCGAGAGCTTGCGGGATTAGCAAATATGCTAATTGCTAAGCCAAGTAGGGTTTTAGTGTTAAGAAAAAACTTTAATGTGATTAGATAAATAAATGCAAAATGAATTTAACATGACATAAATACCGTAGTGTAACTTTGCAAGCATATTATTGAAAATCCGTATGTAGTAACACGAACTGCTTTTTGAGCTCTGCAAAAGAAAATATAATTGATCACTGCCGAAATATTTGCTTGTTTTACGGTATCTATGGGTGCAATCTTTAGCAAAAAGAAAAAAGAAAAAGGTAAAGGTTTCTAAAGAATTCAATACACAGTTATGTCAGTAAACATCAGAATGTTTACTGTATAACTGAGGTGTTTTCAGTCAATTTACAGGATAAACCAGGTATATTTAGAGAGCTGTGTGATAGTTGTTAAAGTGATACGCATCGCTAGCAAGAGTTTTCGATACAAACTCATTGTAAGGTACAGATGATGTTATGTGGATTGTGTATGCTTTATTACCTCTGAAGCATAAAGATGACAGTGCTCTTGATACTTTTTGATGCCATGTACCAACCGCAGTTGTAAAGAGCATGAGATATCGCCTCACTCTGTAAATATAAATAATTGAAGATCGAAAGCAAAAGTCTTAGAAGATATTGCCGATTTACTAGAATTTGATTGAAAAAGATTAACTCTCAAATAAGAGTAATTTGAATATAATCTCAATTATTTACTTCGGTGTTGTCCTGATATGTCCAAGACAGCCAAATTAAATAAAGGAAATAAATAGAATAAAATTTGACATTTAAGGTGCATGAAACAACAAAACTTGATCCTTCCATCAAACAACAAAACTCTCGTTATTAACATTCAAAGATCAGCCAAGATTTTACCAAAACTTGTCACGTTCACACTTCATTTAGTTATCCTCGTGAATGACAGTGATAAAGCAGGTTTTAGTTAATGCTTTATTTAACTTTTTTAAATTTAGTTGGGTAGCATGAGGTGAAACGCCAGCCAAAGTATCTATTTTAAAATAAGTCGTCTGGTCTGAAACGTTATATTGTATGTAATTTTGTCAAATAGACAAAAGCATACTTACAGAGTCCATCAACTTTTGTCCATACCAACATAGGAGCCATAGCTGTGACAGCGCTAGTACTAAAAATAGCTTATAGCTCACTTCGCTTATTTTCTCCACCATCTAAAATTTCAATAATTGTAATTACTTGATTGTAATTGAGTTATACATTTCAATCATATTCATATCAACCCTTAATCATCCCACTGTATAACCTGTTTCTTTTGACTTGACCAATGTAGTAAACAATCTTATCGTGTCTTTTTATTCAAATATCCATGTGTAAAATCGATAAATCGCCAGAATAATAAGAGTGTTGTGTTAAATGCCATTTCTAACCATATTATTATTATTTGGGTGTGAATGATAATTTTAATTGCCTATTTTCGTTAAAAAGACATGCTAAGATTGTTTACTACATTGGTCAAGTTAAAAGAAACAGGGTTTAGGGTCTCCCTTTAATCGAAGAGGAATTAGAGCGTAATACACCACGCTGCTCCAATACGGATTGGCAGAGGTCAGGAGGGCTGCAACGAAACGTAAATCCGATCCTTCGGCCGAAGTATCGTTAGACTTTTAATCTTGAAATATAAGGCATTTCATGGTTATAATTCAAAGAAACTACTAAAATAACCATAAAGTACAATGTATTTCATGGATAGAATTCAAGGAATAACTAAAATAACCATGAAATTCCTTGTATTTCAAGGTTAAAATTCTTTCAGTACGTCGGCCGAAGTATTGGGTTTACGTTTCGTAGCAACCCTCCTGGCCTCTGCCAATCCGTATTGAAGCGGCGTGGTGTATTACGCTCTAATTGCTCTTCGATTAAAGGGAGACCCTACAGTGGGATGATTAAGGGTTGATATGTTTTCAAGTGTTTTCAGGTCGCCTGATGTCCACCGACTTCGCGTACGACTGTCATCGAGTTATAGTTTTGCTTGTACTTATTATCTCCCTTGGGTCTAGCTTTTTGTCGTGTTGTCATTTCTTTTAGTGTAATTTTGAACGTGCATTGTCGTAATGATTAGATTGAGAAGTCAGGAAACCAAAAACTTACGCAACAAAATCCAGAAAAACAGATGATGACGGTGCCATTCAAGAAATTGACGAACAATGAAAAGCTAAAAATTTTCTCTAAATTTGCAGACAGCCTGAAACGGTATAATATAATAAAAAATGAAAGTGATGGTCTAATTAGGTTAGCAATCGCTGTACCCGTAAACGGCTAGGAGGATATAATTATAATAAAATTAAGATCGTACGGTGGAGCTTTAAGTAAAAAATAATCTGTACCTTAATAAGTCACAATGCCTTTTAATAATATCACGTACTTCTTTTTGGTGTATGTTATCCAAATTGTCATTCAGTTCAACTTCTTCAGATGTAAGACCTGGAAATGGATCATATTTTATACTTATTCTCTTTTAATTAGCAAGTTTTTTTTTTGTTAACCATATCTTAGTCCAACTGCTGAAAGCCTTCGCTTCCTCACTGTCCAGACAGTAAGCACCAAGCTTACTTTTGAATTAAATCATTATTTTAATTCCAAATTGGAACATTGGAACTGATATTAATATGGAACTAATATCAGTTTCAATGACAATGATAATCGTGACATTACGTTTTCTTCTATATATATATATATAAAATTCAAAGTCCTGACTGACTGACTTAACTATATATCAACGCACAGTCCAAACCCGTGGGTCTAGAGAATCCAAATTTGGACTGTAGGTTCCTTACGACGCGTAGGGGTGTACTAAGAAAGGATTTTTTAAAATTCCCACGGGAAACCGAAATATACGCAAACAAAGTTGCGAGGGTATATCAACGCACATCCCAAACCGCTGGGTCTAGAGATTCCAAATTTGGCATGTAGGTTCCTTATAAGGACCGGCACCGGACTGACCGGATTGGACCGACCGGACAGGACCGGACCAGACCAGACCGGACCGGACCGGACCGGACCGGAATTTGTTTCTGAAGGAAAATATGCTAATTGGCATGTAGGTTCCTTATAAAAACCGTACCGACCGGATCGGACCGAACCGGACTTTGTTTTTGAAGAAAAATATGCTAATTGTTAGTAGGCCACGCTGGCGAAGCCGCGGGAAAAAGCTAGTTTATTATAATTTCGAATCAGTTTAGCACTAATCTAGACTTGAGTACAAAATGAAATTTCAATACTGATCAATGGTTACTGATTTTAACAGGACTACTTTTAGTCGTGTCGATAGTTTTTTTTTTGTGATCTCGTTTTTTTCATTTAGCTCCCAAAGGTGCCTGAATCACCGGACGCCGCCGCAACTACAAAAAAATAGCTTAATTTTTCTTACCCAGTGGGTATTCCTTGACCAATTGTGGATCGATAGGGACGTTGATAAGCTTTCTGACTCTTATTGCCAACAAATCGAATTGAATTGTGATATGCGTCGTGAATACGCAAAACAATAAGTCGCCACAAACTGTACAACCATCAGCAAGGACAGCTGTAAATTTAAAAGAAATTTAGTCTGTCGCTGTAAGGTTTTAGCCTTCTAGCCATGTGTTTCAGTAGAATTTGGACAAGTCACGTGATTAAAAGTCAAAAATTTGTATGAAATAGCGTATCACACTGTGCTCGCACTTTTTTTTGTTGTACAGTCTAGTATTTCGCACGTTTTACATTTTGTATGTAAAAATATTGAAAATTTTTGAAGAGAAAAGAAACTACATATATTGTGTCAATGAAACAATAGAAGCAGTAGTTACACAAGTGTATATTTAAATAACGCTATTGTTAATGTACTTTTGATTGACTTTAATATTGGAAAAAGCGATGATATATTTAAAATTAAAATTAGGTAGGTACCTAGGTATTGTCATTTAGGATTATGAGAATATCATTTAGTTTGATCCTGTGTGTTAGATAATTATAATTGACTGGCTTTAAATATACATATAAATACTTACAATACCATGATTGTAGACCAAGAAATAGTTCAAAGACGTAAGGCTGAAGGGGATCGAATGGTAACCAGTACAAGAACGGTAAAACTCTAGGTATATTGTAGCCGAAAGTACGCGCTATGACTCCACAGATCCCAGGGACAACAAAACTTAGTACCATCACAACATTGCACCAATAGTAACCTGGAAAAAAAAAACTTTTTTTTTACCAAAAAGGTGGCAAACAAGCATATGGTCGGCCTGATGGTAAGCCGTCACCGTAGCCTATAGACGCTTGCAATACCGGATAATCCGCTCAAATAGGAGCAGCCCGTCTGGGGAAGGACTTCCACCTTACAGAAGATCGTAGCCAAATAGCATTGGTCTCAGCCATGTTGTATTCCTAACGGTGAGTAAGGTCTCCAGAGGTCCACTTGGGGGCTTGGGAGGGTTGGCAACGCGTGAGTGATACCTCCGGTATTAATAACTTTGTGGTATAAAAAAAACCAACAGTCACTTTTCTTTCTATTCCCATCTTCTTTGTAGCGGATAACACATTGATCGCACCCCTGGTTTTGCTAATGTTCATAGGTTTTCGATTTTTCATCACGTAGCCTGCTTGCACATGAGTAAATAAACCTGCTTGTTTGTTTGTCTGTCTTAAATAAATCTTACTTTGAATAACACGATGTAGTTGTTTTAGTGCGGTGCCTATAATCTTATCCTCTTCTTTTGTGACCTCTCTCTGAGGCCACATGTTTCGGAGTTCATCCATCATATCCTGGTACAAATCACGGTAAGTAAACATCTGATACACCTTAGCCAATGCTAAAAAAAATATCAAAATATTTAAAGATCTCATTGTTTATGAGCTAAATTATAATTATCTTGAACGAGTGAACGAGCTAACGAAGCATCACCCCCCCCCCCTCCCATCATGAAACGAAATTCCGAAATACGGACTGACGTTTCGTTGAATTCTAATCAGTTTTGAACCATATTCTAACTAGAAATGTCTTTTTCGACAGGACTTCATACGTGTTTCGTATTTTCGGATAGACATCATACATAGTTGACCCGCTGATTGTAGGAAATTACTGCTGTACAGGATAACAAGGGCTAAGATGATGATGAAAAACATTAATTAATGGATTTGTTTAGGAAAGACTCTTAATGAATGAATTAGTTGATGATTAGACTTACCCACAGCCATAAACCCAAAGAGGGGCATCATTTTAAAGACGTTGACGAAATCTACGAAAGAACCACCTTTGCCGGTTTCTATCATCTTCAAAGCCAGAAGAGTTGAAGCACCCATGATATTGAAGAACTCAATCCAGAATACGACGGTGTATACGTAACTGTAACATAAAAGAAGTTAGGGCGCAGGTTTAATCTTAACACGAGGCAAGACCCAAACATTTATGTAACTATATAATAATACCATTTGTATTTTGTAAGCAAGACAAACACAACTGCCATCACATTCAGGTTTTCTATTAAAAGTATATGATATTTATCCGTTGATTATTATACATAACATTAGCAAGAAGATCCGGATTGGTTCCGTAAACCTTGTTTCGTAAATGCTATCTCTCTACCTTCCTTGTAGTGGGTGACATGGCTCCTGATGTTCATATAGAAGGTAACCACTTTCGATAAAGTGAACCGTTTGTTTATAACATAAGAAAAGGGGTGTCGAATCGAAATGTGCTCTTATGTGACAAACCGAACACCTTTTTATACACCTTTAATTATCTGTTTTTTATGTCATATTTTCACCCTGTTTTTCATTTCTCTTATAATACACCAATTTTCCCATTAATATTATTTTCTTTCATAAGTCCACAATTCCCTCCATCTCTAAGAACTCCTTTAATTGAAGGATGCTTTCAATAGTCTGTGAAGTCTTCAATCTCCCTTAACGGATCTCCGTTCTTGTGTGACAGTGGTTTGTTAACAAAATAAAAATAAACAATACTTACGTCTTCGCAACTGAATCCTTTTTGAACAATCGTAGCTTGACCCATCCTAATATCCTCATAATGATTTTGAATGTTTCATCGAAATCATTGATATCATACGCCTGATAAATACAGAAAAAAATAGTAGAACCCTCATGTCATATTAACTTAGATCTGACGTAGCTGGCTATCATGGCGTAGCTGGCTATCATGGCCGCTGGTAGGAAGAGGAAAAATTTGGGGAGGTCTAAGTCCAGCTGTGGACTTCTTGTGGCTGAGATGATGATTACACAGCTAGGATTTTGTCAAAAGGGGGGAGCGGTCCCAAGCGGATCCTGCTGGCATCCTGGGGCAAGGCGCAAAAAAAGCAAGAAAATAATAGTATTTTACTTATTAATAATATCTCTTGCTATTTAAACTTAACTGCAATGGTAGTTACGATATCAGGAAATTGGGCTTCATAGGAGACTCATCCAACATTTACTGCAACTTCTGCCACACTGGTGCATCGCAAACGATGTCCTGTCCGGGTTGTTCAACTAGCTGTACCATGACTGATTTGTTGAACGGACAATGCCATCTTTCTGATTAAAAATCTTGGCAGTAGTATTTGAGAATTTGAGTTATTGACACGAAAATGTCTACCCAAAGAAAAGTTACATCTCGATTGATTAAAGGTGGTGGTACTGGTGGTTGAAAATCAGCTACCCGAGCAGATAAAGCAATAAAGGCGGTATATACTTAGATAAACATCCAAGACCCGAGGCCAATCAGAAAAAGTTCGTTTTTCATCATGACATTGTCAACATGAACCATTTATTTTAGGATACAAACAATAATCTATCTACATACCTCAACATTCAATTTAATCACGTTGTCCTTTTTAAAATACTTTCTTATGAACGACATAGTTTCAAGAATGAATCTGGTCGCAATGAAAATATTTTCTGTGTCTATCAAATAACTATAAGTTTAGTTGGGGCAATTACATACAAACACAATTAGTTTGTAAATATACGTTGCAAAAAGAAAGTCATGTTAATAGTTAATGAAGCTTGTGTAGTGTACAGTCACTGAAAAAAGTGTTGAGTGCGTAGTGCGAGTTTGTTCACTTCACGTTCGAATACGAGCGCCATAGAATTTAACTTAAATTTTAATTGTTAGTTTTGCAGTTAGTTTAAAATTTTAAATGTAGATCTTATTTTATTGTAAGTAATTATATTTTAATTTTATTTTTGTGAAATAAAGAATTTACAATTTAAATTTTAAGTTAGTGACCACTATGCAGCACTTTATCTTTGATATCCAGCAATTGCTGAGTGGATTTCGACACTATAGTTCTTTAAAATTTTTACTATAATATAATATTTTTAGCTACATAAATATTTTAAGTATAATAAGGAAGGAAGCCGCTGGAAGCAGGTCGCTGCCAGCAGGTCGCATTGGAGGCGTTTAGGGGAGGCCTATGTCCAGCAGTGGACTTCTTGTGGCTGAGATGATGATGATGATGATGATGAAGTATAATAAACGTATTTTCTTTCTTTTAAGTGACTTTTTTAAACACATCTAAATAATGACTGAGGTCATCGTTAACGTGCTTGATCATTCCATTTTGACACACACAACAACTCTATCGACAGGAGAGATATGATTATTAAACTCATCCAAAAACTGACTGGGATCTGCAATGCTTAAGTTGTCACACACACAAAAATTAGGTGTTGCTTTATTTTTTCCACTCAATGTTCCACATTAAGTAACTATGAAAACTTATTTAATTATTATAAAAAGTTTTAATGGTAGGGACTTATTTTTTATTTGATTAAAGTTTGTGTAATTAAACCATTTGTTTGTGTATCTTTGATTCACATAATTATTATATACAATAAAGTATTTGTTACATAGTTAATAATATATTTACTAGCTGTTACCCGTGGCTCCGCCCGCGTGGTCAAGGGGAAATGTCAATAAATTTCCCATGGGAATCTCTTTATCCCGTGGGGAAAAAAGCCTATGCCACTCTTCAGACCTTAAACTATCCTCAATAAAAAAATCATATCAATCCGTTCATTGCTTTCTACGTAAAGGGAGGACAAACAAACATATTAGTATGGATAATATATGTAATATTGTATACATACTTATTATGTATTATATAAATACCTTATAATATAAATTATTTATTTACAGATATATTGATATGTCCTGCTGTTATTTATTGTGTTTTGCTAGCCCTGCCCACTCCATACAGAATTTTGTTACCCTAAGGTTGACTTGAAAAGATTGCTTTGAGCAATAAGGCCGCCTTGTTGCATATACACTTGTCTGTATAACTTTTACAGTTTACTGTATCACTGTGTGTTTTGCATATAATATTCTATAGTTTTTAGGGTTCCATAGTAAACAAGCTTTATATAGTCTCGCTACGTCCGTCTGTTGGTCAGTAATTTTTTTAATTTTTTAATTTATTAATGACACAAACAGTCGGTACAAAAATAAAGTGCTATTTTTAAAATTTGGTACAATATATAGACCTAATAGTGTCAGTAAGGTAGTAGTTACAAAAAATTTATAAATTTTGAATTCTGTTTTTACATGGCAAGAAACTTTTAAGTAGGATAACAAACAAAGCCGAGAAATGCGACAGTTAATGTTAAGGAAAACTAAGTGATAGGAATGAGACGGACAACTGCTAGAAAACCCGGTTATGTAGTCAAACCAAAAAGAATAATATTATAATTTGGCATCTTTACACCATGCTTACGGACTGGTAGAACAAAATTTAAAAAAATATTTTAGCCACGGCCTCATTTAGACGACGCCATTTTCTTGTACATTCAAGAGCAATATTAATTGCATGCAATCTAGTGGGAGCAATTATTAGTCCATCAAAAATTGTAAGCAACTGACGTTTATACGATGCATGTCAATTATTGCTTTGACATTATTGTATGCCCAGGCAATAGACTGGCATGTGATTCGAGATCGCCGCCTTGTCAACGAAGGTCGTCAAGATCGACCTCGACCTCGACCTCGGATCCTCACCGTACCACGTTGCCTTTTTAAAGTGTACTTTTTGGTTAAAAAGTGTTCATTTAAAATACTCGACATTGGCGAAATTGTCTATGTGTCGTTAGGACACGCAGAAACGCCATTAATTTAAGGAAGAATTAAGAATTTAAAAACTGTCATGTTCTAAATGGGCATCAGTGGTACTCATATATATTCTATATGCGTTTTTTTTTATTATCTCGACATTATAATATTTTAAATGTGATAGGTAGTAGAATTTTGACCTTGTCTCTGTATTGTCATGTTTATTAATAGTTCAAAAAAAACATATTTCTTACTAGCTTTTGCCTGCGGCTTCGCTCGCGTTAAATTCGGGGTAACACGGTTCCCCTTGCTCCGTACCTTAAAAACTTTCGAAAAGTCCCATATAAAATTTCACCCCCTCTTTTAAGGGGTTGGCGCAGATTAAAAAAAAAATGATTCACGATTTTTTTTGTAGCTTTCTACCTTGAAAATTGAGGAATGCTCCATACAAACTTCCACCCCCCATTTTAGGGTTAGAAAGAGTCAAAAAGTAGCCTATGTCACTCTCCATCCCTTCAACTAAAATCACATCAAATTCGTCACACACACTTTCTCATTTATAATATTAGTATGGAAGTATGGATTTATATAATCGTCTTAAACAAAAACTAACTCAAATTGTAGTACCTAGCGTTTATCTACACTATCTACCTACATATATTACCTTTAATGAAGAAAGATTTGTATTTATATAATAATAATAATAATAATAAACAAATTCTTTATTTCGAGCAACAGGCAATAATTACATGTGCTCATATTACAAATACCTTATAGACTAACATACATATTTCATTTATATAATATATACCTTATAAATGTATAGGGGACAACTCATACAGATTGAGCTAGCCCCAAAGTAAGTTCGAAACTTGTGTTATGGGATACTAACTCAACGATATTATATTTTATAACAAATACATATATAGATAAACATCCAAGACACGAGGCCAATCAGAAAAAGTTAGTTTTTCGTCATGACCCGACCGGGGATCAAACCCGGGACCTCCTGGGTGGCGGACTGGCGTGGTAACCATTACGCCACGGAGGTCGTCAATACCTTACATACCTTACAATCTAACATACATACAATAATATTAATACACTTAAAAACACAATTTTACACGTATTGACGGCGACATGTGTGGCATTTATGTGTGTGTGTATGTTTGTATTGAATAAACTCAAAAACTGCTGGGCTGATTACAAAAATTCTTTCACCATTAGAAAGCTACATTCAACCTGAGTAACATGGGCTATACTAAATTAAAGAAAATAAATAGGGTTCCTAAGTTCAACCCGTGAAAAGCCGGAGCGCAGCGCTAGTACTCAATAAGTTGATAACAGTAAGTAGATTGAGACTTAATGTGAAATTAAACATAATTGACTGACTGTTTAGAGGTCTAATAATAAAACTACTTTTTTTTTATACCACAAAGGTGGCAAACAAGCTTACGGTCCGCCTGATGGTGAGCGGTCACCGTAGCCTATGGACGCTTGCAACACCGGGAGTATCACTCGCGCGTTGCCGACCCTGTAAAAATCTTTTAATGCCCCTTTTGCAGAACCTTATTATAGTCTAAAGGAAAGACCTCGGCGGGGATCTCATTCCACAGCCTCAGCGTTCGCGCACATACAACAAAAGAAAGAAATCATAAATGACATAGATACGTTACTAGTGTATTAGCAACAAGGTGGCCTTGATCTTGAGGAAACTCCTCTGAAACCGCGCAGTATGCGACCATTTTGTTTCTAGTATAAATAAATAAATATATAGGGACAATTCATACAGATTGAGCTAGCCCCAAAGTAAGTTCGAAACTTGTGTTATGGGATACTAACTCAACGATATTATATTTTATAACAAATACATATATAGATAAACATCCAAGACCCGAGGCCAATCAGAAAAAGTTCGTTTTTCATCATGACCCGACCGGGGATCGAACCCGGGACCTCCTGGGTGGCGGTCTGGCGTGGTAACCATTACGCCACGGAGGTCGTCAAACAACAAACAAAAGTATACTAGTATTTTTTGTATACGTTAAGTAGTATACCCCCGCGTTCCTTAAGACACGTGATCGTGACAAAATAAATAGACTATTTAATCCGTTAGATGACGTATTACAGACTCTTCTATCGGAATGGCAGGAAAGGTGGGAGACTTCCGTAAAAGGCCGTCATCTGTATCTGTTCTTTCCCTCTGTGAGAGACAGATTAAAGAAAACCTGGCTAGAGGTCGACCATCAAGTAGCTCAATTTTTAACGGGACACGGAAACTTTAAGGCCAATTTATTTTATTTCAAGGTTGTACCTTCTCCTTTCTGTGAGTGTTCTACCGCAAATACCAGAGTAGAACAAACAGCTCATCACGTTCTGTGGGAGTGTGATCTTTGGCATGACGAACGCGTAATCATGTTGAATTCTTTACATGTCACTTCGGGCGTGGTTTATTATTCTGATCTCGTAGCAAGCAGAGAGAATTATCAGGCATTTAGAAGGTTTTGCAATACATATTATTGGAATCAAAATAGTAAACAACAGCTCATAGCATTAGGTCCCAATAGTAATGTAACAATAGACCGTGGTGCTCGGCAATCGAGCCTCACTTGATTTGCCATCTCTCTAGGGTATAATGCCTTTTGCTTCAAATTGCTGTTTCTCACGTAGTTGTTAAGGAGGGAAGTCCTTTCAATACTTCCTACTCCGACTATCTTCTTTCTGATTAAATTCGTTGTGAGTTCCAAGACAGCTGTAGTTTATTCCCCGGGACGTCAATAAGCTTCATTGCTTATTGTCTATCTGAGGTCGCCGTTGTTGATCCTGGCTACACAGGAGACACAGTGGTGGGAATGTGTGGTGGGCTTGCCCCGAATACGTTAAGTAGAAGTGTGAAATTAGAAAAGGATGTCTTGATTATCTGAAACAAATAAAGATATTTAATGATTAAAATATCATTATTTGTTTCAGATAATCAAGGTTGAAGACTAGGAACCAATAGTCACCAGGGCCTATTTTTTCTATACTAATGAATACCCGTATATATAAACGTTACCCGTAAATTGTAGAGACTTGAATCAATAGAACAAAAAACCCGTCGAATAAGCTATCGGTAGGTATTGTAATTTCCATGGACCAGTCTTAATAGTCTAAACCAATGAGATTTTATATATTTTATGACAAGAGAAGTAACGTCATACAAAGCATTCGTATAAAGCCGCAACCACTTTAGAGTGTTAAAGACGTAGCTTTGAAACCGATACATATTCCGAGCATATGCCAAAGTAAAATATGTTTGTCTCTTTTTTTCTAGAGTCAAACTAATTATGTCAAAATGAGACAAAAGCATTACTCCCAGAAAAATGGTCAGAGTTGCCAGCTCATGAATAATTTTCCCATTGAATTAATGTTATGAGTCTTTTTTTTTTAAAAAAGTTTTTATACCATATTATTGTTTCTTAGGTGACAGAAGAATTAAAGATAGGAAGAAATAAATATATAGATGCGTAAATATTGGTACATACATATTATATTTCAAGAATGAATCATGGCGGAATGGAGAAGTTTCCATTTTTTAGTCATTGATGAATCTAACCGATGCAGACCTACTACTATTATCTATTCTGTGCTACTACTAACTTTTAGCAGAGATTTTTTTTTGTTTTCTTCACCCATTCTGGGTAGGCAAAGGGAACTATGCCCATACAGCCAAGTCTTCAGTAGATTTTTTTTATTGTTAAGAAATGAAAATGAAATTTAAATAAAATAAAATAATAAATTTAAATAATTTGAATAAAATACAACATAAAACAAAAAAAACTATTGTACTCAATCGAACATTTGATAATTGCAGAAACAATTTAAATTAAACACCGTTACCACAATGAAAAAGATGAAATTGTTACTTCACTGTCATAGTAATAATATCATTATGTCAAATGTCAGTTAAAAGCCATATCAAAAAGAGGAAAATGATTTGTTTTTTCTTGTCTTGACGTGCGGTGCGTAGCACTAGCGATTGATTTTAGTATCAATCAATTCTAAGTAAATAATTAATTCTAGTTTGAGCCTGGTTGTAGGTTTACTTCTACTGTGTTACTAATAATGATACATAAAGGCGTATGAGTTCGTCATTGACTAAACTCCTAACATTTGGGAAACTTAAAATCGTTTTTACTGGCAACACTGTTGGCAAAAACAATGCGTAATATATTAATTTCGATTTTAATACTATTTTGGTATAATTTTAACATAATTAAGCATTCTTATTTGTGAAAAGTGATACCACTTGCTTTGTTATTAGTTTGGGATCACGACATACATGTTTTAACAGTGCATTTAACCATTTTTGTGATATTATTGTGAGATACGCATTCACTGAACGTCAAACTACGACTAAGTCGGAAGAAATTCAACTAAGGCTGTGGCCTCAGTCGACGTGGCAGCGGGTATGTGTCAAACATTACGAATCTATAGTAAATAACAGATCACTGGTCTAAACGGTCCCACATCTTTATAAAATGAAGTCGATTTTGCTGTCTGTATGTCCCTATGCCTTTAAAATCTTATATCTTTAAAACTACGCAACTGTTTTGTTTTTTTTTTTTTAATAGATAGAATGATTCAAGGAGGTTGTTAAGGTAAGTATAATACATTCCAAAATTCCTACGGGAAAGCGGGATACACGCAAACGAAGTTGCGCGGGTTTCGCTAGTTTAAATATTAATTAAAAACCTGTAATTATTATTCGTGTGAAGAGTTTTTAGATCTTAGATAAAACAATAAAAAGATTATGGGTACCTAAGTTTTTTAGAGATAACTATTAGTCATTTACGCTTTAAAAATATCGTGATTGATTTTTTTATAAGTATACTAGCTTTTCTCCGCGGCTTCGCTCGCGTTAGTTTTGACACTGATCTCATTTGACAAGAAAATAACCCATAACTCGACTTGTGGCGCACCTGTTGGCTGATAGCCCATCCCATTCAATGCCCTCTTATTTTCCCAATGGAATGACATACTTTCACGTGATAAAAAGTAGCCTATGTTGGGCTCTGTACCCCTGATAATATGTATACAAATTTAAGACTCCACCGATCCCCGGAACAACAAAACTAAGTACCATAACGATATTGAACCCATAATAACCTTGAAAAAACGTATACAGGTTCACATTAACAGACCACTTCAATTTAATATGTCAATAGATAATTAGTATTTAAATATGTTTCAATTTCCTATGTCTGTTTGTATAAATGTTTTTTTATTAATATCATTAAACTTTGGAGGTCCAATATAGTCGAAACTTAAAACTATATCCTGATTTCTGATGCATCAACATACATTTGCAAATAAATGAATTGATTTGAATAATTACGGATTTCTATTTGTATTATTTTATAACTTTACCCTTTGGCCACATGACTTCTGTGACTTCTGTGTATATTCTGTGATCCTGGTACAGTTTACGGTTAGCAATTTCTGATATGATTTGGTCATTGCTGGAAAAATTAGGAAATAAATAAATTAAAGCCCCCAGAATAAGTTCGAGACTTGTGTTATGGGATACTAAATCAACGATACTATAATATTTTATAACAAATACATATGTAGATAAACATCCAAGACCCAGGCCAATCAGAAAAAATGCGTTTTAAATCATGACCCGACTAAGATCGGGACCTCATGAGTGGCGGACCATTAATCCACATAAAGGCATTGTCTTTGACGACCTCCGTGGCGTAATGGTTACCACGCCAGACCGCCACCCAGGAGGTCCCGGGTTCGATCCCCGGTCGGGTCATGATGAAAAACGAACTTTTTCTGATTGGCCTCGGGTCTTGGATGTTTATCTATATATGTATTTGTTATAAAATATAATATCGTTGAGTTAGTATCCCATAACACAAGTTTCGAACTTACTTTGGGGCTAGCTCAATCTGTATGAAATGTCCCTATATATTTATTTTATTTATTTATTCTTTATAAAATCCTCAAAAAGCCCTCTCTGGTCGTGTCAACCATATTCAGCGCCAAGCCACATATTTGTGAAGTTAGGCCTTGTAGAGGTAGGGCGCGTAGAGTTAGAAGCTTGCCTCTATATGAGATCTGATAACTTTTTGACAGTGCGATATGGCAACATTTTACATGAAAATGTTTTTGGTGGGATTTCATTTCTTTTTGTTAGTTGCTTAAAACATTTTTTTTTCCTGTTTTTTACTTTTGTGGTGAAGTTCCAAGTTTTATGATATTTTTGTTGTTTATGTACTACGTTCACTGGTGTACTAATACTAGCATACATACCTAATTTCATCTTTCTAGGGTATTAGGAAGCGGAAATCTCATACAAACTTCCATCCCCTAAGTTACAGGGTGGGGGCTTCGATCATAATTATACAACATGGATAATGCATGGCAATAGCCTCCGTGGCACACTTCAAACTCCGCTAAAACGCACCCGTAGCGGACTTTGTATTCAGTGACGCGTGATCTGTCACTGACTATTTGTTTTACATTACTGCTTAATGACTGAAGACATTTAAAGGACTAAGGTGTCAGCGGCAATGTATATAGACAAAGACAGTCGAAGCACAATAATGTAAATTTCAATACAATGTACCAAGTTTAAGCTTTGTTATTGTATGACGTGCTGTATCCACTGTTGTATATGATCGAAGGGTTGGGGGATGAAAGTTCCAAGTGTTATTATTTTTTATTGTCTTTCTACTACAAAGAGTTTGTAGTAATATTAGCTTACATACCAAATTTCAGCGTTCTAGAACTTCAGGAAGTACCTTATGAATTTTGATGAACAGCGAGTGAGTCAGTGAATCAGTGACGAAATCGGGGGTTTTTAGACATTAATAAAATCTAAAGTATAATAGCTATCAAACTTTGTATGTTTAATGATTGTAATGGTGTCATTACACCTTGAAATTTTTAACTATTTAGCATCATCCGAACTAAAGTTATGAGAGTTCAAAAAAACGACGAAACGTTTCGAGAAAAGGTAGGTAGTGCCCTTGCGCTTCGCTTGGCTCGTCTTGACAGAACCCATCCAGGATCCCAGTCAATGAAGCAGCGAATGAACTTGCGCGAGAATGCTCTCAAACTTCATTACACGGACCGGAACCGTTATTGGACTTCCCGATTGTCAGAAAGTAAAAAATACTTACTGGAACAACTGCACAGAAAAAAAAAACACGCACACACAACCGGAAAAGTAACAATGAAAGAAAAATCTGTGTAATAAATTACTATTTATTTCCAGTATTTTGTCTACTACTTACAACTATTTGTCTACTTTATACGTGTTTAGGAGAAGAGTGAAATACGACCACGATGTTTTTATAATCTGTAAAGAAAATAATACTTATTAATTTAGACGAATTATTTATATATTGAACTAGCTGACCCGTGCCCACTTCGTTGGGCATAATGTTAATAATCCTTTTCACTTCTCATGCTCAGAAAATGCTTATTTGCGCAGGATATAGGCTGCACAAAATCGAATTTTGTGCACAAGGGCAAAAACGTATCTACTCATAAATGTATCTATATTAAGGCAAAGGAAATAAGCCATACAGCCAAACACAACAAAAAGATCAGAGATAGAATTTGTTATTTTATAATATTTACTTTAATTTATTTGCCTTATGTGTTTTTTAAGTCATAAAAGATATTAAAATTTAAATTACAGTACGGTAGGTTATTTAATTAATTTAAGAAAATCATTTTATTACAAAATTAATTTAATAGTAGGCTGTATAGGTCTGCAGCCCAAGCCTAATTTCAATGTCGTAAGATTTAAAAAAAAAGCGGCGGGAAAGGGGAAACAGGTCTTGTTTTTCGTGCGTTTATTTATTTATTTCCTCGCAATCGAAGTGAAAAGCAAAGTTTATAACTCGTCCACAAAACCATTTCTATCCTCGACATTACTATCAGCCCTCGCCTTCAGTCTCGGATAGAAATGATTCGTTTTGTGCACTTGTTGTAAAATCTACTATTTTTAGTCAGGCGTTCGTAAGAAACGCTTTCATTCGATTGTTTTTTCTCCGATTTACTTTGCAAAACCGACTACCACGTAAAAGCCTTTTTATTTTTTGGTTTTTTAAATAACCTATGACACTCAGCAATAATGTGGCTCTCTATTGGTGAAAGAATTTTTAAAATCGGTTCAGTAGATCCCGAGATTACCCCTTACAATTTAACAAACACACAAACTTTACTTCTTTATAATATTAGTATATAGATAATAAAAAAATATATAAAAAAAATATTACCGTAGTATAACTTGCTAAACAAATTATTGAAAACCCATACGTCGTTACATGAACCATCTTCTGAGATCTGAAATAATGAAAGCAACTTATGTAAAGAAGTCCCAAACCAGTTCATATTATATACCGTACAGGAGTTTCAGTTTTTATCGAGCTTTACACTTTGCAGTACAATTTTGGCTCTTATAACATAGAACTTAAGAATGGTACAAAGTTCGATATGTAAAAGATTACTTCACTGTATACCTGTATTAACTTTTACTACACCATCAAATCTAGACTTTAGTATGCCTGTGACCACGGCCAGCAACCAGGAAATTCATAGACGTATGATCGCGTTAACTCCCGGTTTATTTTTTACTAGCGATGCCCGCGCAACTTCGTTCGCGTTTCCCGTGGGAGTTTCGGAATGTATTTTACATATAAACCTTCCCATTGAATCACTCTATCTATTAAAAAACCGGGCAAGTACGTGTCGGGCCACGCACAATGTAGGGTTCCGTATTTGCTACGCATTTCTTGATTGCAAATGAGTACAATGCCATATTCTATGACATTTGTACGTTTTCGTCAAAGAAGTTTTCCTTCATAAGTTCGTCGGCTATTACTCGGTAACTAGTAGTGCCTACTTAACCGTTATAGTTATAGTAGTATAGTTGTAGGTAAATTAATGGAATACTACAATGATTTTTTTCAAATTTCTAAACACAATTTTTTTCCAAATATTGTAGAAAATGATCTTCCCACACTCTAGATGTTTTTAAGAGACCTATCTAACGATGCCCCACAACACAACATGGCAACGCGAAAGAAAAATTCTTTTCACAGCGTCTTATGTTAAATAGTTTAAGTCGCTAAATTACCTGTGAATCATAATTAATACACTGCTTTTAAATTTCTGAGATGCCATGTACCAACCACAGTTGTAAAGAGCGTTAGCGACATGTGAACTCTGAAAAAAAAAATATTTGAGTAAATTGTCGTCTCTACGCTCTTACAAAATTGAACGATAATATTAGACTGTGGGTGGAAAAAAATTGCGAATTATTTAGCAAGGTTATCGTGCGATGACGTAGTTTTTTTTGGATGTGACTCTGCATCGAAGTTTTTTGTAGAAGCCCATAATTAGTTATAATAATACTATACGATTATCTATAATATAAAAATGAATCGCTCAATGTGTTGCTAAGCGCACTGAACCGATTTCGATAATTCTTTTTTTAGAATATTCCTCGAAGTACGAGGCTGGTTCTTACGGAAATAAATTTTTAAAAATTCCCACGGGAAAGCGGGATACACGCAAACGAAGTTGCGCGTTTGAAAATATATTATAACCTATGCTACCTGGGAGTAATGTAAGGTACATTACATACATTACAATTTTTGAAATCGGTTCATTAGTTTTTGACAGAAATACAAATCTTTCTTCTTTGTAATACCTATTAGTGGAAGTGTAGTAGAAGGATGTACTTATAGTAAATTAGGATGTTGTCTGTGATACTACTTACTGAATCAATTAATTTCTGACCATACCAACACAAAAGCCACAATTGAGATAGGGACACTGACAGAAAGAGCTTATAAATCACTTCATTTATTTTCTCAAACATCTGAAAGTGAAAAAAGTGGAAGATTTTTGATTTTTGAAAACTAAAACTGTATCAATCATAGATTAAATTATACTAGCGTATATACATAATATATTATATAATAAATCTATGGTATCAATGAGTTTTTTTATATTCTATTACGTCTGCATAGGGCTACCCAGGGCTACCGTACTCGATGTACGCCGGAATCAAAATCACTATCGTTAATAATGAAAAAGTGAGTTAATTGGTAGTTACGATGGTTTTTATTTTTAGTTAAAAAATAAATGACATAAAATTAGTTATTCTTACGACAGAGTAGAAGCTAGAGAAGCAGATAATAATTGTTCCGTTGATGAAGTTCATAAACAATGAAAAGCTGAATATATCTTCCAGGTCACAGGACAATCTAAAACATTTAAAATGAAAGAAGCGCTCGTTTGATAATCATAATTACAAATAGCTAGATGTGATATAACTACTTCATTGTTATAAAAAGAAAATATTAAGAGAAATAACCAACCATTGATACTGTCATTCTTAAGGAGAAATAAATGAAGTACGAAAGAGAATCAATATACTAAAATGACTTACCTATTTACAACAACATTTTGTGGTTTTATATAAATTACATAACTCTTGTAATGTCAGCTAAAAATTGTCGACCAACAAGAATTACTTTTTTTTTAGACAAACGTAACTTTCGTAGGTCGAGAATGTCAGACTTCGAATCCGATAGATCTAATAATTTAGTATCATGTTTTATGAGAAATAAACAATATCTTAGTGTGTAAAGTTTTTAAGAAGTATGATGATTTTCATACCTTATTAAGTCGCAATGTCTTTTGATGATTTCTTTTAGTTCTTTCTGGAGTTTGTTATCCCAATCATCATCAACAGTTTCTTCAATATCATTGGACATCTTACCTAGAATTGTTATAAATTTTTAATGATTTACATTGGTTTAAATCAATATAAACAATACCGTGATCTTGTTTTTGTTCGGTACTTTCTAATTAATCGTTCTGTGTTCCATCCAAGACAATTATAGCTTTTTCCCTAGTATCATTGAGTGATCCTTGTCATCAATTTGTGGTTGACTTTGCTAGTCCTGGCTTTTGAGGAGAGAGCGGCACGGCCTATAAACAGCTTTTGAGGAGAGAGCGGCACGGCCTATAAACATCAGCATCTCCAGAAGCGCCACCAATGCATTGCCCGATACAAGGAAGTTGGGGAAAGGAAAGCGTTCTTTCAAAATCATCAAGCAAAAAGCATTGCTGCTTCATGACGACATTCTGTAAGAGAGTACTTCTCCAATCGAGTTGGCTCAATTTCAGTAATACCAAGTGTCTTACCTAATGGATATGTCTGATTTAACTGTATGTCTATGTTAACTTTGACAATTCTTTGAATTCTAATCGCCAACAGATCAAACTGCGTTGTTATATGGCAGGTATAAACGCAGAACAGTAAATCACCGGCGAGCATAAATGAGTCTGTCATTACTGCTGTAAAAAATATACAATTTAATCAACCTTTTCTGATGTGTAAAATATTACAAAAACAATTTTTTGCACTTTTGCAGTTAATTACCGACTTATTAAAGGGTCGGTCCCTCAAATAAAATGTTAAGTTTTTCAATTAATCAAATATTTTTTTTGACAGATTGTATAATTTAACGATTCTTAATTAGCTTAATAGCCTATTAGGAAGTCTATTAGCAAGTGTTAAACCGGCTATATATTATGAACTAGATGTTGTTCACGGCTTAGCCGCATTAAAATGTAGCTATAAGCTAGCACCATTTCAACTTACAACCAAATCGGTTCAGCCGTTTTGCCGTGCGAGAGTAACGAACACCCAAATTACAGTTACAGTTGCCTTTTTTTAGCCTTCATTCACCCTCTGCTGAGTATAAGCCTCACTTTTCTCACGCCACTCTTTATAATATTAGTAATATTTAATACTTACTGTACCACGTTTGTAATAAGAGCAAAAACTCAAACAGATACGGTCTGTGAGGATCAAATGGGAACCAATATAAAAATGGTAGATATCTCTCAACGTCTATCCCAATAGCCCTTCGAATCACGTCAATAATGCATGGTGTCATGAAACTCATTATGGAGAACATGTTGCACCAAAAGTAACCTAAAAAATATAAAACAACAGCTTCATAGATTCTGGACAAGTTTCGGTTTATCGTCATATAATTATCAACTCATAAACATTCCACTGCAGGGATACGGGTCTCCCTACAATCGAAGAGGATTGGAGCTGCCACTCAGGTGCAATGCGGATTGGCAGAGGCCAGTGTCTTCAAGCCGCCCGAAGACCACCAACTTGGCTCAACAAATGTTATCCATCCATAATAGTCGAGAAAACGGTTTAAAGTGTCATCCGAAACACGGAAAAGCTCGAAATATTAGCAAAGTTAACCTTAACTTTGCTAAACTTGCGTGTTTGTTTGAAATTGCTACACACAACGATACCATCGAGCTCCTTTCAGTAATTATTTTAGGTTTCATTTACCTTGTTTAAAAAAAAATCCTAAGCATAGAAATTTGACGAAAAAATTCAGAGCACAAACGGAATTGTTTCATGGCTGATCGTAAGCCATTGCCGGATATCATTCGGATTATTTTCCTTGTGTAGTTTAACCTTACCATTGGTAATTATGTGGATTTGTGTCAATGCCCTGTTGATGACCTTGTGTTCCTCTTCAGAAACTTGACGTTCAGGCCACATACTCCTTAGTTCATTCACCAGATTGTCATATAGAGGGCGTTTAGTGAACATTTGGTAGGACTTGATCAATGCTGTAAAATGGAATGATTCAGTTCTGTGCAGTATATTTTAATTAGCTACTTTGGCTGCATGTGGTTTAATTTTAAAGCTTTCCTTGGTAATGTGCTGTAGTTGTAGTATTATAATCATTTTTTTTATTTATTGAAGCAGTAATTCCCGAGAGGCTTTGACTAAATGAACGAACTCTCCAGTTTTATAATATTATTTATTTAATCTTTATTGCACAAAGAAAAGTACAATTGGCGGACTTAATGCCTAAAGGCATTCTCTACCAGTCAACCATCGGATAAGGCAGAAATATTGTTGGCGGGATAAAATTAAAAGTAAAGGCAAAGAAGAAGAGAATTAAGAAAATGGTTACCTAATAACTGTTTTTTTTTGTTTTTTTAATTTACAACTAGCAAAACCCGCGCAACTTCGTTTGCGTGTCCTGCTTTCCCGTTGGATTTTCGAAATGTATTAAACATATAAACCTTTCTCTTGAATAAATAAATAAATATAAAGGGACAATTCATACAGATTGAGCTAGCCCCAAAGTAAGTTCGAAACTTGTGTTATGGGATACTAACTCAACGATATTATATTTCATAACAAATACATATAATATAGAACATCCTAGACCCGAGGCCAATCAGAAAAAGTTCGTTTTTCATCATGACCCGACCGGGGATCGAACCCGGGACCTCCTGGGTGTATAAATAAAATATATTAATAATAAACTTACATGTAATTAAAAGACATGTCCGTATCGACGACTGAACGAGAGGTGACAAAAAAAAATACTGGTTCTTTGAGGAAAAACTCTCGAACCGATTGCTTAAAAACAAATTTGCTAGAGCTCATTCTATTTTATTGGGAAGCGAATTCCATAATCTAATGGCAGAAAGTGTGAATGAATTAGACATTATGAGAGGTTTTGTGATGAGGTGTGAAAAGTTTGAGAGTGCTATTTAATTGGAGCAAAGATTTCAAGAAGAGGTATCAGTGAGGAAACTAATTTACTATGTATTTAACTATTATTATGTATTTATTTACAAATAACAATAATATTCCTGTACATTTTTCATCCATTTATTACAAACATAGTTTTGATTAGTTTGACACTAGATGACGCTGTGTGTTTTTTATGGATGTTTATTTATTAATATAGATTACACGATTGCTTGTAGCATAAGCAAAATAATGTACTTCTAATAATAAACGAACATTTCAATTTTATTTTATTGTAGATATAATACAATATCAAATGACAATAACTTACCCACAACTACGAAACCGAAACATGGTAACATTTTTATGACCTCAACAAAATCTTCGAAGGAACCACCACTTGCTGTTACCGCCATACGAAGAAATGTCAAAGTTGTACCCACAGAGAGATTGCCAAATTCAATAAAGAATACCAGCGTGTAGAAAGACCTAAAATTAAAACAATACTCCTTAGCATACTTAGACGTGCGTTAGACCGAGAGAATAGCGACGAGTCCGAATAAAAATCGCCGTGTGGAGACTTGGAGACACGTTCTAAGACAATATATAGAATTAGGGGGCACGACGATATTGTTAATTGAATGAACAATTACTTAATTGAATGTCCTAGTTTTTGACGGCAAAACTTCTTTAGCGGCGCTTGGCACTTTTTTAGATGGTTAAAAATGTTAAACTCGTGTCAGATCCGTAGCTTGGTCGAAAAAGCGTAAGATTCCCTAACCATTCAAAAATGCACAACGTTGATGTTTAAGTTTTCACTTCTGCCGGCACTCCCGGAGTGCAATCCATCCTTTTGTTTTTATTTCTTCCTCCTCCTCCTCGCTTCGTTTTCCTCAATGCCGAGGGTCGAGCGTGACCTCTCTGGAGTACCGCGCTTTGACGAACAATGCTCCTCCATCTCCACTCCCATTCCCCGCAGCGTGAATAGCTCCGCACACCGTTCTGTAGGTCGGTAGGTTGGACCAACGCATCGGACTATGGCCACGGGGTCTTTTGCCCTCGATTTTTTTTATATGATTATTATTTTGAAATTATAAATTAAACTATTTATAATATTATGTAACTAATTGTCCCTATATATATTATGTAACTACACAATTTGCACGCCGTAAGGTAAAATGTAGCAGAATTTAAAATTTTGTTTTTAACACATACTTGTAATACCTATATTTGCAAATAAAGAATTTGATTGATTGATTGATGATTATCGTCGTCGCGATTCTCGGATTCGTCGGAAATGGTCCCTTATAGTTCTACAATATTTATGTAATGGGCTATCTCGAATCCTTAAGAGAAGATCCTTTTTTATGAGAGGTAGAGGACAGCGGATAATCCGCTCAAATCGGAGCAGCCTGTTTGGGAAGGACCTCCACCTTACAAAAGATCGTAGCCAAATAGCATTGGTCTCGGCCATGTTGTGTTCCTACAGTGAGTAAGGTCTCCAGAGCTCCACTTGGGGGATTGGAAAGGTTGGCAATACGTGTGCGATACCCCTGGTATTGCAAGCGTCCATAGGCTACGGTGATAGGTACTTACCATCAGGCGGGCCGCATGCTTGTTTGCCAACTTTGTAGCTTAAAAAAATCTTCTCGCAGAATATTGGCGTAAAGCAGCAATGCGTTTAATTTGGTTAGTAAGAGTCCAAACTTCTTCCCCCTTTTCCTTTTTTTCATCCTTTCTATTTCTGTTCTCTTCCTTGTAGCAGGCAACGCATTGGTAGCGCCACAGGTGTTACTGATGATCATGGTAACCACTTCTAGAGGTGTGATTTTTGCAGTTACCCGAGCACTCCAGACTAATTATCAACACTTCAACTCTTCAAATGGGGTCCATAGTTAAAAAAAATCGATATCTTGAAATACTCAAACGCGGAGATTAAGCTTAAGCCGTCAGATCAAGCTTCAAGTAAGTTAATTAAATGCTGACAAATGGGTATGTATAAAAATATGCCGATTTTAACGCGACGTTGTTTTTAAATTTGCAAAAACAAACTTGGCATTCTCGAGTGCGGTAAAATTTTTCTTTTATTTTCACATAAATAGTTCAAGGATAACGGGAAATATATAATCTGAAAATTTCGACGAGGTGAAGTAAGTAGTTTTTCTCACAGATTTTTTTAAATCTTTGAAAGCCTGTCGAAACTCGGACCCCTTGAAAACCTGTCGACCGATGAACGGGTAAACATCATTTACCATTTTTTGCTCTCCTTCACCTAATCTTCGAAATGATATAGGTTTGCTCTACTATTCCCATCAGATAACCAGCGGGTTATCTGATGGGAATAGTAGAGCGTTCTAGCAAGCGTGCTTATTTGCCTGCCGTATGACAAATAAAAACCGGTTTAGTGTTCCATATTTTGTTTCGGAGGTGCTTACTAGCGAGACGCAGCGGTTGTTTTACCTAGCTCGTTTGTTTTCTAAAGAGTATAATTACTCATACTGCTGGATTTCTCGTGGACTAATCTTCTTGCGTAGGGCTCAAAAAATGCCACCAATGCACGTGAAATGTGAAGCTGACCTAGAGGCGTTGAAGAACAAATGACTAGGTGCTCAGCGGTTACATGATGCTATTTTCCTATTTTTCATTTACCTTTCTAAGTTGATGTTTAGAGCAATAATAATTATTCTAAATTTGTTTGTTAACTTACTAATTACAAACGCTTACACTCATAGTCACATATACATGTTAGTTACACTTAACTCACTCACACTTTACACATTCACTATAATTCCATTATATCCTTATAATTCAGTTGATATCACTAGTAAAAATATGGAGTACTTGCTATTTCCGTGGTCTAAAAGTTGTTATTTCTTCACATTAAGTCTAGATATGGAGAACAAAATCATGATTGCGATAATAAATAGGACATCGTATTTTCCTTTTAAAATTCGATAACTTAATAACTAATATTGAAAATATTGACAGAATTAGTGTATCCTATAGTGCTACATGTGATCTCGATGACATACATAAACTGCATACAGATACAAAGAACCTAAGCCTTAAAATTATTTCGCAAAACATTAGGGGGATAAATAAAAACTTACCTGATTTTATGACAGTTCTGGCACGCTCGCGGGTGGAGTGGGACATTATTGTGCTTTCTGAGTGTTGGCTGAAGAAAAATTCTAGTATCCCTATCCTGGATGGTTATAATTCCTGTCAATCAGCTATCAACCTACTCCAAAATGATGGTGTATCTATTTACATTAAAAAAAACATAAGCTATACTGTCATGGAACCACAAATACTGGACGCCAATTGTTTAGTGCTAAAACTTAATAATTCCACGGCAATAATTGGCATATATCGATCTCCATCATATAATAACATATCAAATTTTTTAACTTCGTTGGATTCAATTTTTTGTCAACTTAGGGGATATAATAACATAATTCTTGTCGGTGACATAAATATTAACATTGGTAATAATAACTCCGACGATTCTAAAAATAACTATTTATCTTTAACAGCTCTTCATGGCCTATTCCCTGCCCATACGCTTCCCACCAGAATTGAAAACTGTTTAGATCATATCTTATTAAAGACTAAACTCCCGGCTTCAACTTTTGTTGCTGAAACTTCTGTAACTGATCATCGAACAGTTATTTCCTTTCTAACTATAAAAGAACCTAAAACGAAGGCAAATCGTTCTTTCACCAAATTAAATTTTTCAGGAATTGAAACTGAGCTCAAACGCCTCAACTTTGATAATGTTTATAAATCGACTGACGCTAACGAAGCAGCTGAGTTATTTCTGAATTCCTTAACTAATATTGTCAAAACTAACTCCAAGGTTTGTGTCACTGCAAATCGTAAGATTGTCTTGAAACCATGGATCACTCCAGGTTTACTGCGATGCATGCGTCATCGAGATCGGCTTCACAACAAAGCCCGCTTGTCGCCTTCTGATGAAATGCTGAAACTAACTTATGTTAGATATCGCAATTTTTGTAATGAATTGCTTAAAAAAGTTAAAAATGAGTATGAAAAAGCAGAACTCAATAAGGCTAGTAATAATAACCGGGAACTTTGGAAAGCAATAAACACCATTTCAAATAGAACTAAATCTAAAGAGTTTTCGTGCCCTCTTGTTACTAAGGATCAATCGCCTGATGATATCAATAATTACTTCGCCAATATTGGTAATCTCCTTGCTCAAAACCACATTTCAAACGCGTGTAGTCAAAATTCTCTACCTTCTAGTAAGTCTACTTTGCACTCATTCGCCCTATTTCCTGCTGATGAATCAGAAGTTGCGGCTGTGATATCCTCTCTAAAATCTCCGTGTGCTGTCGGTTGGGATTCTATTTCTAACAGAATCTTAAAAGTATTTAGTCACCTCCTAACACCGCCACTAACATACATATGTAATTTGTCACTTGAAACAGGGGTTTTTCCGAGGGTTTTCAAGAGATCAATTATTCAGCCCATTTACAAGAGTGGAGACAGAGACCTTGTGGCAAACTATCGTCCAATATCAATCCTAACAGCGTTATCAAAAGTACTTGAACGCCTGATGAATAAAAGGTTGGTCAAATTTCTTGTGAAAAACAACATATTATCTCCAAGGCAGTTCGGTTTTCAAAGAGGAAAATCCACTGCTGACGCTGTTCATGAATTAACTGACTTCATTGTAGACAATTTAGACTCAGGACACAAAGTGATTGGTATCTTCTTAGATCTGGCGAAAGCCTTTGACACGGTCTCTGTCCCTATTCTTGTCAAGAAACTTGAAAACATTGGTATCCGTGGTTTACAATTGAGTCTCTTCAAAGATTACCTGTCTGAACGTACACAATCTGTCAAAATAGGGTCACTTATAAGTGGCGAGGTGCAAACCACCTACGGGGTACCTCAAGGCAGTGTTCTTGGGCCAACCCTTTTCCTCATCTACATTAATGATTTGTGTAACATTGACGTGGATGGGGGACGAGTAATTTCTTTTGCGGATGACACAGTCCTTCTTTTTAAAGCGGAGTCATGGCACGAGGTGTACGCCTTGGCCCAGTCTGGTTTAAACTTAGTTACCAAGTGGCTTGGCAATAATGTCCTAACTCTAAATTCTGGCAAAACAAAATTTTTATCATTTTCTTTAAGAACATTATCTAATTTTGAGTTACCTCCCCCTCTTAAAGTACATTCTTGTGACCTCCAAGTGGTAAACTGTCGTTGCGCTGAACTAGAGAAAGTAGATTTTATTAAGTATCTGGGTATAATTATTGACTCAAAATTAAATTTTCACTCGCACATTGATTTTCTTTCAGATCGTCTTCGTAAATTAATTTATGTCTTTAGAAACTTGCGAAATGTAGCGGACAACAAGACCTTGACATCTGTTTACTTTGCGCTATGCCAATCACTACTAGTTTATTGTATTACCTCGT
The DNA here is from genome assembly GCA_905163395.2 of Endotricha flammealis. NCBI lineage: Eukaryota > Metazoa > Arthropoda > Insecta > Lepidoptera > Pyralidae > Endotricha > Endotricha flammealis. The sequence continues at coordinate 7,811,594 of LR990877.1, read as the reverse complement.
GGGGAGGAGCGCATAAATCCTCACTCCTTAAATTGGAAAGAACACAGAGGTCTATCCTCAAAGTGATGTATGGCCTTCCCTTCAGATTTCCTACTACAGAATTATATCAAAAAGCTAAAGTTCTAACAGTACGTCAACTGTACATCTTGCACACTGTGTTAAAACAACATTCGCTTTATCCGTATGACCCCCTAAAAGTTGCACATAAACGACGTAAGGATAGAGTTTTTACCAATGCAAAGTTGTACACAACTTCTCTTACCAATGGTTTCTTTTGTTTCCAAGGAACTGTTTTATATAATAAAATAAGCAGGCATATTTCAATATACAGCCTTAACAGAGTGGCATGTAAGGACGTACTAAAGAAATGGTTGTTGGGTCTAACCTATGATGACACGGAAAAGTTGATCTCCATCTAGTTTGTCTCCACAGTTTACTAAACACATAATTATTTTGTTAAACTTTCACCACACACACACACACACACACACACACATACACACAATCACACACACATACGCAATGCATTCTTCCTCATCAGTATTGTTTGTAAGTTAACTCTTGTAAATTACTGTTAAATTCATTTTGCTTCTCGTAATATAATATTGTGTCACTATATTTTAAGAAATTGTACCATGAGGGGAGACCTGATGTCCTGAAATACAGGTTTTACCTAGTTTAGGCATCAGTCTCTCACAAATTATAATTATCCACCTACCTACAATGTATTTCTTTAGTTTTATCTGTTTTTGTGAGAGAAAAATAAAGATTATTATTATTATTATTATTATTATTATATTTGCTACGCTTAGCTTCCTTGCAGTCGAGTGCAATGTCGCTAAGATTTCTAAAGATTTCATCAAATAAATTTTATTTTATTCGGCTATTACACGACATGGTAATCGGTAGAGCACACGACTTCGTATCAAAAATGTAGTCGTGATCATCATTGGGGTCACTGAACTTAACTTGTAAACCGTGATTTCCTGGTTCACTATACCGGCCTTCAATATAACTTAGATCATGTTTAAAAATAAATAAAAATCTTTGTCTAAGTTTTTTATAAGTAATCTTATTTAAATATGTGCTTAAATTATGGTTGTTTTTAGGGTTCCGTAGTAAACTACAAGGAACCCTTACAGTGTAGCCATGTTCGTCTGTCCGTCTTTCCGTCTGTCCGTCCTCGTTCTAGCGCCTAGAAGCTTAAAGCTAGAAAGCTGTAATTGGTATTACATATACGCATATGAAGAATGCTAACAAAGCGTTAGATAGGTCTCTTATAAACATCGAGAGTGTGGGAAGATCATTTTCCGATACAATGATCCGTTTGCGAATTATTTACATTTAACATACCAATTTTCGTTTTGCATGGTGAACCCCCCCCCCCCCCCAACACTCTATCTCCGAAAGACTTGTGTTTAGAAATTTGAAAAAAATCATGGAAGTAGTCCATTAATTTACCTACAAGGAAAACTACAACGGTTATGTAGACTCTATTAGTTACCGAGTAATAGGCGACGAACTTATGAAGTAAAATTTATTTGACGAAAACGTACAAATGTCATTGAATATGGCATTGTACTCATCTGCAAGCATGAAATGCGTAGCCAATACGGAACCCTGCATTGTGCGTGGCCCGACACGTACTTACTTACCCGTTTTTTTTTATAGTTGCTAGGCAACTAAGCATTCTTATTTAAAAAAATAATTTGACTAAGTTAATGTGTATCTAAATTATTCTAATTTATGAATTTATTAGAAGTAATTTACATATTTTTTTCCGATAGCGGAATTCAATTCGTGATGAAACATAATCACGAAGTTAAAAATTGCTCCCGTGAAGGTTTTTGTCTTTATGGGTACATAATGTGTGGTTTTAGCTTTTCAATTGTTTTTAATTTGATATAATTATTAATTGTTATTATAGATTATAGATATATTATAGAAGTGCCAAGCAACTCGTCTGATTTCTTTCCACATTTTTTCATGGTTGTCTGGAAATCGCTTGATTGATAAGCCAATTGTACCGTGTCCCTATTTGATTGGTATTGGTGTAATAATGAGTTTTTTTTGTTGTATTAAGTTCTTTAAATAGAGTTTGATTTGTTTGTCCCCTTTAGGCGGCCCGGGACTGATTGGTTAGTGTGCCTTCCGAAGTATTTCTCTTGATCTAAAATTGCAGTTTATTTGAATATTTTCTGTTGTGCATAGTGATAATAATTGTAGCTTTCATAAGTACCATTTTAAAAGAGCAAGTGCTAAGTTTCTTGCGAGTTCTTCTTAGCACAAATCTCCCTTCGGAACTGGTGGTATGAAAAAGTCTCCCTTCGGAACTGGTGGTAGGAAAAAATTGTGACGATTCTAAAGAGCTTGTATTAGGCCTGTTTGAATAAAAATATTTGACTTTTAACTTTATAAAGATAAAGAATACTTACGTTTTAAGAGCAGAATCATGTTTCATCAATCGAAGATTGACCCACCTCAAAACTCTTAGAATTATTGTATAAGTTGCTTCGTAGTCTTCAACGGCGTAAAAAAATAGTCATATTTATAATTTATTTATTTCTCAAACAAGTTGTTATCAGTACAGTGATTCCCAGACTTCACACAAGGATTCCTTGTGTCGTGAAGTACAGGGCCCTCTTATTTTAAATTTACTATTTTTATCAGTGTAATCAAAGTTCCTACGAGTTCCACAGCTATGCATAGTTAGGGACTAGATGGCGTTGTGTGATTTATTAATGAATAATTATTTCTTTATTTTATTAGTCTATGTTTAATTGAAGCTTATAATCACCCTTTCATTGCTCTTCGTTTTCTTCTTTTTATTGCAAAAGCATTTCCAAGACGCCATACTTTATAGAAATCAGAACATAGAATGCCTACAATACCTTTAAAATCTTATAATAGTTAAATGATCCCAAACTAGAACCAGTTATTACGAAATGACGTAACATTGACAGTTTAATTAACATTTCTCAATAAAATAATGGTGGTTATAGCGCAGTGGACAACTTATTAGTTTATTAAACGACTAGCGCCTCTTCCCAGCTGCGCAGGGGTTTTTGTTACGATCCCTATTTTAAAAAAAATGGCCTATGTCACCCGCGTATAGAGTACAAACGAAAATACAAATCTTACCTTTTTATATTATTAGTATAGATTGTTCAGTGATTCCTAGTGTGAATATGAACCTCTAATTTCGATTTTAACCTCCTGTTCCGTCGTTCCTTTACAATCGAATTTCATTACAACCAGAATTTCATTCTACTTTTCACCCTTTTAAGGTGCTCCTTCACCATTCGCGTGTAATGCATACGCGTGTAATGTAATGTTCAGTTTCGATCATTTCATCAGTGAGGGAAGAGAACCGAGCATTACAATGCTCACCTTGTAATGATACAATGTGTTACATTATGCGCGAATGCTCGTCAGTCATAGAGGTAGTATTGTAATGTAATGCTCAAAGTCGAATCTATAATGTTACATTACATGCTCGCGGTGAAGGAGCACCTGGTGATTTCAGTATACTTGCTGCTTTTCCACCATAGATGTGCTATGCAGCAGTATGCTGCTAGGATTTGTCAGCAGCTAAGCTACAAAACTACAACGTGACCGCTTCCACTGATGCTAAGCTATGTAGAGGGGCGAGTAAGATGTGCTATGAAGATGCGCTGCCGCAAAGTAGCTGCGCGAGGATGATGCGCAGCTCGAGCTACGCGATGTATATGTAGATACACCAATATAGTTACACCACTCGCGGCCATTAGCACGCATCCATAGCACGCATCCTTCCATATAAAAAACATAGCTTAGTTGAACCCGTTTCCACCAGTGCTATGATATGTGGACCAATGAATTTGATTGGTGGATATCAAACGCATCCACAGCAACGTAGCATAGCACATCTCTGGTGGAAAAACCTTAAAATCAGTTTATTTTATAAGTAAACATTATTTCAATGATGACTACAACTGCTACAACTAGAAAATAAAACATTGAATATTAATTATTTATTTATTTACTACTGTATACAAAGTATGACTGTCCAACCGTGTTTATCTACTGAACGGCGGGCTGATTATGTATCATTAGCAGATAGTTTGCAGAAAACAATAGTCGCGCAGCTATGGTGCGATCGGTTGCAAATCGTCAAAAAAAATCGTATTATGTAAGGGTATCGCTCTACTGTCGTCCGCTAGCTGTCAGATGCATTTTTAGCGATAATACAGAAATGTAAAACGGCACTGAAGTTGAGAAGCTCCTTAAGTCTTGCTTCAGTCTTTAAATGTCGTCGTAAACTACGCACACGTATGTGCTCCTCTGATCTATTTTGGGATTCTAATGCCTGAATCATTAAATGCGAAATCGAGATATAACCTAAAAAATATCAATAACTCACGATAGTTATCTTTTTGGTGTAATTTAACGTAAAGCTACACTGTTTCTAAATATAGCTCACTTTAATTTAACGTCGAAAACACTATTTAATTAATGTTTATAATAATAACAACAAGGTAATAGGTTGTCGCTCAAATTGTTTGCTGGCTGCTGTCGCGTTGCGGTCACTCTTCATACGTAATACCAATTTTTAATTTTGTTGTTTACAAAGGAGCGTTGATGCACTTTTAGTTCCCCGATTGCTCGGTAGAGCGCGGGCCTATCAACTGTAAGCTGTCGCGTAGCTATTGTTATTTACGTAATACGAAAATAATGTTTGACAGCGATTATTGTACAATTCACGCCTGTCGCACTGCTCCTGCTAGATACATAATCAGCCTGATCCAGTTTTTACCGATGAACATGGTAATTTGTGAAGGTTATACGTGATTTCGAAAAAGGTTGTGCACTTGTGCAGATAATTACAAGCGTCTTATATTTTTTATTTGTAAGAATACGAATTTAACAGAAGTGTGAAGTAGGACCATGACGTTTTTATTATCTGAAAAGGAATAATAGTGCTATTATTATAATTATAAGGCCGTGTTTGTATCTCAATAAATTGTAGCGACAAAAATTATTAAACTTATACTCTCTTATTAATAAACAAAGATTAGCCAAGGTTTAACTTAAATCTGTTTTGTCACTGTCATTCCTAAGAAAAATTTAATGTAGTTGGAAAGTGACAAAACAAGTTTTAGTTAAACCTTGGCTAATCTTTGTTTATTGAAGTGATCGTTCAATATCCACTGCAGAGTATCCATGATAATGATAAACTTTTACTATGGGGGCCCATGTCAAATCGCGAAAAAAAATCTGATGATTCATACATTTTGATCGAGTAGGTATGAACATTTTGTGTGAAACACCTTTTTTTCGTGATTTGACATGTGCCCCCATAGTAAAAGTTGATCATTATCATGGGCACTCTGACCTCCTTCAATTTGGATAGTGTAGTAAAAATCACCCTGTATAATCGAAAGTTTTTACATACTATAATAAAAATTCAATCTTACAATTTACTTGTATCAAAGTAATTGTAAAATTACATTAACGTTTACATTTAAGATATCTATCTTAAATGGCTATCTAGCCAAAAAGAGATAGACAGACAAACAAGAGATAGAAAGAAGAAACAGCAGATAGGAATAGTTGGAGAAGTGGAGATCTTTACCCAGCAGTGGGATATAAAAAATAATTACCGTTGTATAACTGGCCAAGCAAATCACAGAAAATCCATAGGTTGTAATGTGAACTTCTTTTTGCGCCCTGAAAAACGTTGATATTCATAAGTAAAATTTACATTCACACAGGATTATATTTTAAATGCAATTCGGTGACAATTTAGCGAAATATTAAAATAAAGATACCCAACATACTAGCGTTGTGGTATAGGACGCGACGCGACAAGCTTTGACACAGTTGTCCCATCACATGTTCAATGTTTAGCATACTACAAATTACCTAGATCTACTCCTGACAGTTCTGTTGTAATATATTTTTTAAACTGAAAAAACATACCTAATAATATAAAAAAAAACTTTCTCTTACACTTTTAATTCAAGTAAAAAAAAAATATTCTATCTAACTTGTGCTATAAAGAGTCCCTGTCTGCATAGATTCTATAATTTTAATCATATTGAAATATTTTTACCTACGGAGCATGAAAAGCGTCGAACTTCTTATCTTCTTTGATGTTCTGTACCATCCACAATTATAAAGAGCAGTGGACACCCTTAAACTCTAAAAAAAATATTCATAAAAAATATGCAAATATTTTTTTTTTACATTTAAATATAATAAAACAGTAGACTCCAGTATGTCTGTACATTTAACATATTTGGCAAAAATGGATAGGGAACAATATTATAAAAGTAATGAAAGCGAATTAAAAAAAAAATTGTCTGTCTGTCTGCTTGTACGAACATCTTCGTAGTTACCGAACGGATTTTAATGCTATTTACACAGGAAGATAAAGCTTGACTTGAAGCAAAATATTTAATTTAAATCGGATATCAGGAAAAAAAGATATCTTCATTTACGTGGACAAAGTGGCCCGACGTAATGAAAATTAAGTTCTTCAAAACTTCACTAGATGTCACACTCCGATTACCGTCGATACTCTTTTAACCACAAATTCAATTCCACGCGGGCGAAACCGTGGGAACAGCTAGTACCTACTATGTGCTTACCGAATCAATTAATTTCTGACCATACCAGCACAACAGCCATAATTGTGATAGAGTGCTGGCTAAAAATAATTTGTATGTTGTCTCATTCCATTTCTCAATAATCTAAAAGAATATCATACACATAATAATTAAAATTTTATGTTATGACTTATATAACACAGGCAAATAAGCGAGCCACCTGATGAAAAGCGGTTACCGCCGCCTATGAAATGAACATCATAATGCCATGCTACAAGGGGGAGAATGGATTTAGAAAAAGAGAAGGGTAAGAAGTTGGGCTACTCGATCTCAAGCGAAACGATGGGAGAGGGTGATTAAGCCCCCGGTAGAACAGGCCATTTTACAAATGCTCTAACACTCCAACACTCACGTTACTGAGGAATGAAGTCATTTCAATTCTTTTTAGCTGTATGTCCCAGACCGAGGAGGCCGCATGCCGGTCGACCCTTCATACTGGCCGGCAATACAGGTTTTAAAAGCTTTTATTTTACGTTTTTTTATATTTCTCTCTTGTGATTTCCTAGAGTTTCTCGTTTGCTCCTATTTTTTATGCATTACTGCATGCCCCACCGCTTGGGGAGTGGCGGGGGTATGCCGGGCTCCCCTATAAGCCACTTGGGGTATACCGATTAAAAACCTGACTGACTCATCCGCCTAGATGGGCCGGCTGCGCTTCCTCGCCGGCGGTTTCTTGTTTGCTCCTGGGACGTCAATATGGTCACCATTGTTTATCCTGATTCTTATAGGAGTCACAGTACAGATGTGGGAATGAGTGGTGGGTAATTTCCGACTCGTAATATTATGTTTATAACAATAACTTACTATAGAACAAAAACCACAGAAACATATTATCAATGAACTGTTCAGAAAATTGACAAACAGTGAAAAACTGAACATCTCCTCAATATCAGTACATAATCTGAAAAGAAAAACCTTATTTTTATACAGAGAAAAAATAATTACTCGTTTATATAAGAACTCAAAAACTTTTACTTTCATTTACAAACATACGATTTAAATGAATAGTGTGGTTCTGGAAGAAAGTTTGTCTACTGTGATTGAATGAATTATGAAAAATTACAAGAAGGCTGGAAGTGCTAGTAAAAGAATAAAAAGTATTTGCTCTAAATCAACTTGCAAAAGAAACAATTCAACTGATTTTCTTTCGCAGTTTAATTTTTGCTTTTGATTGAGAGACGACCGTACATGAAGTCTACGTCGTGATTTGACAAAGGATCATATTTTTAGGTACTAAAACCTACATTAATAATCTCAGATACCTGATTAAGTCAGTGTGTCTAGTAATAATATCACGCATTTCCATTTCATGCATTTTATACGTATCATCATCATTGTTTTCTTCAAAATTTTCATCATCTTCGTTGTCTTTAGCTAAGATACCTTGAAAAAACAGTGCTTCATTGTCACACAATTTTATTGTTCTTATCGCTTCAAGTTAGCAAAATATTATGACTATAAAATTAAACATATTGCACAGAGATGTGACATATCATCTATATTTGGCAGAAACGCGAGTGGAGTGGCGCAATTTGGTGCACCAAAAGGTGAGCGACTTTGAGGTGGCAAGAAGATCTGCCCTCGACCAAAAAAGAGACGAGCTCAAACTGCGCCCTCCTGCTGCTATTAATTACAGTTACGTTGACGGTTTGCTGACCTGCGCACTATGCGGGCGCACGTTCACTGCCAAGATTGGCTATATCACCGGAAATGAATACAATTCCAAGGAAATGTGTTATTATAAATGTGGCCTCGCTTCTTTCGGTCGCTCGGCTTTTGATAGTCACAAGCTAACCCTAACCTAACCCAGAGAATTAGAAATATCTGTAAATAAAATAATTGAAAGCTGGGTTAGGTGCTAGGTTAGGTTAGTTGTGTATTAACACATTTCCTAGGAATTGTATACATTTCCGGATTTCATACATATCCGGTAACATACATACGGATCCCGTTTTCTTACCAAGTGGAAAAGTTTCGATCAACTGCTCATCAATTTCTATATTAATCATCTTTGTGATCCTAATACAGAGCAAGTCAAATTGTGTTGTTATATGGCTTAAGAAGACGCAAAACAACAAATCCTTACTGACCATGAACCCGATTGAAATTATTGCTGTGAACAAACGAATTTCTTAACGTTTATATTCAAATCTAATTTTATTGCAAGTATATTATATAATATAAATTCTCTGTGGATTGTGTCACAATTTATTTCTAACGTTATTCCACAGATCTCTGTGAGTGAGTCATTGCGTTAAAGAATTATATTATTCAGTAAATAACTATACCTATTTGCTGAAAATAAACTTTGATCCAAAGTTAATTTTAACTTACATAGAATAGAATAAGAATAGAATAATCATTTATTTGTCCTATTGTAGCACACAAAACAATATTACATGAAACCTTAAATTAAATTATATGTATAATAAACTAAAATTTAATTAAGTACAAACTAAAACTAAAACATGCTGTGTGAAATTGTGTGCCGCAGTAATACAAAATGGTCTTAGCTCAGCTGAAAATGTTTTACTCATAGGAGCAAAACGCTGATAATTCTGCTATGACCAACCGCTGAGACTAACCGCGGAAATAAACGAACATTGAAGATATTGCTAATGCGCAGACAAACAAGAAACAAAAAGAAACAACTAATTAAACATACACAGGTACCTACTCGGATAATATATTTAAAAAATAAATAAATAAAATTAAAATAAAAATAATATCATACCTACGACAAACTATAGCACAGAACAATAAATATTACTACGTATATAGTAAGAAACCGCACCAAATTCACAAAAGAGGACAGCTATGATACAAACAAATTTATCGTATAAATGGCAGGTATTCCTATAATTTGATTTGATAATATATATTTTTTAAAACCTTTTTTAAAAGTAACTTTCGACCTCAATAAACGCAAAGGTGGGGGTACATTATTCCAACACTTTGTTGCCTGATATCGAAAGCTACCCTCAAATGCCGTTGTTCTGTGCAAGTTTCCCTCAAGTAGTTGTCGGGTAGACCTAGTGCTGTATCTATCATGAAATGGACCGTAGTGAAGCTTATCGAACAAATACTCAGGTTTGCGATGTTTTAAAATATCAAATACTAGACATGCAAGGTGCAAGTGCCTTCGAGACGCCACATTTAGTGTGCAGGTGTTATTTAAATAAGGTGTTATATGAGTGCGTGGTGGAATATTAAAGCAAAATCGGCAACAAGCATTTTGCACACGCTGAATTAAGCGACTTGTTCTGGAATACAAACGGGGACCGTAAACCAAATCGCCATAGTTTAGTTTCGAGAGAACGAGCGACTCACAAAGAGTTTTACGTACCTCTTCTGATAGAAGGTGTCTAATTTTATAAAAAACTTTAAGACGATAAAAACAGCTACGTACTAGATTAGCAATATGAGATTCAAACCGCAGTTCATCATCCAAAACTATACCAAGGTTTGTTGCTTTATTTACTCGATTTATCGCTTGTCCGGCAATAATGAGAGATGGATTATAACTAGAGATGTATGAAATTTGGTGTTTTGAGCCGAGTACAAGAAATTTCGATTTAGAGGGATTAAGCACCAAAGCATTTCTTGCGGACCAGGAGACAATATTATCTAAATCAGCATTAACACGAGAGATACTTAAGGCCACCCCATTACGTGTTACTGGTGCGTAGATCTGAACATCATCTGCATATAGATGATAATTGCAGTACTGAATATGTTTACTAAGATCAGCCGTGTAGATGATAAAGAGCAAGGGGCCAAGAATCGTTCCCTGAGGGACTCCACGAGTGAGCGCTGCTTGACTGGAATATAAAGGTGTACCGTCATCTTTAACAAGTTTGACAGCTTGTCTCCGTCTACACAGATAACTGTCAAACCAAGAGACAGCCTTCTCATCCAGTCCGTAATATGCTAACTTTGCTAGAAGTAGTGGAACACTGATACAGTCAAAAGCACGAGAAAAGTCCAATAAGGACAAAATCGTACCAGATCCCGCATCTTGAGCAGTGAGAATATTATCCACGACATCCAACAAAGCAGTGCCTGTGCTCCTGCCCTGACGAAACCCAGATTGCTTTGCAGGTAAAACACAGTTATCCCCCACGTATTTCCGTAACTGAACGTAAACTACTTTTTCAAGTATCTTAGACAGATAAGGAAGGATACTGATCGGCCGCAAATCCCTTAGCTCCACAGGGTTATCTACTTTTGGTAAAGGCGTGACTAATGCGGACTCCCACAACGCGGGTACCTCACATGTAACTATAGATTTGTTAATGATTGCTGTTATAACTGCCAAGACCCGTGGCATTGTGAGCAATATCATGTCCCGCCCAATACCATCTACTCCAAGAGCATTAGACTTGATTGATAACAAATGCTTGGCTATTTCATTTTCATCCACAGTGTTTATCTTAAAATTACATTCATTAAATTTGTGAAATTCGAAATAAGTGATCGTAGAAATAGGAACAGTTTCTTCTCCAGGAACACGAAGAAAAAAACTATTAATTACTTCCGGATCATTAAATTGAGACGGCAAGTGGTGTCTCTTAGTACTTGGTAAAATTTTGTCTCTAAGGTTTTTCCAAAATAATTTAGAATCGTCATGTTTAGAATTTATTAAATGATTAAAATAAGCTCGTTTCTCATCGTAAATACTCGTTTTTACTAGTTTTTTTAGTTGTTTGTAATAGGCTTTATGACTATTTAGTTTCGATTTTCGATACCTACGAAATGACCTATCCCGTAAATCTATCATAAGTTTAATATTATCGGTGATCCAGGGAACAGAATAGTTTTCTCTAATTTTAATTTTTTTAATAGGTGTATGTTTATCAAAGAGCGATATAATAAAAGAATTAAACATTTCTACCATACTATCAACTGTAGGACAAAAAAGTATGGCCTCTCAATTAATATCACGTAAATCCTTATTAAATAATAAATAATTAATATTTTTTATTGGACGATAAGTAATCCAACGAGAAGGAGGTTTACTTTTCATAATATAAAGAGAAGTACATACCATCGCATGTCCTAAACATCCCGTTACATCCGACACGAATACATTTTGCGGGCGCGCAGTAGTGCACACAATGTCAATTAAAGTTTCCGAGTTAACGGAAAAATGCGTCGGTTCCGTAACTATCTGATTTAGATTGAGGCTATGTAAAAATTGGAGCAACCTTTTGGTTTTCGCGTTATTAATATCTAACATATTAATATTAAAGTCTCCTAAAAGAACTACATGATCATGACTAGAGAAAAAAACTACAGACTCAGTAAGTGCATCCAAGAAAACATCCACGTTTATCCATTCAGGACGATAAGCTGTGCCAACAATAACGCGCACTCCATTTAAAGTTAAGGATATCCACAACTGCTCAATATTATTATTGTGCGGGTGCTTAACAACGCGAGCGCGCACGCAGCGATGTTTTATGTAAAATGCTACGCCGCCACCACGCCCGCCGCGCATGTGCAGCGGCCGCGGCGCAGAGCGTAGCGTGTAGCCGGCCACAGCCGGGGCGAGCGCCTCCTGTCCCACACGCAGCCACGTCTCATTTATAGCTACGATATCCGCGTCAAATCTATTCATTGCTATAATGAAGTCATCTTGCCCACTGCCCAAGGAACCAGTATTATAAAGAGCTAACTTTAAATATTTATTTCTGCTATACATATCTAAAACGAACAATAGTCAAAAGTATAATGGTTATATCCCAACACAACAACATAAAATGTTATTGTAATATAATACATTTAAAGAGTTGTAACTTGCAAAACTTCTTGTTTTAAAATAAAGATAAATAAGTACTTAGATGAAATAGTGAATAGACATATGTTTTAAGATTTATCAGACCAATGGAATGACTTGTATACGTTACGGCGGCACACATAATCAATAAGAACGTTTTATAATAAGATTTCTTTGTTGCCGATACGCATAAACAAAAATGATACTTTATTAAGCCAACAGAAACTGCAAAACCAAGCATTAAGTAGAACAAAACAAAAAGTAGTAAATATAAAATATGTAAAAAGAAAAAAATATTAATTTTGCAAAAAATAGTACAAATAAAATGATAGAATTTATGAACTAACAGACTTAGAACCAAAAACCCGGTCTATGTCGTTTTCCGAACCGATTCTGAATCTAGAAGAACCGTGGTGCTGACGCGCAAATATTCTCCCGTCTCTGGTCCAGCAAAAGCGCCAGTTTAGCCGCTAGGCGGCTTCACGTGCCTTGTTAAATAATTGCCGGTTTACACGAGTCAACCTTTCATTAACGTAAAACCTGCGCGGGGTACCGGTCAAACCAATGCCCTCTGTGGTGGCACCACGACGAACACGCGCAGCCTTCATCATATCATCACGCACTACACGCCGCGCCAACCGCACAGCTATAAGCCGAGGACGAGGAGTAAAACCACCCGTCTCAGGCTCAGGAACTCGACCAACTCTCATGGCACTCACAATGTCCTCTTCAACCAGCTTGACACCTAACTTATTCGCCATTGACATCACCAGGTGAGGCACAGCTTCCCCCTTCTCCTCTGGGACGCAGGATAACTCAAGCTCATTTAATAAAAGATCTTGATCCCGGTCATTCAGATCATTCTTGAGCTGGGCTACCGTTTTCATCAACGGATGATCAACAGGTAATTGTGACTCCCGCCCATCTTCAAACCGACGCTCGAGATCGTCCATACGAGCACTAAGGCCGTCAATTCTCCTGTCACAAGTCTCGACTCTCAACATAGCCTCTGACACCACCAACGTGAGCTCCTCCATTTGCTTTCGCAATCCCGCGATCTGATCACCAAAAGAACGAATCTCCATAATCAATGGTGAGTCGGCGTCCTCCCGCCCAGGCGGTCCCGGCTTGGACACGGCGGCACGGCGCTGAGTGATGTTGTCCTCGACGCGCGCAGGTGTGTTAACAGGCACCGCTTTATTTTTTTGTCTGCAGGAGTCACATTTCCATGATGCTTTATGCTCCTTGGTCATGGTGTTATAGAACCTTTGTTCGGAGACCGTGGTGCATCGACGCTCATATACATCATGACACAAATTGCAACGTAAAAATTCTTAATTAGCAATAGTGTTACTGCACTTAGTACAAATTAGCACGACGTTTGACATTTTCTATTAAGTTTTTAATGCAACGAGCGACAATCCGATGAAGCGTTGGCAAAGAAGCAGGACGTGCGCGTGCGTAAGAGCGAGACAACCTTTCGTATGGAATGCGGCTATCGAACACAATAATGTTTTTTAAGATTTAGTGTCTAAAACAATTGAAATTAGCGCAACACTTTACACTATTTAGCTGTCTACAGGATCAGCTTCAAACAGCACAATATCACAATTTTTAAGAACTATAATAAACTACCAAATTTTTAATATAAGCAAGAGCAAATAGCAAACGATGTTGACAGTGCAATATCCGCGGCGGTCTCTGACATGACAAAAAAGCATTTAAAAAAACATCATTTTCGTGTGGGTGAGAAAATCCGTAGTATTTTAATTAATTTATCTTCCTTTTTATGAATATAAAACGGTCATTCTCGACATTAGGCGTTCTTCGCCTAATTACCGTACCCTTTTTTATTTTTCTCTAGTTTGTTTTAAAAGGATTGAAATATGTAACTCATGAAACATGCGAATGTAACAATTAAAATGGCATTCGTTTATTAAAAGCGGTTTCCGAGTTAATGAGACTTAAACATTTCATGGGTACGGTAATTAGATAAATCTATTCCTTAATGTAATGGTAATTAGAAAAGATCATTATGTCTATTTAAAATAATAATAAAAATGACATGTATAACATGTATAGACACAACTACACGATAAGAGGTATGAATGTTGATGCTAATTGGAAGGTAATGGCTAAAGCAATAAGAACTGCTGCAAAAGAAGTCCTTGGGGAAACACGAGGTGGGCGAAAATTGAAAAGGAAACGTGGTGGTGGAACGAAAGTGTCCAAAAAGCATTAAAAATCAAAAAGAGTGAATTCAAGGAATGGCAGAGTTACGTGACATGATCATAGGAAAACTGAATTGAGGGAGAGGTATAACGAGGCGAGGAGACGGGCAAAGGTGGTGGTTGCGAGTTCCAAATCCGGGGTAGAAGAAAAAGTATATAATGAACTAGGTCAGAAAAAACTATACAGAATGGCTAAACAGCGCAATCAAAGATCGAAAGACATTTGTCACGTAAAATGTGTGAAAGACGAATGCGGTAAAACATTGGTAAAATATAGTGACATTAGAGACCGATGGAAGGGATATTTTGAAAAATTACTTAATGTTGAGAATGATTATGATGGAAAAGAAAACATAATGACATAGATATAGGCATGATAGTTAAGGTAAATGAATTAGAGGTAAAGAACGCCTTGAGGAAAATGAAGAATGGAAAAGCAGTTGGCCCGAACACAATACCAATAGAAGTCTGGAAGGTTCTAGGGGATTATGGATGCAAGTGGCTCACTTTGTTTCTTAATGAATTGTTGGTTCAGGATGTCATCCCAGAGGAATGGCAAGACAGTTCCTTGGTACCTATTTTTAAAAGAAAGGGGGATGTCCAGGAGTGCAATAGCTACAGGGGGATTAACTTAATGTCACACACATTAAAGCTGTGGGAGAAAATAATGGAGGCACAACAAAGTACAAAAGAGCACACAAAAACCTACATATGGTATTCATGGACCTCGAAAAGGCCTACGACCGGGTCCCGCGTCAGTACAACAGAATGCTTTTCTGTTGATGTAGGTGTGCACCAGGGTTCAACGCTCAGTCCATACTTATTCCTTCGGGTTATGTTGCTGGAGGATGCTGAGGTGGATGGATGTGTGGAGTGACGAGAAGGGACAAAGTCAGGAATGTACACATAAGGGGGAGTTCAAAGGTGGCGCCTGTAACCGATAAGAGAGGTCAGAGACTGTGGTTGGCCAAATGATGCGCAGGGTGGACAGTCTGGACAGTCATGTGACCCAGAGGGTGCCAAGAATGAATGTGGATGGATGGAAGGGCAGAGGTAGGCCAAAAAAGAGATGGAGTGATGGCGTGAGAAATGACATGAAATTAGCTGGAGTAACTGAGGAAATGGAAGGAGTTTGGAACTAAATCGGCACAGCAAAAGTTTAATAATTTCATACAACGGTAGTTAGAAATACATGGTAATTGGTATACGGTAATTAGAAAACGCCGATTTTTCATAAAATTTTCGAAAACCTACAGAGTATTGAAATACTGCATTACAACACTGTACTGAGACCAAAGCACTGTCTCTATTTATATAAGCAATTAGAGTCTACCTTAACCAATCTAGTATAAAATTAAGTACACGGTAATTAGAAAAGTTTTGAACGAAGGATACGGTAATTATATACTAACGTGCTTCATTGACTTATACACTAACGTAAAAGACCTGCACCTGCTGCAAGACCGCGGCAGAAACTGAGGGCTTGAGACGTGTACAAGTAGTTATGTGCCAAATATCATAATTAGGAATGTGCACCCTCGAAAAGAAAACGTCACGGCAATTATAACTTTAGTTCGGACATGCGGTTACTCAATGATAATTATTTACAGACTGATTTTATTGAGTGGATATTTTTTCATGTGATACCCGTTGCCTAATTATTATTATCATTTATTTATTAAAGTAACAAGGACTCATAAAAGTGTTAGTATACTTATCAACTACGGGTTAGTAAAAATTGAAAAATCACTTAATACACAAACAACTACACTTTGGGCCATTCCTGCACCATACCGCCCGATATGGTACAGCAATGGCTCATATATAGACAGTCAAGTCTGCTGGCGATCATGCTCAGGATACTGTTGGGACTCCCCCGCACCCTGCGCACCAGGGACGCGCACCTTTTTCGCATCGTGGCGTAAAAACAATCTACTCGAGCTTCCGCGAACATGCCTGATGCACTACAGTAGCGTGGCAGTCCCATCAGCACCCTGAACGCGTTATTGTATTGTACGCGGAGGGCATTGTAAGCTTTTTGAGTATATTTCGCCCACAGACTACACGTATAGAAAGAAGTACAAAAAGCTCTAAACAGGGTAATTTTAACTTCCTGTGAGCAACGTGCAAATCTGCGAGCCAGCATGTTCGCTCGTACTGACACTGCCCTCCGCTCTCTCTCGATGTCCTCATCATCCTTAAGGTCAGGAGTCAACATATGACCTAGGTATTTGAATTTGTACACTCTCTGCAGTTCATTTTTATTTAATATAATGGGTGGTACCTTTTCATAACGTTTACTCCCGGCCTCAAAGACCATGATTTGACTCTTGCTCGCATTGTATGCAAGACCGTGAGAGGTAGCGTACGCCTCACATTTGGCCACCAGCTTTCTCAGGCCACAAATAGACGCGCTCAGCAGCACCATATCATCGGCGTAACTTATATTATTGACACTGACACCGTCTATGTAACAGCCAGCTCTGGTGCCGCTAAGCTCGCCTATCAGGTCATTCACATAAAGATTGAAGAGCGTGGGCGAGCTTAACCCCCCCTGCCTTACCCCGCACTCCAATCCATACGATCTTGACAACGCCCCATCCCATCTTACGCTATTGACCTGGCCCCCATACCAATACTTAAAGATGTTTATGAGTTCTATTGGTAGTTGTACTTTTTCTAGTTTCTCCCACAGTATGTCGTAGGAAACCAGGTCAAATGCCTTTGACAGGTCTAGAAAACATGCAAAGATTGGCGTTTTGCGCTTGGTATAGTAATTGACAGCGTGCTTAAGACACAGTACGGCGGTTTCAGTCGACAACTTCGGTCTGAAACCAAATTGATTGTCGTGGAACTTTGCATATTTATTTAACTGTTCATTAAGCAGGCTGTCAAACACTTTCGAAATTACAGTGGCCAGCGAGATTGGCCGATAGTTGTTTTTATCTGCAAGGTCCCCTGTCTTGTTTTTCACAATAGGCACTACCACTGTACGCATCATATCAATAGGCATGTAGCCGTGCCCAATGCAAAGGTTAAACAACATAAACAAGACACGAGGCAAGTGTGGGCCAGCAAACTTGAGATGCTCAATACTGAGCCCGTCGTGTCCAGGGGATTTCCCTCTCGACATTCCTTTAATTACACGTGATATATCACTGGTTGTGAAGGTTATTTCCCTTTTCACGTCGGGCACAGTCTTCAGCGTTAAGTGTGACGGTCCTAAAGGCGATCTAACTCCAAAGTGGTCTACAAATAGGTTAGCAATTTTTTCAGGTTCGCATACCCCACCAACGCTCACTGGAAGCCCAGGCCTACATTGCAACCTGTTGGTGTGTTTCCAGAACGACCGGAAGTCATTTTTTCAGTGAAGCGAGGCCAAAATATCCATCTTAACTTGAGTTTCGTGATTTTGACACCACTTTAACCGCGATTTAAAAATCCTTCTCGTCTCACGCATCTCCTCATATACGCTGCCTGATGTTGGTTTACCATACCACACCCACTGGTCGAACTTCAACTTGGCCTTCCCGTGAGATTCGGCTACGTGTTTGTTCCACCCTACGACTACCTTTTTAATGGTTTTTTTACGATTACGACAAATTACGGAGGACGCCGTTAGTGCCTGCACTATATCTTTATACAACTGATCGATCACTTTTTTATGACTAGTATTTAAACATATTTTATCACTACAGTCACGCATCTCGCATGGGAAGTCAACGAGCAGTAACCTTTCGTGACATTCTTTTTCATATGTAGCTATTTGTTCAGGCGTTCTTTCCCCCCATGCGACCGCGCTTTGTTTAACATAGTTAGATGACTTCAAGGGCATAGCATTATTCAAGTTACATTCTATTACAAGCGGGTTATGGTCTGACCAGAAAACATCATAAATGACATAAATATTATTTACGGAATTGACCGCCGCTTTAGTCACTAAACAATGATCGAGCCACCTTTTTGACCCATGCGCATCACTCACAAATGTATAAGTATCGGATGAAATACCTAAAACGTCTATATCTATGCACGACCAATGTTGATTCGTACAAAAGTTCATCAATTCATAGTAGAATCGCTCATAAGGGTGAGTGTTATAATCACCCAACATGTAAACACAGTCTATACTACAGCTGTCTATTATAGCACTTACCGCACTGAGTACATCCGTAAAATCCGTTATATTGACTGCTTCATCCGTCGGCACATACACGCACATCACTAACAACGACTTTTTTGGTAACACTATTTTAATAGCACAGATTCGCGGATTATCACACTCAATAACAACGACATCATGAAAAACACTTCGTCTCCAAAGCAGCGCCACACCTCCGTGTGGCCGGCCCCGCAGCATGCCGGCCCTTGCGTCCATCGCCGACACCCCCGTGCAGCTGAATTGGTCACTTATTTGATTCAATACTGACATTTCTTCAGTGAATAACCATGTTTCCTGTAACGCTATAATATCTCCAATCGTACATAAGTCACGTATGTTGTCAATGGAGCGTTTCACATTTTTACAGTTAAACGTTATAAATTTGTATAAGTTATTATCAGTCATTGTAATTCTATAAAGGGCCGCCTTCTTTACCAGAAGTATCAATGTTGCGCTTAAACTTAAAGTTTATAAATCGACGGAAAATTACTCCTTGCGGCCATATTTTTTCATCCAGAAACAGTGACTCTTTGTGTTGCGCAACAAAGAATTTATACGCGTTATAGTCGCAATTACGTTTAATTGATATTTTTTCTAACTGCACTGTTTCTTGCGTCTTGTTACGTATGTAACGAACAATATCAGATTCGGATGTATTTTTATGTATATTGGTTATAAACATGGGTACTTTCCTCTCTGCTGCTCTAAATTTTTCATCTTCTTTGACCATCACTGTGCCCGATTTACCTTCGATGCGGTTTCTAGATCTTCTTCCTTTCTTTTTCACAACCGTCCATTCCTTATTCGACCCAACGACTTGCGCATAAGATCCATTTCTAATTGCGACGGCTGCATCGCCGGCTACGCTCGGTTCACTCATAATGTGCGGCGGCGGTGACTCATCTCGCTCAGCGCTGCTGCCGCCGACCGCCGCCGTCGTCACATCGCCCCCGCCGCCGGTAGTTTGTTGCGGCGTTATAATAATATTACCCTCCAGCTGATTTGTGTTGATGCTTCTATAACGCAAACTTATATCACTCGTACCATTGTTCGAATCATTACAATTTATGATAGACTCGTCTAAAAATGACAAACCTGCAGGTCCGCTATTACAATAAGCGCCTCTTTTCATGTTTACTTTAGCAGCTGAAAAAGGCGGCGAGTTATTTTTTGACTTGATACACTCCTGCTTCAGGTCCTCAAGCTGCTCACTTGTCACATATGATGATTTAATCACGCTGACTTCAGCCTGAATTCGTGACAGGTCTTTCAAGAGCTTCGACACATCCAGATGATCGAGAGTTAGTGGTGGTAATTTTTCGAGGTCACGAGCAACAAATACCGGCAATGCATCAGGCTCCGTTACTTTGAAGAAATTAAGGATATCATACAGCACACGATCCTCCTTTCCTTTTCCTTTGCGGGCGATTTTTCGTATTTCGGAGGACACCGATTCAAAAAGTAACGAATGTGAATTTTGAATTTGTTCACTCGAGTAGAAAGACGTACATATTCGCACCAACGTTTCCTCGTCAGATATTGAAATTTTATTCTGCACATAAGCCAATAGCTCATCTATTACAATATTACAATTAATACACTTCACAGTACTCGTCATTTTCGCGGTCAATAATAGACCTACGCTCGACAACACGCGCGGCACGAACAAGTGCGCGAGCGCGACTAATACTCATTAAAATGTTGAATGGAAAAAATAAAATCCGTTCATCATAAAAGTTACAAGCCAGTTTTAACCACATTTTGGGGTGCGGACAGGGCACGGTGCTTAGAGAACAGAGGTTTGTGAAATTAATTTAGCCAGATAACTATGTAATCGGGGCCTATGTTTTTGTTACCAGCTAGACATGGATGCTAACTAACATTTAAAAATATTTCCCTTTTTGAATTTGATAATAATACGAATATACAAGCCCGGACGCACGAAATCTAGCTAATCGAAGAATGGCCGAAAAGTGTTTCTTGTTAATATTTATGGCCGTACTTTTTAAACTACACATCGCCCTTCACTTCCATCCAGATCGGGGAGATGAAATTTTTTTTGGAAGTAAAAAAAATAAGAATTGCTTTTTTTTGGACAAATCACACAGATTGAGTTAGCCTCAAAGTAAGTTCGAAACTTGTGTTATGGGATACTACCTCAACGACACTATATTTTATTACAAATACTTATATAGATAAACATCCAAGACCCGAGGCCAATCAGAAATCGTTTTTCATCACGACCCGACGGGGATTCGAACCCGGGACCTCCTGGGTGGCGGGCAGGCAGTTGAACTTTAACAACAATAAAAACAGTCATAAACTAAATTATACTTACAAGCCCACGCCTGTGTTAAAAGAATAAACTCAAAAATATACGGCTGGAGAGGATCAAACGGATACCAGAAGAAATATGGTAAAATTCTTGGTACATCATTTCCAAAGGCCCTTTGTACCACATCCATGCACGGCTGAGCAGCAAAACTAACGAGAAGCCAAAAATTACACCAGTAGAAACCTAGAAAATAGTATAAACAAGATTATGTTTACAGAAAAAGTTTTTTTTAATACTACAAAGGTGGCAAACAAGCAGTCACCGTAGCTATGGACGCTTGCAACACCGGGGGTATCACTCGCGCGTTGCTGACCCTGAAAGAACTATTAAGATATTTTTTGGGGCCCATGGATCTGTAATTTCATTGACTAGAGTAAAATTAACAACATTGTTTCGGCACATTTATATTTCTATTAGTTAATTACTGAGACTTTCAGCCGGTTTCTGAAATACATTCAATTTATTAAACTATCTCTATTTTACTTCTTTAGTTTGACAGTGACAGCTCTACTACGTTTCAAAAACTGGCTTTATATTTATCTATATTAATATGTTAGATTTCCCAAAAAAATAAGCTATTTTATATCAAAATTTATCTAGAAAGTCTTACAGCATGACAATGTCATATACTGTTTTATACTCATATACTGTAATATACTGTCTTACCTTGTACAATTATTTTCAATTCAGATAAAGCACTATTTATGATAGTGTGCTCTTCAATCGATACTTCTCCAATTGGCCACATATTTCTAAGTTCGTTTATAATATTCTCGAATACGGGACTGCGTACTACCATCTTATAAGATTTAACACTGGCTATGATAAAAATAATATATTTATTAGAAAAATATTTAAAATACTTTTAGGAAAATGAAGACGGGAAAATAACTAATGTTTTTTTATTAAAGCTAGATTCCTCAGAGTTGGATGGACGAAAAGCTGCAAAATGTGAAGATCAACTATTTTGTTGTTGATCGTGTTGAAGATTCGGATAATTCTGATATTAAAAAAAGTTTAAATCTAATTTCCATCTTAAAGGCTGAAGCCTAAAGGTGCAAAGTAATGAATGGCTTTTAGATCATTTATTTAGGTTTAAGGACCTAAATATTGATAAAGATGCTAAAGCATCTAATATTATCATTAAAAACACATTACCCATGATGACACATCCAAAGCAAGGCATCATAGCAAATATTGCGATAGCGTCATCGAAAGTTCCACCACTAGCTGTCTGTACTATTTTGATGAATTCCAGTAGTATGCTCATCAAGAGACTGGCAAATTCAAACCAGAAGAAAGCCTTGTAGCAGCGTCTGTGGATTAAGACTTAAGTGTGTCTGCTGGTGGTTACCTAGGATAAGTTACCTTATTTAATATGTGTAACACGACATTACTATAGATTCGACTTCACTATGAATACGTCACCAGTGCACGCGCCCCCACCGGCTCGGTGTGGGTATATAAAGGACTGAAGACAAACCAACATTCATTACCTTCCGGTGTCTCAGTATAGGGTGTCAGTACACCCAAAGCTGAAAAGTCCATCTAAAAAAAACTAGACAGTAGCCTAGCGGCCTTCAGGAGAGAGTTTAGGGAGATTAAGGAGCGATAGCCCCACAGTCCTCTTTATCTCAAGCTAGGAGGAGGAACATTCCTCTAGGGACACCGGGTACTTTGTAACTCGAAATCGGGATATTTTGATTATAATCCCTAAAACTCGAATTACTCAGAAATGACCAAGTTTCGGACATAGTGTCATATGACTAAATAAGTTGCAAATGAGCTCTACTTTAACCCCTTGCAAGGAATGCAACGTATTACCGGTCACCCTGTATGTACCCCTATGTATACTTGTAAACTATGAATTACAATAAAAGTTACCACCGTACGAAGAGGATTTTATTAGCCACCCCCTAGCAATCCTTACATATATAAATAAATTCTACTATTTTTATTTGGTTTGTTTTCATGTCTTATATTATCTCGAAAACGATGCGTTCTATGAAATTTTGATATAATTTAATTTGTTAATTTATCTTTAAAACTAGTCCAAACAAAGTTCCGTAGTCAGAAATTTCTGTTTCCAACTTTTCCAATTCTACGTTGCGCGGACTTATGTAATATAAGAAAGGTCTAGTTTCACCTATGATTGTGCCAAAACTCATGGCAGACTGCTTTTGATGACCGAACTTGGTTAATATTTTGAAACACACAACCTATTCTTTACTATGGTAATTAAAACTAATCAGCTATTGGTAAAATATACTTACGCTACAAACTCCGAATCATTTTTAGTGATTCTTATGCCAGCCCATTTAAATGTTTTTTTTATTACTGCATATGTTTCTTCATAGTCGTTCAAGTTATATACCTATCATAAAATAAGTTATATTAGTTTCTACAAATCTGTGAAACGCCCCTGCGTACTCTTTTTCAGAGGGCTGTTCCCACCGCTGTGGTTGGAGCGGTGCGAATGGCCCCCTTCAAAAAGTGTACAGGGGCGTTTCATACCGCGGTGAGAACCACACCAACACCCCAAATTTGGTGGTCCGTTCAGCTTTCAGTACCTACCTAAATACTTGCTGTGTGTTGTATTGTATTACACTATATCTTGCATTTTGCAATCCTCAAAGATTACACGCTTGAATTCCACGACGTCCTTTAGTTTTCATTTCAATACTTCAAACTCCGTCTAATTTCTTTCTAATTAAATTCGTTGTGTGTTCCAAGACAGCTGTAGTTTCTCTCCCAGGACGTCAATAAACTACATTACTTATTGTCAATCTAAGGTCGCCGTTGTTGATCCTGGCTATACAGGAAACACAGGTGGGAATGGCAATATCTGGTGGCTTGTCCTGAGTGTCTTTTAATTTTGATAAGATTCAGTTTATAAACTAAGTAAATATTTGGAATGATAGCCGTCAATAAGCTTCATTGCTTATTGTCAATCTAAGGTCGCCGTTGTTGATCCTGGCTATACAGGAAACACAGCGGTGTGAATGTGTGGTGGCTTGTCCTTAGTGTTTTTTAATTTTGATAAGATTAAGTTTATAATCTATGTAAATAATTTGGAATGACTTAGATAGCAAAAATATTTAAAAAAAATCACCCGTGGATTTTTTGTTGCACGTTTCTTTTTAATGTTAATATATTTCTCCCAAAACGACATTTTTACTTCAATGTTAAACTGAAAATAATCTTAAACCAAATTTTCTTGATCAAACGATTACTTTCAGCTATGTTACTAATTAGAAACGATGTGACATATCTTTGATGATAAAGTAATTAGTTGGCACAAATAATTCTCTTTGTACTGTTTTCATAGAACATAATTAAGACTTGTTCATTCCACGTTCGTATAATATTCCGCGTACCTATTCTTCTTATGAATGTAAGTAGTTATACATTCTAACAAACGAGTGAAAGAAAAAATTTCTCAATGACAAAAAAGGCCTTAATCGGTTTTCTTTCGCCATTTCTTTTACCGGTGGCCATTATGCTTGTGTCCGAAATGGTGGTAGTTTATAACGTAGTTTATTTTCTATTTATAAACAAGTTGTAAATGACAAGAAAAAGTGCCTGTGAAGGTCTAATTTCTGAAATAAACGATTTCATTTCATAATATAGAATGTATATTCAACTAATAACAGTGGTCCCTTCTTCTTCCTACCCTTATCCCACTTTACGTGGGGTTGGTACAGCACGTAAGCCTCCTTCACTTCGCTCTATCACTCGCCATCTCCACTGTTAGGCTCCTGCTCCTCATATTCTCCCTCACACACTATAGTCCCTCCATAAATAAATCTAAACATTTCCCACCTGGTTCTAAAAAAGCTAGGCTTATCCTATCCCTCTTGTATTATGGATTATGGATGCCAAACAACGGATGTATTGTAAATGTGCACTTATAATAAATAGTAAACATCCAGACTTGAGAACTATTACATAATGCCATCATAATTAATGTTTTTGATTGTTCTCTAATTCCAGTTAGTGCCTCTAAAAGTTTGGAAATTTTAATATGTTCAAGAAAGACGACCTCCGTGGCGTAATGGTTACCATGCTAGACCGCCACCCAGGAGGTCCCGGGTCCGAATCCCGGTATGATGATGAAAAACGAACTTTTTCTGATTGGCCTGGGTCTTGGATGTTTAACTACAGATCCTAATTTATTAATGAACTTCTTTTTAACACACATGACTATATAGGTTACATATGATCGTTTAAGCAAGGAAATAATGGTCTAGTATTCAGTAAAAAAAAGGCATTAAATTTATAAATACTCGGTAAAATGCCTCTCGTGTAGCAGCCATCCGTCAGTAGAAAAAAAAGGTTTAGGGGTGCGGTGCGAAAGGCGCGTCAACCTAGAATGCTGAAATTTTGTTCTTATAGAGGTTCTCTTTATGATGTTGACAAGGATCAAGATGGGATTTTATAGAATTAAGGGAGTAATAACTGTAAGTGTATTATCGCAGGCGCTCTACATAGAAAATGGAAATTTGTATAGAAACCTCTATACAAATTTCCTTTTATGATGTAGACAAGGATAAAGTCGGTTTTTTTTTAATTCCCGCGGGAATGAGAAAAATAGGACTGCACGTGTATTATCGTGGGGCTCAACCTAGAAAGGGAGATTCTTCTTCTTGAAACGAAGAAACGGAAACGGGGGTCCAAATTTTGTATAGAGAAACAAGACTAGTCAGACCATTTTATTAGAAACTTCGTAGAAGTACTCCTAGCGGTAAATGAGCAAGTACGTGTTTCAGGATTTTTCAAAATTCAACCGCTAAAAGGGAGAAATGGAGTGACAAACGTGAAAAAAGAAATAAAGTGTTAAAAATATGGTATACCATATTTTTTACACTTTATTTCTATATAGTTGGTTGAGAGTTTGTATGCAATAAAGCAGACCGGACCGACCGAACCGGTCCGGACCGGCCCTTACTCTTGAAGATAATTCCGCACGATCGCCATTGGATTGTTAATTATAGGTACTCTTTACAGCTAAACTAGCGTTAACTAAATACTAAACTAAAAGAAATCGGATTGTATGCTAACCAAATAGTTAGTAAAGTATAAAATTTCAATGGTACGAATTAGGATTTGCTGTTAATTTTGCATTTGAAATTATACAAATATTAAATAACTAAAATCGCGATTGCTATGCAAAGTAACCTAGCGGGTCGGACTAGATATCATAATAATATTATAAATGAGAAAGTGAGTTTGTGTTTGTTATTCCTTCATGGCAGCCGATCATTATGAAAAATTGTATACGTTTGTAGAGTACAGAGCCCAACATAGGCTAATTTTTACGCGGGCGAAGCCGCGGGCATCAGCTAGTTTGTTATAAAATATAGTGTCGTTGAGTTAGTATCCCATAACACAAGTTTCGAACTTATTTTGGGGCTGGGTCAATACGTGTGATTTGTCAAACAATTTTTATTATAAAAAAACAAACCGACTTTAAAAATGAATTTAAATAATATATAATTTTATGTGGTAGGTACCTACTGTTCTAATTGAAGTCGGTGCCACGCGGACGTGATCGGGTGATCACGTAGGTACTCGACTTATACAGCCTTCCAATCATGCATGTGGCCTAGGTAATATTTGGTTTGGTTGGCACCGACTTCAATTAGAACCTAGCACATGAAATTATATATTATTTATATTAATTTTTAAAGTCGTTTTTTTTTTTTTTTAATTGTTTATTTAATACTTTTTAGTGCATTTATTTAATACTTTTTAGTGCATTTTATACAGCGGTTTTTTAGAAGTCTGATAGAAACAGTAGACCCTGGTATGTCTGTATAAGTACTGTATGTTTGTTTGTACACATCTCTTTTTAGCAGTCCTTTTCGAATACTATGTCGAGCCTCGCTCGCTTCCTTCGCTCGGCTGTTGATAAATAATCACAAGTCTAACCTAACCTAATCAAAAGATCTGCATACGAGACGACATATATAATTATAAGCTATTCGTTTTAACATTAATACGAATTGTGACTATCTGTAACATTAACTTGAGTTTGAACTTTGACATAACTTGAGAAGGCCTACTCTCTGAATAAGCGATTTCACTTTCGTAATACACTATACTGCAATTCATGGTGTGAAGCCACCTCTTCCTCTTCGGTGCTAACAGCTGGTGCTTGAGTGTCAACTTTATGGTATAGTGAGCCTCCTAATATAGTCACTCAAGAGTCACTTGTTTACACGTGTTCCCATCATGATAATCAACGGTCTAATATATACCTACAATATTTAAAGAATTATCCTCTAACTCCTATCCGTTTAGGAGTTGTACCTTCCATTATCACCTCACCAACATGGGATGATGACTCCAGACTTAAATACATGAATAGCTAACGAAAACATTAGTAACGCGTTGTACGTGCCTATCAAATTTAAGGAGTGCCCTCGATTTACCTGGGATCCCATCATCAGATCCTGATTTGGTGACAAATTAATATGGAAAAAAAATCAAATGGTCTAATCTAATACATACCTACAATACTTAAAGAATCATCTTCTAACTCCTATCCGTTTAGGAGTTGTACCTTCCATCATTACCTCACCAACATGGGATGATGACTTCCAGACGTAAAAACATGAATAGCTTACGAAAACATAAGTAACGCGTTGTATGTGCCTATAAAATCTGAGGGTTGCCCTCGATTTGCCTGGGATTCCATCATCAGATCCTGACTTGGTGACAATAATGGGACCAACTTGGGAGTATGCACTTTCTTTTAGAGAACTTGACAGAAAAGTAAGACATACAAAGATGTCACTCAGTTCATTGTTTTCACATATGTATAGAGTTTATAAACCAAACTCTTTGCTCTAACAGCACCCCTTAAACTGATACATATGTGTTAAACTCTTAGTTCAAAGATCCACGAATAACACACAATAATACAACTATAAACCTGCTCTCTGGAACAAAATCGATGCAAACTTTAAGTGTTTTTCCCTAGTTAATGATTTTGTACAGATATCAGCTAGCATTTCCTCTGTACAAATATAGGCTAACTTCACAGTTTTTCTAATTATTAAATCTTTGATAAAGTGATACCTAATATCAATGTGTTTAGTTCTCGAATGAGATACCACACACCCACAAATTTTTTGGGCTGACTGATTGTCGTTAAACAATTTTAAGTTACACAGAATACCACATTCATATAAAAGAGTTCTTATAAAGATCCCTTCTTTACAAGAATCGGATATTGCCATATACTCAGCTTCAGTACTTGACAGTGCAACAGTACGCTGTTTCCTACTTTCCCACGACACTACAGAACTACCTAGCTTAAATATATACCCGGTGAATGATCTTCGGTCCAAATGATCTCCACCCCAGTCAGCATCTGTGTATCCTGTAATTTCTAAATTACCTTTTTCAAATGTGAGACAGTAATCCATAGTACCCTTCAAGTACCTAAGTACCCTCTTGGCTGCTTTCCAATGGTCTTCTGAATAACAGTCATTAAACTGACTCAAATAGCTCACACTATGAGCAATGTCAGGTCTAGTACAAACTGCCAGATACATTAAATATCCAATAAGACTTCTATAATCATATTTACAAAGCGAATTAGTTGCCTTTTGTAACTTTAAACCAACTTCCATAGGAGTCTTAGAGACCTTGCAATCTGACATTTGAAATTTATTCAATATCTTAGTGATATAACTATTCTGATCGAGTGTAATTTTTCCATCATCAGTTTGAGTTATCCTCATTCCTAAGATATAATGAGCTTTTCCCAAATCTTTCAATTCAAACTCATCCATTAATAATTTTTTCATTATATCCTTCTTCACAGAATTCTTCAATGAGAAAAACATTATGTCATCGACATACAACGCTATAATCATTTTTTCATTTCCTTTATTATAACAATAAACACATGGCTCTGAAGATAATCTTTTAAACTTCAATTTATTGATTAAAACATCATTTATTCTATCATTCCAAGCTTTCGCCGCCTGTTTTAAGCCATAAATTGCTTTATTTAATTTATATACCTTTCCTTTGTTGTTTGCATCTACGAAGCCGTCAGGTTGTTCCATATACACTGACTCTTCTAAATAACCATGCAAAAAAGCAGTTTTCACATCTAGATGTTCGACTGACATATTATAATGAGCTGCGAGGGCTAGCAAAACTCGTATGGTTGAGTATCTAACGACGGGTGAAAAAGTTTCATGGTAATCAATTCCATACTTTTGTGTAAAACCCTTTGCTACCAAACGTGCTTTATATCTAAGCAACTCTCCGTTTAACCCTCTCTTCTTAGTAAATATCCATTTACACTTAATTGGCTTATGCCCTTCAGGTAAGACAGTCAATGTGAAACATTTGTTTGTGATAAAGGAATTAAACTCATCTGCGATTGCTACCTTCCAGTGTTTTCCTTCACTGCAACTTAAAGCCTCTTCAATCGTCTGTGGAATGTCTTCTTCAACCAACAACTCTACTAGTCCTGCATACTCTGGTGTCACCGCATCTTCGAATGCTGACAAATTTGAGTCCTCAGAGTCCATGCTGGATCTATCTGGAATATAAGTATAATCCGACGAGTCATTCTGATACGAATCAGTTTCTGTGTCATCTAGACTAAATATTGTTTGTCTACGATCACTTGAAACGATTATGCCATCAGATTGTGAGGTTTCTAAAGAAGTATTCACCTCAGAGGGTTCATTTCGCATACACGGATCTTGTGGTAGTACCACAGTGCAATCACTTTTATTGTTATCATCACGTGACACACTCACGTTATAAAAATCATTTTCTAAAAATGTAACATGCCTAGCTCTAATGCATGTTTCAGGATCACCAGGATCAATTAGTCTGTATCCCTTGCTATTGTCACAATAGCCCACAAAAATATACCTTTTACTTCGAGGTTCCAGTTTCCGACTATTTTCAATATGAACGTACGCAGTACAACCAAAAATACGCAAGTGATCCACGCATACCTTTTTGGATGTCCATTCTTCTTCAGGAGTTACTCCCATTACAGCCTTTGTTGGAGAACGATTTTTCAGGTAGACAGCCGTGTTAGCAGCTTCAGCCCAAAATCGTTGATCCAACTTCGCATCCTGTAACATACAGCGTACTTTATCCATAATCGTTCTATTGGCTCTTTCTGCTACTCCATTCTGTTGACTACAGTGAGGAATTGTAGTATAATGTCGAATCCCTTTATTTTTCATGTAGTCCTGAAAAGTATTAGAAATATATTCACCGCCATTGTCACTCCTTATTGCTTTTATTTTCTTTCCAGTTTCATTTTCTACCAGAGCAGTGAATGTTTTAAATTTATCAAAAACTTCACTCTTTTTCTTTAGAAAATAAATAAAAGTCTTCCTAGAAAAATCATCTATAAAAGTGACAAAATAACGAGAACCGCTAAAAGAAGATGTCTGCATGGGACCACACACATCAGTGTGTACGAGGCCTAATATTTCACTAGATCTAGTTAAGCTTTTCTTTGGAAAAGGTAATCTAGCTTGTTTGCCCTCTATACATGCTACACAAGGAACAAATGAAGTGTCATGAAAATTCATACCTGTGACAAATCCGTTTTTCATGAGCTTCATACTCCTACAGTTAAGATGACCCATCCTCTTATGCCATATTTCGTGTGAAAGTACCTTACTGTCCTCCTTGGACCCCTGTGTAGTCGCCGCCTTAACCGTTGACGCTAAACTAGAGTAAGAATTTTCACAAACTGAGCTCATGGCAATATCCGACTCCTTTTTACACATTACAGTATTAACCATGTCGAGTTGATATATACCATTGCAGCATGTACCAGTTGCTATGACATTGTCATCATCTAAAATTTCACAACTTTTAGTATTGAATACTACCGTAAAACCTTTCTTAGTAAGTTCACTTACAGACAGTAAATTAGTAGAAAGTTTAGGAATGTAATATACGTTACTAATGTTCTTTAAGCCGTTCTTCAACTGCACTTGCACTTGACCATGCCCGCTTGTTGTAATTTCATCACCGTTCGCAACATTGACTACCAGTGGCTTCGATTGTTCAAAATCATACATGGCTTCCTTCTTATTGCACATGTGATGAGTGGCTCCTGAATCAATGTACCAGGTGTCTCCCTGTACATTCACCGACAAAGCAGCTATCATTGACGTCTTGTCATTTTTGAAAGAATGTTTACCTTGTTCTTTCTCCTTAGCCTGTGGACAATCT
Organism: Endotricha flammealis; assembly: GCA_905163395.2. Taxonomy (NCBI): domain Eukaryota; kingdom Metazoa; phylum Arthropoda; class Insecta; order Lepidoptera; family Pyralidae; genus Endotricha; species Endotricha flammealis. The sequence goes on along the minus strand of LR990877.1, from coordinate 7,780,201 downwards.
TTCTTCAAGTGACCTGTCTTATTGCATCTGTAACACTTGTAGTTCTTAGGATTGTAGGGCTTCTTGACAGTCAAAGCATTTCCCTCAGAGTTTTCTGATTTCTGTGCTCGACGCTGCTGTTCTTGTATCAGTTTGGCCTTCACCGTCTCACTCGTTAATTTAATATTTGAGTTTTCCAAGGCCATGATCATAGGATCAAAATCTTCCGTCAAACCGCTAAGCATAATGACAGCAATGAATTTGTCATCCAGTGGTGAGCTGATGTCTGCAAGTTGTTGAGAAACTTCAGATATTTTTGACAAATAACAATCCATATCTGTCATCTCTTTGAGCTTCATGCCAAACAGCGATCTTAATAAACTCAGCCTCCTGCTTAAACCTTTGTCTTCATAAGCAGACTGTAGATTGGACCACGCTTCGTATGCGGACTTAGCATTACGAATATATGACTGCGCCGACGGACCCACCGATAAGCATATTTTTGCCAATGCTTTCTGGTTCCTTTTCTCGTCTTTGCATCCGTCTGCCGATTGTATGCACTCATATAAATCCTCATGCATCAATATCATCCTCAAAGTGAATTTCCAGTTATTATAATCAGACACGCCATGCAAACGTTCCATCGGGAATCCCATATTATTTGTAATATTCATAGTTATTTTTGAATATTAGTATTTATAATAATATTTTTGGTGTCTGGGCCCATAACCTTTTAGAGAACTTGACAGAAAAGTAAGACATACAAAGATGTCACTCAGTTCATTGTTTTCACATATGTATAGAGTTTATAAACCAAACTCTTTGCTCTAACACTTTCGAATAAAAAAAGAATTTTGAAAATCGACGGAGTAATCGGCGGACATACAAAAAAAATACAATGAAACATAGAACCTCCTCCTTTTTTGAAGTCGGTTAAAAAATAAATCTCCGCTAGTTTTAAATAAAAACAAAGTAGCTATTTTTTATTTACAACAATACAAACCAATTATAATTTTAATAGTTAGGTACCTACTTATTGGAAATTCCAACATGTAACCTAACCATTTGTTCTGATTCTCATGAGAATGCAAAAATATGCAATTGATTGTATAATTACTATGTGGATTTGACGTTGATTCTATGATGCTAGGTGGATATTATAAACGTCTAGGCTTACATAGAGAATTTATAAATTTTAAGTGCTAGGTAGGGGATCCCGCCTATTTAGATTATAAAACTGGATAATAGAAAGAAAAAATGTATGAATATTTGTTCACATATTTTTATTTGTCGAAACACATTCAGTAGGTATTTTTTACAGATTTATTATTGAAATCGCACCTTAATTCAAAATTTTAATATACCTATTCATTTGTTTAATATAAAATATAATATTACATCTTTTTAAGCGTATAATGTCCCTACTGATTAGCTTAGCAAAAATTTTTATGAACTGACAAAAAATATTTAAAATATAATTATTTCAGGATAGTGTAGCTAATGAATCCTTGGCAATGACTGTAAAAGGTGAACGCAAAGTTATCCGAGCCGATCGCGTCGAACCAATCCAAATCAAGGAGACCTCGCACACATATCGACCGGAGAATCGACCGCACCGATATCAACCGAAAAGTAGTTACTCGCGCGTTGCACTGTAGTACGAAGGTATTCTGTGGTTGTACGCAACTGATAGAATGCGAGCGTATCGGACGAGTCGATCGCTAAGCCGAGTCGAATTTGATGACGTCATCCGAATTCGTCTAGTATTGCTGGGGTTCTTGGAGATTAGGACGATTCGACGCGGGAAAGTGATTTCATATAGAATTATAAAATTCGTTTCGTCCGACTCATTCGGCTCGGATAAAGTGTGCGTTCACATTAATAGGTATATTAAAATTTGACATTTCATCAAACGTTTAGAACCATTTCTTACCCAAATATATCATAAAATAGAATTTGAAATAAATATAACAATAAAACAATTATCTGGCAATTAATTTGACACATTAAAAAGAACTGTATCTTTGGTTAATTACATAAGTTTCAATAAAATTGTTCACAATTTTTTCCCCCAATAGTACATTACATGTTCTCTGTGGGTACATTGAATTTCATAAATCTGATGATCACTTCATTGTTGTTTTATTCTAAGCGATGTTTTAAAATAAGTAATTAAGTTTAGAACAAAGTATTGAAAAATATTTACTACTTGCTGTTGCCCGCGGTGTTACCCGCGTTTAATTTTATACACAGCAGCGCCATTTATATTTTTGACCAAAACCTACGGAAATCGCGTATATTTCGGGATAAAAAGTTAAAATTGGCACAGCCATTCGAGCGTGAAGAAGTAACAAACTACATAACTTTCGCCTTAATAATATTAGTATATAATTATGACGATACGACGAAACTAAAACTTTGTTGGCGTGTATGCGTGTATTCCGCTTTCTCGTGTGAATTCCGAAAATCCTTGTGTGTATTAGGTATACTAACAAAAATTTTTTTTTTTAAAATGTGTCATACATTTAAACCTGCATCTTGAATCACTCTATCAAAATTACCTATACATGAAATAAAAAAATAATAAAGAATTTTCACAATTATTCACTTTAAGATTGATAACGTGTCAATTTAATTACCAGAAACTGTATTTAAACAACCATTAAAATTAACAAAATATCATTGTATCATATCGATAATAAATATTATAAATTACTAATTTAAGAAAATCTTTGGACATCTTCGCCATTATTATTTGAATATAGGTTTTTAACTGCGTTTGTCTATTTTAAATTAGTCTGTATCTACACTTTTTTCACTTCTATTTATTAAAGCGCGTATTACACTACACGATATTCAGAGTCTAATAAAAGAGATGGTGCAATACTAAGAAGTGAGAAGTTGTAAGTGCTTCTCGCTTATTCGTATCTCTTTTGTTAGACTCTGAATATCGTGTAGTGTATTGTATACGCGCTTTACTTTGGAAACTTTATGACGTGTCATGTCATGTGTAATAAGTTTTCATCGCAAAATATTTATTTGAAAATTATTTATAAGCAGGTTTTGGAAATCTTCAGTAAGTTGCCTTCTTACTTTTCTTTTCTTTAGAACCATCTCATCTTTGGATCACTTTTATCTTCTTTAGAAGAGTTTATAGAATAAAATTTTAGACGTTTTCAATAAAATATTAGAATATTTAAATCGCCCGAGATAACCTGTCCCCACAGGTTATCTCGGGCGATTTTACATCCGACCTTTTAGCAATTTGTTTTTTTTTTTTAAGATTTTTTTGCGATGAAAACTACAACATATCCAATATTGGAATGTATTCTTGATACCAAAATATACAATTAAAATTTCTATATAAATACCAAAAGACAATAATAATAAATTCATTGATAAATTTTCGTATGCCCAGTTTATGTCGCATTTGACACGGACAAGGTCAAACGACTGACATTAAATGTCAGTCATTTGACAAAATAAAATTCGATTTACAAATTTCGTTTTACAAAATTATCAATATTAAATCTCATTAGGCGAAGTTTATTTTTACATTACAAAATAATAATTACCTCGTAAAACCCGAACATAGTATGAACTAGCACAGTTCGCATATTTCTGAACGTTTACAAGAAGTATTTAGAAATAGTCACAATATGCCTAATGTTAGGTATTTAGTCTATTTTCACAACATCGGAAAACTATTTAAAAGATTTTTTTACGTTACAAAAATGAAACATATTTTAAGGCAAATAAAAGTAATGTTACAAAATTGAAGGTAGATTCTATGTGTATTAGAGATTTTAATTATAATATCGATAGAAAACTATGTAGACTTATACACGGTCCAATGCGTAAGATCACAGAATAAAATTTTATTTGAATGATCCTTTTTTAATAACAGACAGTAAGTCACGAGAAATGTGTCTCTTAAAGCGTGTTTTAAAAATAAATTCCCTTGTCATACTTTTTCATTTTTGTAACGTTAAAATAGACAAGTCTATCAATAACTATAACAACAGTAAAAATTGCACGATTTTCATTACACAGTAACTCTACTCAAAGGGCTTTCATTTACACCAATCTTTTAAAGCAATTCGTGGTAACTAAAATGAAAATTGTCATATTCTTTGTAAGAGAGACATATTACAATCCCACAATCATATAAAAGTAGACTATTTTGCGACAGTTTGTAAATAATGGTTAAATAGGTGCTCGATGTCTCCAGATTCTCACCTGTTCCTAAAATTGTTTGAAACAAAACTTTGTTGTTTTTTTCAAACTTATATCTTTGGTATATTTGATGGTCAAACAACTTTTCCTTCTATTTTTTCTAACTTTTAGAAATTATGTACCATTTCATTTCATGGAAATTCTAATCTATGAATCTGTCATTAATTTGGATTAAATGAGATTGGAGGCATTCTTCTTGTATTTATTAAAGTCATATACATTCTAAACCTTGGTATTGTGACATTTTTGGTAGTGATTTGATAAAATCATAAAATCATAATTATCTGGTAACATTATTTTTAAAATAATCCATAATAATAGTAACTATAATTAAATATTGCACTTTATAGCTTCATAAGCAAACTGGACGTATAAATTTAATGGATCCATACCAATTCGCCACAATTTTCGCAATACTTTTCAATAGTGTGGCGAAAAATAGAGCGAAACATATCATTTTCGACACACTTTTCAAAAGGTGTGTCAAAAGTGAGGCGAATGTGGCATAAATCATTGTGATACTGTATTGCATTAAAAGAAACTATTCGACTAGCATCATAATACTTTCAACTGTGATAACCTAAATAAATAATTTAATTGAACGAATTTAATATCGCACCCACTCGTAACTGTAAACTCTTAAATTGGAGTTAAATATTGCTTTAGACTTTAGTCAGGATAATATTTTTTACACTCACCGATACGATTTAAGGGCAAAGCACACCGCAAGGACACACCAAATGCACGATGCTGTACAGCGCTGCGCAGCTACGCGTCCGTACGTTTGGTGTGTCCTTTCTCATAATATTGCATAGATTACAACGCCATAAGCTGCATGCAACACGATGTGCTGCGCTGCATGCGGTGTGCTCCGTCCTTTAAGGCAATTGCGAAGGTATGACAAACGGAAGCAGATATATAATCGGGCCTATTCTCATAATAAAAACAGTTAAAATCTAGTCTCAATATCAAGCAAGATAGCGCTTGATATTGAAAATAGATTTTAACGATTTTTTTTTAAACAAGCGTTCATGGTTGCCCCATGAAAGGAAATTCCGAAAATACTGACTGATGTTTCGTTGAATTATAAACAGTTTTGAACCTAACTAGTAATGTCTTTTTTGACACTACTACGTGTTTCGTTGTTTTGGATGGACCTTTCATGGTAGCCGCGCTAGTCTCAATTTCAAGCGTATAAGCGTAAAATCTAGTCACAATTTTCGTAACATATGTCTTCTTTTTCCACATGTCGACAACAATCAGAGCAAATGTAATCGCTGTGCATCGTGTTGGTAAGTGGAAAAACGGTCTGTATCGGTTACGATTGGGCGCGAGACAAGGTTAATGAAAATATATGGAACATCCCTTATTCATACTTACTCATTACGGTCGCCCCGTAAATTTTATTTCACAGGCCAAGAGACGAATATTCTATTTTAAAAGTAAATTTTTGATCATAGACCATTATGAAGGATCATAGGAAGCAGACAAAACCAATCACGGAAAATATAAGAGTGCGATTGGTTTTTTCTAAACAAAATGATTTGCGTTGCGTCTCTCATCTTGTCTCGCAAATTCTGTCCAATAGTTTAATTTATAGGTACATGCTGTCCAATATGATGTGTTTTTGAGGAAAAATGAAAAACGTAACGTTTCTCATTAAATTCCGTTATTTTGTTGATCAAGTTAACGATCGACTTAACAATAAAGCTAATCAGCAGAAGGCGAATTTAAAAACTACTTTGACACATCTGTCAGTGATTTTGTGCTGCCATCTAGATTTGATAATTTCTCAAAACCCTCATTGCACAAATGCGAATCATTTTAGCTCATAAATATTAAACTATTAACACTAGCTTTTCCCCGATAGGTCTCGTTTGACAACAAAAAAAACCATAGCGCGACTTGTAGCGCCATCTGTTGGCCGAGATTATGGTCATTAATCAATAAATAGTTTTAAAATAGAACATCGTGAAGTAATTCTAGATCACAGTCTATGTAAATAATACGTATAGATAAACATTTACCTAGATTTTTGTTTACAGGAAACATGTTACCGTCAAAATGACGAAGAGATTAAAATACTACAATTATTAGTTCCACTAAATATTTTGTTTGACTGAACGAAATTATTGATTTTGCAACAAAATGCCGCGCATACAAAATACAACTACCATTCATGTTTTTAAACCTTTTCCAACTCTTAACTTTATTTGGCCAAATTGTCTTACTTAGAGCCGATTGTTTGATCAGTAGTTAAGTATACTAATGGTTAAAATTCGTAATAATTTTTAACAAATAGTTAGTTTTTTCAACGAATTTTAAACATTAGTAAGTATAATTAACTACTGATCAAACAATCGGCCCTTAGATAGTGGTATCGTAAAAAACTAGTTGGCTGATGAAGGTATGTGGAATATGGAGAAACCTCTTTTTCATAATAAGCGCAAAGAGTTACAATGTCTCTACAGACTTCAGTAATTCTATAATCACAATTTTGCATGATAACAAGTGTTAACAGAATAGAGAATGAATTTGTAATACTTAAGATTTTATTGTAATCTATTTTTTCGAAATAAATACTTTGATTGTTATCCTTGAGAATCAACTTGTTTTATATTGAGTTAAATTAGTTTATTTTAGCTCTTTAAATCTGCTTAAAATTACAAATTTTAAACAATTTCGAATTTCATTTGACTGTCAAAATGACATTTATAAATCATTTGACAAAATAATAAAAATATTTTACAATGTCAAAAGTCAACAATCTTGTTCAGTCAGACAAAAAGTAAGTTCCACAATATTTTCTAACTAATACGAAGTGTCTAATAGTAGAAATGTACAGGTAATTAATACCAAAATTACATGGTAGCCCCGATGACGTGAACTAGTCGATCGATTTGGACGGCTTCACTCTGTCCAGCTTCTCTGCACGTTCCGTGCTGTTCTGGCTGTTCCTGAAAATGCATAAATAGGTTAAAACGATATACAGAATGACCGGTTTGTACAAAAGAAAAATGTAGGTTATGGGAAATCCGAATTATTACGTCTTATGTGTTCCCCGAAAAGTGATTTTAGCAGTTTGATTGACTATTGGGAACTCTTAACTTTTTCTTCCTAATGGCTTTTCTCATCATTATCATTAGACTGTATCTATCTACCCACTGCCGGTAAGACTGCATCACTCAATGCTTTCACCAAATGCGATGCTCCGCTTTTCGCATTTTTTCATCGCTCCATATTAAAACAAAGTTTAGATCCCATTTTTTGTTTCATTACATTATTCTAAGATTCTGAATTAACATTTTAAATTTACCTATAAAGTTCGGATATGGAAGAAATTTATGGCACAGATTCTCTATCATACTTGGTCTTAGCTGTTCATCGCTACTTTGAATATTACCACATTTTCTCGATTCAATCATGTCGTGTTACGGGTGCAGCAAGTACTAGCATGATTTAAACAATCAATTTTACTAAACTTACCAGTTGAAACTTAATCGTCACAACATATGGCACAGCCTCCCTTTATGCTTCGTCTTGGCTGGTAGTTCTTCCGTCACCACGCTCGTGTGATTGTCCGATGTTACCACCGTTGCTTTCTTCTCGATCGGCCTCATGTCTTCGTGTTGAGTGCTTGGAGACGCGTAGAGGGATCTGAAGCAGGCTTTTGGTTTTACTTTTATTTTTTTACTGCTGATAATAACGTCATTGGTATATATCCTAGTATTTCTATATTATTTAACACGATTCTTAGATAAAAAGTAATTTCATTCTCTCTATTCCTAATATTACCTATGTCTTAAAATTTTCTGATCAAATTCGTTGTTTTTCACTGGTTGTTGTTAATCTGTGTTTCGTTCGTTAACCTTTCTATATCTATACTATCTTCTACCTATCTGTACCGTTATCGAATCTAATAGGATTAACGAGGTCACTTTGATTGAGTTTTTTTTAACTATGTCTACATTTTATCATCGCTACAAATACCTTCTCAAGTTCAAACCCTCTGATTTATTTTTATTAATAAGAGGTTAAGGTTTTAAACTTAACAAATATATTATGTTCAAGGTTGATTTCATAAATGTTTACCTAGTAAGTTTGCTTCTGGTTGGTCTGGAAGTAAAATTTCCACTTTTTCCTCTTCTCAGCGAGTAAGTCTTCATGGGTTTGGCAACCACCATGCTACTTTCAGCAGCGGTCTTTGCACAGTTCAATGTAGTCACTGTCAGTTCTACGTCTTTTATTGGCTCATTTGAAGCTGAAAAATGATGTTTTTTTATGACAGAGAAGGACAAACGGAAGGCAAGGAATCACGACATCGACGACTAAAGTTTTTACGAAATTGTGGACCAAATTTTGTGACTGAATTCTAAAGCAGTTCTCGAGGGAATGAGCTGTGTTTTATATGCGTAATCGCCAGTAAACTGACTATATGATTTCGTTTCGTTACACTAAATGAAAACGCGAACTAAGCAATGCTGACCTCAGCCAGTATTTAGAAGGGCTTAAAATCTTGTAGTTCTCCATGCTTCGCACGGGCCTGTTGGTCCCAACTGTAGCCGATAAATGACATAGTGAGTGACCATGAGCGTAATAAAATTCTTGCAGTAAAAACAATTAAAATTTTAGTCTCAATCTCAAGCATTATTTCGCTCGTTGTATTAGGGTTCCATAGCCAAATGGAATGGAACGGAACCCTTATGGATTCGTCATGTCAGTCTGTCTGTCTGTCCGTCCGTACGTCACAGCCACTTTTTTCCAAAACCATAAGAACTATTATACTGTTGAAACTTACTGAGTAGATGTATTCTGTGAACCGCATTAAGATTTTCACACAAAAATATAAAAAAAAACTATAAATTTTGGGGTTCCCCCCATACTTAGAAAAGTTAGAAATGAAACTAAAAAAAATAATTTCAAAATTTTTCGTGTGGGTTACTTATAGATAGGTCTTCTAAAATTATATTGAGGTTTCTAATATCATTTTTTTTCTAAACTGAATAGTTTGCGCGAGAGACACTTCCAAATTGGTAAAATATCCCCCCCCCTCCCCTGTAACTTCTAAAATAAGAGAAAGATAAAACAAAAAAAAATATACGATGTACAAATAGGGGCTGTTTTCTGAAAACACTGACAGCAAATTTATAGTTAACATCAATTGCGGGGTGCCCCCAATGGATAGATAGACAATTTTTAAAATGTTTTTATATTACGTTATTGGAAATATTTTTTTATTTTTACCACCACTAAGATGTCAAACAAGCATACGGCCCGCCTGATAGTAAGCATTCACCGTAGCCTTCGGAAATTCCAACACCGGGGATATCACTCGCGGGTTGCCGACCCGTAAATGGCTTTTTATTTCATTTTTTTATCAATTGCGGGAACTTACCAGTAAACTCTTCAATAGGTTTATCGATGGTGTCATGGTCGATCCAGGTCAAACCCATTTCCACCTTCTCCGCTAGGTCCTGCCATCTTTGCTTGTTCTCCATTGTACCGGAATACAGAGGTTGTATCCATGGGAATGTATCTGAGAGCACCTTGTATAGCGGTAGGCATATCATATCAATAAAGCCTACTTGCATTTGTGGTAACTCGTCCTTTTTCTCTCTGAAAATTTTAAATATAGTTCGATATGTAATTGTTATAAATGTTCAATTAAATAATAAATCAAACTTTTCAGTATAGATGTGGACGTTGATGAAGAGAAGAAGAATTTCCCGATTATTTTACCTCTGTCCCTATCCTTGTCACAGGTTACTACGGTGCCTAAAAATATGTATCCCCATTCTTATGAAATTATATTTCAAGCTAGTGTTAGTCACACTTTGTTGACTCTCCCCCCTCTAAAAGTGTAACGTAATATTTGGATGACCCCTTAGATTTACGATATTTTTTCATCGTGGCCGAAAAGCGGCTTAATGATTTTAGTTGGAGTTTTGATAGGATACGCTTAACCTGAAAAACTGCGCAATCCTCACGGGAATAAACGACATAAACAATTAAACACTTCATTGCACATCACAGAAATAATAAATTACAGTTAGTTGCATTACCTGTCCATCATGGCGATCGGTTGTTGGTTTAGCTGCAATTTCTCTAAGTCACCCTGATCAAAGAATTCGTCTGCCACCAGTTTGGCGACTTTATGCTGTACCTCCCAGGGTTTTGCTATAGCTGACACATCACAAGCTGTCATCATCATTCCACAGAGCACTGTAAAACATGAAATTGCCATATGAAACGCAGCAGCACGTAACATACCCAAACGAATACTTAGGATAGCATCTAATTACCATGAAATTTACGGCTAGCATACATGTCATATTTATTTTATAGCAATAAGTACCTACATAATTTTAATAATAATGTAGGCTAATAATGATGACGATGAAGTACATAACAATTTAAGGTCATGCAGAATTTATTCACGTACGTTTTAATGACTTTTATATATTTTTTATTTTTATAATTACCACTACTAGGTCTTCTACTGCATAGAAGTTCATGATATTTTGCTGTAAATTTTTATTTTCTAACATCTGACGAAATGGAAATATAAAAATCACTTACGTTCCTTTTTCTCCGGACTCTGCCAGTCAAATTCCCCGTTGTCTACTAATTCCAGAAATTTGGATTTCTTTTTAAAGTACATTGCTAGATCAGTTGACAATATGGCAGTTTCTACAACCCGCATCACGTCTTTGTAGTCACAAGGAGATAAGGCCTGAAATAAAAGAAACACATGAATCAGATATTAATGCCGATAAAAAAAAAACATTTTGTATTTACTAATTAAAAACAAAAAATAAAAGATAATAATAAATTTAGTGTCACATTATTAATAAATAAACGACTTTCTGATGCTTTTGTGATCAGCAAGATCTACGTACTTAACATTATCAATGAAACAAAACAAAATAAAGATTAATAAGCTAATAATGTAAGTGTCGTTACTTTATACAACATAATAGTCACATAACACAATATGGACTTTTTTGAAATCTTTAAAGCTCTGGAGACCTTGCTAACCGTAGGAACACAACATGGCCGAGACCAATGCTATTTAGCTACGATCTTCTGTAAGGTGGAGGTCCTTCCCCAGACGGGCTGCTCCGATTTGAGCGGACTATCCGCTGTGCCCTACCTCTCTTAGACAATGTACTGTCTGTACTGTAATGACTGTACAATGACAAACTTCTGTTGTATACATTGAGCATCACATATTGTTTGGATATTTTTTTTAATGAGTTACCTGAAATATATTATTGCTTTCACTATTCAAAATCATGACACACTGATCAAAATGATGATGTTCCATTGTTGATGTTGAATACAATATAGCAAGAGGACTTTCAGTTTTAGTCTGAAATGCGTTATTTGTCCCTCTGTGATCCAAATCGTGACATAGACAGGCGACTAATAGACCAAGGATCTCCAAATCTGACATGAATCTCTCCATTTTACCAGTTTTCAGCATAGCAAACATAGTTTGAGCTACGTTAAGTGCATGCCGCCAATTATGATATTTCACTGGTCTGTAATTCTTCTTTACACTTAAAATCCATCTGCATAGGACCTGAAAATACGTCAATAATTTAAAATGTGGGGACTTGTAACATAATATCAGTTTAAATGGTAATTTTGAGAATATTAAAGAAAAACTCCGAATTTACTTTGTGTAATAATGGAAATAGTTCAATATCAAATATCAATGCTATGCCATGGTTTGCAAATTTTATGTAGTTCTAAGCAAGAAAGTGACAAACAAGAAACTGTAGAAGACATATGCCCGTTTCCACATTACCGACAAACATCCTAACTCATAGAAATTTGTCTATGTTTGGAGTCGGCACGCGCTAAGAAGGGTTTGTGAACACTAATGATTTTATTATTATTATGAGGTTAAGTGTCATAATTTATTCATTTTCCTTGATAATACGTACATCGTAAGGTATATGAAATTTCTCAACAAGATTGCACTGAAGAAACATTCGTAGTGTTGCTCTGCAAGTGTCCTCATCAGATAGATCGAAGTCTGTAACATTTAACAAATTGTAAATGATGAATAGACAGTCATTGACGCTTAACCACAGTCATTGATCAACAACAGTCTAGTAGCTCAAAATTCCACCTGAAGAATGAGGCTCGAGATTTTTTAAATCTACCCAGATACTGGTTGGCGTTACTGGATTGGTTTTTTCAGTGTAATATCCTAGATTCTAGTGGCGCCGTCATGACTGTGTTCGCATTGTGAACTTTTTCTTCACTCTGTGGTTGTTATTAATGGCGATAGGAGATAGGATATCGAATTTCTCCAGTTTAGGGTATTTCGACTGATACAGGACTGGGTGCACTGAAGTGCACTGTGCATTGACCAATCACCATGTATGAAATTTCCACTCAGCGTCATTTCGACCAATGATCGTCGAAAATTTTAGTTATAAGAATAGAAAATTTTATTTAGCATACCATGGAATTGAAAACTGTATAAATTGTATGTCTCTGATGTAGGTATGAAATCCTGGCTCAATTTGCATGTGTCTTCGGCAGTTGCTGTAGCATGATAAGACAAGCATTCTAACGCCACCTAAAATAAAGATGAAAATTTCCATCTGAATAAAAATGTCTGAAAAATATAGAACAAGATGTCTTCCTATCGAATATTTTGTCATTAGATTTACACATACTTTCTTTATTTTTTCTTTTTATTATCTCTCTACGGAAGAGATCGTTGAACTTTTCTTACCACTATGTACTATTTTCTTAGTTATTTTTATTTTGATACAAAATAATATTGTATTGTATAGTGTGCTAGATAAAGTGGAATTGTGCTATTACAATACAACTGTAATTTTTTCACTAGATTTTGTTGTTTGACTATCTATTCCTCTAAAAATTATGTCAACGATGTTAAACACTCGAAAGTTGGAGATTTATCAAATTATGTAAACAAGACACTTATAAAAATCATTACCTTTTGCTTAGCCATCAATTTGCACGCATTCTCATACATTTGTGTATTGTGAATTCCGAGACCACAAAAAATGGCAAACGCCTCAAATATGGATATGTCGCCGTCTGAGAATTGTGAACCGTTTTCCTGAAAATTTGGAAGGTTTTCACTTTAGCTATTGCAAGTTTCAGGAACCTTTGATGAATACTAGACAATCTGCCAATCTGCCGGTAGAGACCTACAGGTCTACTATGAATCGAAATTAAAATAAGGTATTTCATGTTTAGAACTCAACGAAATTTGGGTCGGAATAATCGGATTTCGTTTCATGGTAGGCAGGTTATCTGATGCTATAAAATCCACCTAGCACTTCAAAATGACAACTGCTACTTCTGATGACACAACGACAAATCATCTCGTGAAACAATCACCATTTCTGTTGTTCATCTGTTGAACCCACTAATTTTGGCACAACTAACTCCATTGTGTATTAGGGACAACTTCATGTTGGTGTTTCACTCATTTCGTTACATTAATATTGATAACCACTGGTAATTCGTTTTTTTTACCACCTACATTATGAATGACTTTGATAACTCTAACTACCAAAAGTATTTCTTTAAATCTATCTGTTCTTACCTTATTTATTAGTTGTGCTACTCCAATGACATCCTTATTAGCATTTACAATAGGCATACACAACATTGTTCTCACGTTAACAGCGTCATCAGTTCCTACTTCGCAATACACCATATCATTTTGTTTTCTCCATTCTGCTACGTCTGATATGTTCAATGCTTTATTGGATTGTGCTACCTGTAATCATATATTATTATAATCCATAAGATCTTCTGATGATAATGATAAAATCATTATCATCAGAAAATCTGCTAGAAATAAGCCGAAATTTTCCCATTATGTTGTCTAATCTTATGCTTGTTAATGTTTTGTAGATAGTACGAGTATTTAAGGTATTTGAATAGCAAAATTTTGAAATTCCTCTAGCTCTTCTTTCCTCTCTAATTATTTTCCTAAACTCTTCGGCAGTCGCTTATGATCTGAAAATCTGGCGTTGGTGACCGGCTAGTTCGTTTGTTATCCTCTAGCTCTACCACATTAAAAGCTACGAAACTACGTTTTAACGCTTTGCACGTTTATTCAAAAACTTATCTTTGGCAAGAACATTATCTTGTTGAAGTAAATTCATAATACCTATGACAGTGATTTTTTATAAACAATCTCTATAAGCTACCACCACATAAGTAATACAACTGTTTATAAATGTTAATGGAAATATTACCTTAAGAGCAATAGAAGCTAAAATTGATTTGATATCATGTCTAGGTGTGAGGGTAGTTTTAGATTGATGCGCTCCCAACTCAAACAGGGTATTAAATCTGGTTGGTGCTGGTGGAGGAAGAGCTGGCACTGTTGTTGATGGTTGACCCCCTGGTCGTTGTACTATACGTTCGAGATGACTCTGTAATGTTGCGAATATATTTTGAATTTTTAGTCTTTATAAATCTAAATAATGTGACACAGTTACCGATATAATTAGGCACATTTTTCCGTGATCATGACAAGCTCACCACACATTCCCACCGCTGTGTCTCCTGTATAGCCAGGATCAACAATGGCGACCTCAGGTTGACAATAAGCAATGAAGCATATTGACGTTCCAGGGGAGAAACTACAACTGTCATGGAACTCACAACGAGTTTAATCAAAGATAAATTAGACTGAGTAGAAAGTATTGAATTTTTGCATGATATCGTATAAATAGAATCCAAAAATATGAAGGAGGATACGGTAAAAAGTTCCTATAGACTGCTTTTAGAATTGCACTGACAGCACGCTGACCGTCGGCGCTGATAGTGGAAAAGTTTTATGAAATGACTGTTTTTGAATAACGCATAGTTATCAGCGCGGACAGTTCATGCATACGGTCAGCGCGACTCTTACCAGCCTTACATAATATGCCGCAGCGATAGCTGCATTATTATTGGTTCATTGATACACGGCTAGTCTTTCTATTGAACAAAGCAATTCAACTAAATAGGTATTTAACCAATCGTCTGCGACATAATATATTGAGAGATAAATAATTGTGGAAAATAGATTTCATATTATTTTCTTTATCTAAAGCGATTTTCACACGGCACTGCGCTAGTATTGGCCTCTATTAAATCCCCTGATGCATTACACACGTACGTACAATCCGCACCACGAGAGAAGAGACCTGACGAGCAAGTGGTTTGACGTACGCGGTAGACGATTTCTACTAAAACGGCCTTTACAGTTAGCTAAATTCAGAGTCTAACAAGAGAGACGGTGCAATACTAAGAAATGAGAGGTTGTAAGTGCTTCTCGCTTATTCGTATGGCACCATCTCTTTTGTTAGAGTTTAAAATGGTATAGAAGTCGTCTACTGCGCAAGTGAAATCAAGTACTCGTCAGGAGTCTTCTCTCGAAGCCGAACCGCACGGTTGAACAGTGCGGTGTACGGCGGTACGCGGTGCCTTGTGTGAATCGCCTATTATTAATTCAGAGTAAGAAAAAATACAAAAACTTACTGATTCACAATGATCTGTATCCAATATGAATACCGCGCAACGATCGCATTTGAGCAACTCCCTAGCCTCCGTCATTATTTTGGTTACTAAGCATTCCAAGTTGTTTTGCTCTTCGAATATGCTTCTGGCCAACGCTAATAGAATCTGATTCCTTTTATATTCCAATACCGAAGTTTCAAAGAGTTGTGCGTTTTGGATACCTATCCCACAAAATGTTAGGTATCTTCGAAATACTTCCACGTCTCTTGGTGAGAACTCTATTGCACCTGTTGAATAATATTTAGTTATTTAGAAATACCTAAGACGGAGGGATAGCCCGTTCACTGGTCGTGGACGCAATTCACAAGCGACTTGAGTATATAAACGCGTATCATACTAGTCGCTCGAAAGTAGGTTTCATACAAATTCACAGCACGCAACCCGTCGGATACCAGACGCGAGCCACCCCAGTTGCATACGAATCGTATCAAAATGCCGTTCGATATAGTATCGTGTAACAGTTCAATGGAAAAGGAAAAATAAATGAATTTAGTCGTATGTAGATAACGACATGTTGTGCGAAGTGTGCGAACACAGGAAAATGAAAGTTGCGTCGCAGTCGAGTCGCTTCATTTGGACGTCGTGGGAGAATGGTCATCGCTGACCATTTTATTTAATCACTAAAGAATTTTGTATCTAAATACAAACTGTCAAAACCATTAAAAAATGCTAATTTATCTGACGAATACGATACTACATTAATCTAAGAATATTGATCACAACCAGAAAATAGACGTAGTAAAAATATTATTACTTGTAAACGTCTATGCCTGGTTAATATTAATTTATGTATGGTGTTTTCCTCAATTTGTTATATGGGATTGGAAATGTTATATCCTGCTTTTATTTCTCTGAAAACACGTAAGTTGTTTAGTACAATTGACACGTGTAATAATGAGACGAGAACGCGGTGTCATTCTTTCGCGGCATCTAAAGGCGTGTACGCACGACCGAACACGAACATGGTGAACATCGAACACGAACACGGAACATGTGGTTCGCACGTGTGGACGTAAATTAGCAAAGCGAACATGAACACCTACAAACATAGTTCTACTTGTATTTGCGCGCAACCATTCACGACCGAACAAGAACATGGTGTCGAACAAAAGAGGCTAGCAAGCCTTACTCTTTTGGTTCGATGTTCGTGTTAACAATGTTCTTGTTCAGTCGTGCTGAGAACATCGTCCACACAGAACAACCAAATTGGATCGACACGAACACTTGTGACGAACAAATTGTTTGATGTTCGTTAGTGGTACGCACGTGGGAACAAAGTGTTCGTGTTCGATGTTCACCATGTTCGTGTTCGCGCCTTTTTAAACAACTTAAATTCCGGGACGGATCGCACACTGCATACTACAACTGCAGACCTGGCCTGTTGAGAAATGCCGCAAAAAACTCAACTGCAGTTAGCCGTTTTTTAAAAGCCAAACAAAAATAATTAATTTTTTTATATAAAAATATTGTATGATTGAAATAATTTTACAAAGTTCTTTGTACAGTCAAGAGCAGGTCGACCTTTAGGTACATATTGGACATTGTACGATTCTTAAGATTTACGAGATAAGAGCCAAAATGGTACTGCAAGTGTAATGCTCAACGTGCACCTGACTGTACAATTATATTATTTAAAAAAAAGAGGGAAAAATTAAATTTTTTATTTAATTTTTTCCCGTTTTTTGAGATACCTAAGCATAAGTTTGTATCTCAGTATACCAGTCTTCCTTAGTAGTTAATTATAAAGAAGATCTCACCATTAGTTTTGTTAATAATTTGAGCTACCCCGACAACGTCGCCTTCGTAATTGCAGATTGGCATGCATAAAATAAGTTCCGTCTTGTAACCAGTCCTTGCGTCAATTTCGCTATTGAATCTGAAACACACGAAAAGTTAAATTATAAAAATAACAAGGAAAACGTATTTATTTAGTCCTAATAGTTCAATAAACAAACCAAATGATAATAAAAATAAATTCGTTTAAAAAGATGGTTAAGGAACATTATATTATTTCCACTGTTTGATCTTTCTCCTACAGGTTCTCTTTTTTATATTTTATTTTTCATCTCTATCCTTCTATCCTCTTAAATATTCCACAAATGTAGTTGTTATACATGTATATATTTTATGTATATTCAATTTCACTTTCGCCTATATAATTTTGAGTACTGCTGCGCCACCTACCTATTCTTTATCTTTGTTCTTTTTCTAACTGGTTGCCTGGAAGAAATTGCCTAGCGATAAGGCCGCCTATTGTACTTTTGTTAATGTTTATTTTTCTTTTGTATTTTATGTATTTTTTGGTGCAATAAAGAGTATTTATTATTATTATTATTATATTATAAAGGTCCATTTAGACGACGCCAGTTTCTTGTACATTCAAGAACAATAATTGCATGAAATCTAATGGGAGCAATAAATTATCCTTCAAGAATTGTAAGCAACCGTCGTTTAGACAAATATTGCTAAAACATTATTGTAAGTAAGCAACCGGCAATAAACTGGCGTCGTGTAAATGAGCCTTAAAGCCTAGAAAATGTTGCTGTAGATACAGTCAGGTGGACGCCGAGCTTTGCACTTGCAGTCAATTTTGGCTCATAAGACATAGAACTTAAGAATGGTACGAAGTCCGGTATGTAAAGGTCGACATGCTCTTGACTGTACTTACAAAGAAAATTAAATAAATGATTAACAAAAACAAATCTTAATAGTAATGTTAACATTTTGTACTAAAAAGGCATTAGGTCGGCAAGGCTCAGTCCAATATGTAAAGGTCGACATGCTCTTAACTGTACAAAATTTTTCGATAAATTTTCCAATAAATGCCTTTGACTTCACAAGTTGCACAGTTATGTTAGAAATATGTAGACGTTACATTTCAGTCACCTTTTTATGTATAAAGGAATGAAAAGGTCGATAAAGTCTTGAATGTAAATAAAAGATGAAATTTCTAAAGATCCTTATTTAAGTCTATTTTACTTTGTACAGTAAAGAGCAGGTCGACCTTTACATATCGAACTTCGTACCATTCTTAAGTTCTATGTTATAAGAGCCAAAATTGTACTGCAGTGTAAAGCTCGACGTGCTCCTGTCTGTACACTCCTTTTACGATCAATTTTATTGAAAAAACTTTAGAAAGAGTAATCACATTTTATTACTTTATTAATTATGCAACTGTATTTGTGCAATGTTTTTAAAAAAATCAGTTTATTTTTTTATATCACTAAGGCGGAAAATAAATAAGCATACTCCGCCTTGAAATTTCAAGGCGGGCCAAGTCCAAATGAAATTAATTTAACATATTATTTTTTAGTCTTTACACAAGATTTTTATTCCAGTACATGAACCTAACAAACTACTACATACTAACATCAAAATTTAACTAAAAACTAAGCTAACATTAAAAATTTAATTGTATCAAAAATCAAAACTAATATTAAAAATCAAAAAGGCATTAAAAAAAAAATTAAATAAATTGAATTTAAAATGTAATATGTCATTTTAATCATTTTTAATATTACTTCCTATTAAAGATGCCAAAAGCAATTTGCCTTACCTAGGATCAGCGTATGCATTTTTAATATTAATAGGGTGTTTCGTCTGTGCTGCTAACCCTGCCACTCCTACCCCAAACGGTATTTTAATTTCTTGAGTTCTTGCTGTTTTCAATGCGTCATTTAGTTCTGAAAGCGAAAAAGTCATGATTTAGAGACCAATTAAATATAATATTTTTTAGAGAGACTATAAAGTTGTCATATTAAGCCATAGTCGGAGGAATAAGAGCTTCCTCTGCCACGCTGCTTTAATGTGGATTGGCAGAGGTCAAGGGTTGAAGAGATCCGTCTGTAGATCATCTATACTTCAATACTAATATATAAAGCTGAAGAGTTTGTTTGAACGCGCTAATCTCAGGAAGTACTGGTTCGAATTAAAACAATATTTTTGTGTTGGTAGTCTAGTCCATTTCTCGAGGAAGGCTTTAAGCTATATAACATAACGACCAATAGGAGCGAAGCATCAGTGAAAAATGTTGCAAAAACGGGGAAAATTATTCATATCGCGAATGAAGTCGCGGGCACAGCTAGTTTAAGATAAGGTTAAACGAAAATAAGGCTCTCAGGTTCATTTAACTCGTGTTTCGAAAACCCAACTGATTATATTTTTATTGATAAGCCTAAAGTAAGTTTGCATGACATAGATTTATGGAGGGGTGGTATCCTATTTTTAGTGTGTTTGTCCACTTAGGCCAACGTCAGAGAAACATTGGCTCTGTTTGTACTAAAGGCGGCCCTCCATAGACTACAAATGCGGTTTCAATGGGGACTGGGTGACAAAGTGATATTTGGTTTAAGTTAAAAAAAAATGTTTAATATTATTAACCCAAAAACTGTGTTTAATATAAATTAATATAACAAGTAAGTAGCTATTTTAAAAATATTTATATGTAAAATTGTAGGTATTTAGATTTTAAAATTATGTTCCGTCTTTCTAAATACCTACAATATTTCAAAAATTTGTATTTTAAAATAGTTTCTGGTTTATAAAAGTAAAGATATTATTTTAGATAAAGGAAGTTTGGAATAACAAAATAAATTGTCACAAATATTTACAAATATGTTCATCGATATGAGAAAGTATTTTAAAAACCTTATTAATATTTTTTTTATTGTTATTGTACTCCACAACTAAAATATTTATGATCGAATTTTGAAAACACATTGAATAACTCACTTCAGTTACTATAAAAACAATATTATGTACAGTTACTTCGCACTTCCTCTTTTAAAATTCATTTAGCCCAATTTCAAAAAAGTTATTTTTAATTCAGTGGATGTTTAGCTTAACACAATAGTGATGTATCGACGTGTCACAGTGTGACTAATAACGTTTTTCGGAACTATTCATGTAATAGTTTGTTAAATATTTGTCGGGGCTAATCAAAGTGTTTTGACCTAGTTTCACGGGAAAAATAAGATGTTTTTAATGTCAAGTTTAATTCTCTTGACAATAGGTTAATATACATTATTTTATTACAGCCTGTTGAGGTAATCGCTAACATTATTACGTGTGTGAGCCCGTTTTCACCAACAGTTCTTATTTAAAAGTCTCCATACTTAAAAAATATCGATGAAAATAAGGTGTTAAAAAATGGATCTTTTGTAAGCATAAGCGTAACTGTTATGCTGTTTACCAATGAGTACCGATTCGGCTTTCATCTCTATTCACGAAGAGTGCGCGTATGGCGAATTCCTGGATGTGTTAGCCGTCTGCGAAATCCTCACGATGTTCATCTATACCATGGCGGAACAATTATGGTTTTGGTGAGAATTAGTATTGGTAGAAGAACAGACCTCAGAGTAGTCAGGTGCTGGTACCAATAATCTTCCTCGACCCTTCTCGATTACTAATGGGCCAAGAATTGATGCTCATGCATGCACGACAATGTCCGTACGCAGACAGCGCAAGTGGTGACCAGCTTCAGGTGACACGACATTTCGGTCTTAGACTGGCCCGCGCAATGACCAGACCAAAATCCCAAAAAGACCGCATAGAACATGCATTAAAGAAAAGCTTCCACCACAAACATTGTGATTAAAGAGCAGTTTCTTAACAGGAATTGGGACAATATTCCGCAACGAGATTCGTGATCTTGTTGTTGAGTTTCACAGGGAAAATAAGATGTTTTTCATCATGACCCGACTGGGATTCGAACCCTGGACCTCCTGGGTGCCGGTCTGGCGTGGTAACCATTACGCCACGGAGGTCGTCAATACACGTACCAAAAACAAGAATTGGATATAAAGAAAACTGCTAAGAGACTTTTTTTATAGAATTGTTGGTGAAAACAGGCATTAATGAACTTTCGATGGGTTTTCGAATAAAATTTGGTTGAGCGAAAGTCTCGACCTTCTTCGAGTTCGATCTATAACAACTTTTTTTAAGAACATTTTTTAACCTTCTCGCCCCAGATGGGATTCGAATCGAACCCACTAGATATGGTTAGTTAAACCGTAACAACTATAAAAAACCAATCATAAACTTTAGTTTTATTTGTGTAGGAAACGATAAAACTTTGATCTTAGTTTCCTACACAATAGTATTTTAAACTACTAGAACAATTCGAGCTAAGCTAATTAAAATTTAGTCCTTGGTCTCCAACCAGATATGGCACAACTTGCAAATGTTCCTATTCAATACAAATTCAATTTGACACAATACACCATCAAACCTTTATTAGTAGGTATTAAGACCACACGCTTTGTTATTCTAGATAGGCTTTGGGATTATATCAACCAACCATCATCGAACTGCAGGGATACTGGTCTCCCTTCAATCGAAGGGGATCAGAGCGTACTCTGGCACGCTGCTCTAAGACAGATTGGCCGAGGTCAGTGCTTTCAAGCCATGTAGGTCGGTCTTAGAAAAATTAAAAACAAAGGAACGGCCAGGTTCTGTGTATAAAAATCTTGAAAGCCTATTTATATAGAAACATACGTAATTTATGATTGTAGCCACAAACTTTGCGTTATGGCATTACTTTTTTTTATACCTCGAAGGTGGCCAACAAGCATACGGTCGGCCTGATGGTAAGCCGTCACCGTAGCCTATAGACGCTTGCAATACCAGGGGTATCACTCACGCGTCGCCAACCCTACTCTGGAGACCTTACTCACCGTAGGAACACAACATGGCCGAGACCAATGCTATTTGGCTACGATCTTCTGTAAGGTCCTTCTCTAGAAGGAATGCTCCGATTTGAGCTGATTAAACTATGTCTTTGCGATGCGAAGTTTGGGGTGTTTACCTATGTGCGGATCTGCTTTACAATCACAATGAATAACAATGTGCCTCAAATCATACTAACAGCCAGTTTCTGAAAAGCATTTTCATTTTCCATATTAAGTCTCAAGCTATCTTTGTTCTTCTTCTTCAGTTTGACAGTGACAGCTTTAATTGAATGTGTATTAACTTTAAAAATGCGTTACAGAAACTGGTAGTAAATGTATGAAATCTACATGATTCTGACGCTATCCACATCTTGCAAGGCTATAATTATGTCATCATAGTAAAAATGTTTCCAGTATAGACTGCTGTAACGTAATATAATAGAATTTCCATAGTATAAAAAAAGAAACCTTTCATAAGAGAGATAGGGTCCAGCGGATAATCCGCTCAAATCGGAGCAGCCCGTCTGGGGAAGGACCTCCACCTTACAGAAGATCGTAGCCAAATAGCATTAGTCTCGGCCATGTTGTGTTCTTATGGTGAGTAAGGTCTCCAGAGCTCCATTTGGGGGGGGTTGGGAGAGTTGGCAACGCGTGAGTAATACCTACCCCGGTATTGCAAGCGTCTATAGGCTACGGTGATGCTTACCATCAGGCTGGCCGAATGCTTGCTTAAAAAGAAAGTATAGACGCCTTGCGCGGACAAACCGAGCATTCAACTCATGCTCGCCGCGATCGACCAACGAAGAAAATACAGGGCTGCGTCTACACTATAAAATGCTCCATTCACGTTACATTTACGTTACAGCCGTGTATACCCACCACAATGGGGAACCACCTTAAAACTATTTTGTGAATAAATATTTGCAATATACACACCTGTGTCTCGCGTGACATCAAACAGCTTCGCTTGCAGGTACCGGCTGGGCGGCGTACCCTTCGCAAGGAATAAGCTCCCTCTGTCGGCCGATGTCAGCAAACAGACGTTTACTAGAATCTACAATATTTGTATGGTAAGTTATGCGCATAGTTTGTTGATGTTAGCACTTAAAGATTCGTAGTTGAATTAATTTCGGGGTTTTTATTACATTTATTAAACTGATGGATTCTTAACAATTGAATTTTCATTATATATTTCCACCTAATTTGCTGAATATTTTAATATCATTGAACCTTTTCAGCCTACGCTAAATACAGATTTATTTATGTGAGTCGCTTATATGATGAGCGCAAATAGAATTGTAAAAAAGTGCTCAAACTTTCTCACACATAATGTTCAAATAAGTGTTCACTTAAATAGGTAAAGTATATTACATTTTGAAAGCTTGGATGTTTGTTAATGATGGAAAATGATGGCAGACTTTTCACATATACCTATTCCGTTCCTATATACTTGCATCAAGATTTCCAGTGATATACAAAAATGGTCATAGAACTAGTTTGTTACCTTGTGGTAATAATAAAATTATTTGTGATCGATACAACGTTTATTTTATATCTATAAATATATTTAATTGTTTGGAGCTTTTGTGCCAGCCAAGTACAGTAGAACGGATTATTATAATCAATATCTCCACTAAACCCGTAGGTTTAGGTAGCGGACCCCGCTAATCCTAATGAATTTATAAAACGTGATATTATGTCGTCGGTCCAATAGTAAACTTGCCAATCTGCAATTTTGGCAGTTTTGACTTAAATATACCAACATTAGTAACTTTTTGATATTTACAGTGTGTTAAAAATTCGTATCTGTAACATTAAAAATGTAGGAGCAATCTTCATTTTCTTTTTTGCTTAACTGCACAAAATGCCTATTGTACAGAAGTAAATTGTTCTATGTGATTATAACTCTGTTTACCTAAACAGAAAATGAACAAACTTTAAAAATGTCACTATCTTCTACTAGCCTAAGTGGCAGATTAAATACTTTACCTTAGTTCATACAGCAATCGGAACACCAAAAGTAGTAATAGTATATTAGCCTAAGTGACAGATAGAAAACTTTACCTTGTTTCAAAAAGTAATTCGAAAACCAAACGACACAATAGTATATTAACCTAAGTGACAGATAGAAAACTTTACCTTGGTTCAAAAAGACATTCGAAAACAAACGACACATAGTATCTTAGCTTATGTGACAGATTGAAAACTTTACCTTAGTTCAAAAAGTAATTCGAAAACCAAACTACACACTATAAAACTGTCTTAGTCAGAGTTCTTAACTAAATCGATTCACAGTGAATCGTTCTTAATCGATGTTTTTTTGTAATATATTTATGAGTGATTTAACTAATCGTATTTGGTATGATTCTTCAAACTAGTGTCTTTAATAGTTTACTTACCTACAATTTTAACTTACATAATAAAATTATGATAATTCTCGTACTTAGAAAAACATTGAAATAATGACGTCGCTGAATAATTTACCTACTCAAAACTTGAAATCCTTTTTGATTGACACTTCTATTGTAGTGGATAACTAGAAAACCGTTGAAAGTCTCAAGAGATTTTTATTCGTTTTCTAATATTTTTAGTTTGATTGAAGTGAACGTCCTAAGTAATGAATATTTCTAAGTATGTTTATGACTATTTACGAGATTCATTTTTCAACATTTTAAAATAAGATTATTCGATACCACTCTTTGACAACTGTTTCGTGACGTAACATTGTTTTGAACTATAGTTTGAAATTGAGAATTGGTGTCGTTATAAAATAATCGGGCATTGGTCGTGGTCCACCTGCGTGGTACACCTAGGTGGACCACGGGCATTTTTTCTTGCCCGTGGTCCACCTAAATGATTTGTAATAAGAAATTCAAATATTCAATGGGCCATGGTCCACCTCCATTCGAGTTAGTGTTTATTTCTAGGATTATTTTCGAATGTTTTTGGTGTAGTTTAGGAATGCTTTTTGGATGGATTAGGAATTCTATTAGGATTATTTTGCAATGTTTTAGGATGGATTAGAAATGGTTTTAAGATTATTAAGAAATGTTTTTAGGATGGATTAGGAATGCTTTTAGGATTATTAAGAAATGTTTTTAGGATGGATTAGGAATGTTTTTAGGATTATTATGCAATGTTTTTGAGATAGATTAGGAATGCCTTTAGGATTATTAAGAAATGTTTTTAGGATGGATTAGGAATGTTTTTAGGATTATTTAGCAATGTTTTTAGGATGGATTAGGAATGCCTTTAGGATTATTAAGACATGTTTTTAGGATGTATTAATAATGTTTTTAGGATTATTAAGAAATGTTTTTAGGATGGATTTATAGGAATGCTTTTAGGATTATTTAGCAATGTTTTTAGGATGGATTAGGAATGCCTTTAGGATTATTAAGAAATGTTTTTAGGATGGATTAATAATGCTTTTAGGATTATTAAGAAATGTTTTTAGGATGGATTAGGAATGCTTTTAGGATTATTTAGCAACTAGCTTTTCCCCGCGGCTTCGCTCGCGTTAATTTTATGACACAGATAGATCTCGTTTGACAACAAAACAACTCATAGAGCGACTTGTGGCGCCATCTGTTGGCCGATATACCACCCTCTATAGTAGAAAAAATATTTTCCCATTGGATAGACATACTTTCACGGGATAAAAAGTAGTCTATGTTGGGCTCTGTACCTCTGACAATATGTATACAAATTTTCATAATGATCAGATGATTAGTTAAGCCGTGAAGGAATAACAAACAAACAAACAAACAAACAAACAAACTCACTTTCTCATTTATAATATTAGTTAGGATGTTTTTAGGATGGATTAGGAATGCCTTTAGGATTATTAAGAAATGTTTTTAGGATGGATTAATAATGCTTTTAGGATTATTTAGCAATGTTTTTAGGATGGATTAGGAAAAAATATTTTCGAAAATTTTTGATATGATTTAGGATTATTATAGGTAATTTTGACGATATTTTTGTTATGTTATTAGAATAGTTTTGTGATGGACTAAGATTGATTTAAGATTTAATTATGAATAATTTTCAGTCTTATTTTAGAATGCTTTTATGGTGATTCAGAAATGATTTTCATATGGTTTTCGTACGATTTTCGGATGGTTTTAGGATGATTTTGAAATGATTTTCAGATGATATCCTAATGATATTTTTATGTAATTCTCCAAACTAATGTAAAATCATACGCAAACCGTAAAATTGTAGTACCACAACCATAAATCATCATACCACATTTTTTTTAGGAGACCATAAAATGAAGTCGACGCGAAAAAAATTATTCCCACTTTACATGTAGGTAGCCATCCCAAAAAAAATGATTACAAATTTTGTTCTACTTTTTAGCATTGATAATATTATGTGTTACCGGAAATGTATGTGTCTGTAAATAAAATAATTGAAACATGTTGTTCATCAGACAAAGCTGGGTTAGGTTAGGGTTAGCTTGTGGCCATTGCATTGCGCTTTATAATAACACATTTCCTAGGAATTGTATATGTTACGCTCAAATATCGAAAACGCCCAGTGAGCGGAAAAATAGCTCACAACGCGTTGATTGAACCGTAAGAAAAATTCGCCGTAAGAAATTGTTTGAATACCAACAGTCATTGGTGGGTTAGGTTAGGGTTATCTTGTGATCATAACACCGCCGAGCGAGCGAAGCGAGTGAGTCGCGAATTTTTCTTACGGTTCAATCAACGCGATGTGGTCTATTTTGCCGCTCACTGAGCGTTTTCGGTTTTTGAGCGTAACATATACAATGACAGAATTACATAGCTCAAGCTATGTAATTGAAATTGACATGTAATTGAAACGGAAATGTATTCTAACTGATTCTAATACATTTCCGGAAACATAATACATAACGAATTACAGCTTTCTAGCATTACTTCTGAAACTATAATAGTTCCTTGTATTTTACTACTCAACCCTAAAAAGTTCAAAAAGGTTTGCAATAGTATTTCATATATTATTAAAAAGGTGGACCACGAGCAAGTAAAAATGCCCGTGGTCCACCTAGGTGGACAGAGGTGGACCATGGGCAAGAAAAAATGCCCGTGGTCCACCCAGGTGTACCACGCAGGTGGACCACGACCAACGTTCACCTCATGCCGCTAGGGGCGCTATAACATTTTGCATACAAAACGCACAAAAGTTTTGAAATCGTTCACCTCATGCCGCCCTCATGCCGTAGGGGCGCTAGTGTCGCGTCTTGCCAGAAATCTTCGAAGCTGTGGGTATTAGGCTTCTATAGTATTTGGTAATACACACGATCACTTTCAACTGACAGTTTTAACTGTGAAAACGTAACCACTATAACGTTGCTATTCTGTGCAACTCTTGCCAGAGCTAAAATGCATATTCTATAGAATGAATATCTTAATATTAAAGGGCACTTTCGCTAGTTGACAATCAAAAATGTATATCTTTAACTATACGCCACCGCGGTCAATTTACGTATCTACCACTTTGGCAACTTGAACACATCAAAATTATTTTACTTGTCTTATTCTGACAATGGTGTATAGGCCAATCTGCTTTAACTTTGTACATAATGCAAAATATATATATTTTACAATATTTTTATTAAGTATAATATTTTTGACTAATGCATAAACAAACTTGAAAAGGTACATAGAAAACCTGATTTACAGTGCCAATTTTTGTGTTATTTTCCCTCTACTGAAAAGTTTGACATTTGCAGATTGGCAAGTTTACTATTGGACCGACGATGTTACGCCAGGAGGAAGAAAACCCTAAAATATTGCGATATTGAAACTTTATACATTAGCGTCATTAGTGTAATTAATAGTTAAGGTAATAATAGAAAAGTTTTGGTAATTTTGCGAAGCTTTAGTTAACTATTAAATTGATGCCATAATGTTTTACTTTCCAAACACGAATAAAGTTCCTACCTACTAATCATTTTGTAAATGCGAAAAGTTTTGTTAAAGCTTTCACGGGCTTAACTACTCAACTGGCCATCATGTTTTACAAATACATTTTCAGATTGTAAATTTAAATTTAAAATTTAAACGGTTATATGTAAAACTTGTTTGAATCACACTTATAATGGCATACCTCATACCACTAGTTTAAACAGCTTTAATAAAAACATATAAAAGTAATATGAAGTAAATGTTAAGCTGCGTATTTTTTTTTGTTTTTTTGTTTTGTTTTGTGCGGCTTTAATAGCACTGCGACCAGGACTGGTCTATTGTGATCGCCACATGATTTGTTAGAGCTCACCGCTAAACCCTGCAGCTGTGATGAACCGCAGGATTTGCTTAGGGGGGAACTCCTTTATCTCATCTAAGCTGCGTAACGTTGTGCTGTCGATAAGCTAGTAATAGTTTTACAACATCATACCTACTTAATTATATGTAGGTACTGCGTATTATTTAAATAAATAAAAAAATACGAAACAACAAGAAATGAAATGAAATCGTTTATTTCAGAAATTAGACCTTCACAGGCACTTTCTCTTGTCATTTACAACTTGAATATACAAATAAACTACATTATAAACGCGTTATAAGCGCGCAGAGAACCGGATAACCTGGAGAAACTAGTCATAGTTGGCAAAGTGGAGGGCAAACGACCGCGGGGCAGATCACCGACGCGCTGGGTGGACCAAATCAAACAGCTGCTCGGTACCCCTGTACCAGATGCCCTAAGAAATGCCGAGGATAGAGATGGTTGGAAGGCTTTGACGACTTATGCGATGGAAAAACTCCAATGTGGACACGACCTTCAGTAATGAAGAACACGACAAGGAAGAAGACGTTATAAACTATCACCATTTCACAAGCAAAATGGCCACCGGCAAAAGAAACCCGGTTACGGCCTTTTTTGTGATTTAGCAATTTTTTCTTCCACTCTTTTTTACAATGTATAAGTACATTTACAACAATAAATAAAATACAGGTACATACAGAAATTAAGTACCAAACGCAACAAGCTGTTTCGAATCGTCATAATTTTATCCTACCGTCACTTCAGACGGAAGATTTGTACTAAGAAGAACTGGCAAGAAACTTAGCACTTGTTCTTATAAGTTACGAGATGTTACCCACGACTTCGTCCGCGTGAAATGTTTAAATAAGGATAACTCCTTTTCCTGACATGCGATTTAAATGAAACAAAGCCTTTATTCTGCTCCATCCCGAGCTCTATCTTCCTGTGAAAACAGCATTAAAATCCGTTCAGTAACTTAGAAGATGTGCGCGTTCAAACAGACAGACACACAAAAAAATAAAAAATAAATTTTTTTGCTTTTATTACCTTACCCTAACTGTTCTCTCTCCATTTTTGCCAAATATGTCCAATGTACAGACATATCGGGGTCTACTGTTTTATTATATGTATAGATAATTACAATAGAAAACATAGTGTAATCGATTTTGTATATCAACAGCATTTGTCATATTGTAATTAAAAAGTTTCGCGAAGTTTTAAGAGGAAAAGTTTAAAGGGCAAATCTTTTGGACAATAGTAATAAAAAAATATCAAGTGCGAAACAAGTGGATTACTTTTATTGTGAATTTAAATTCACTTTTATTGCTCACCGTAAACTTCTGAAGGCTGTTGTTTAGTGCTTTTGCCTATGTTAAGCTTTAAAGCTTATGTCACGTTGATGTTCGAACAAAAAGGTTTTAGTTACATATGGAAAATATATTTTTAAGGTTTGAAGATGAACCTTTATGATGTATTTTCCATTATGACCTACACATTTTCAGGGTAAACTGACCGATCGGCTTACAGTTTTTGTTTTTCTGTAAACTCCTTCTTTTGCATTATTGTAAAAAATTATGTCGTGAAATTTTGTACATGTGATTTAAATTATTACTTACATTGTAAATTTTGTGAATCAACACTTTGTATTGACGTAAAATCAATTTTCCAAGGAGGCCGATCCACGCGCCTCTATGGTAAAGGGTGGTAAAGGAACACGCATTCGAATATAAAACAAACGAATCGCTTGTCTTTGTTTAAAATTTGTACGCTATTAAAATTCTTATTTTTCTCTCGTTACCCTAGTCAAATACTATAGAAGACTAATACCCACAGCTCTTGACGTTTCTCATACAATGACTTGGCAACCTCCGTTCACCTCATGCCGCTAGGGGCGCTATAACATTTTGCATACAAAACGCACAGTTCACCTCATGCCGCTAGGGGCGCTATAACATTTTGCATACAAAAGTTTTGAAATCGTTCACCTCATGCCGCCCTCATGCCGTAGGGGCGTTAGTGTCGCGACTTGCCCGAATTCTTCCGAAGCTGTGGGTATTAGTCTTCTATAGTATTTGCCCTAGTCAACACAGGCATAAATAAAAATAATTAAACGCCAATTTGAGAAAGATATTAAAACTCTTTTTGTGAATGAACAACGAGTAATACCCGTAAATTAATATCAAGAAATTGTACCGCATGATCTAAAAATAAGTGGTAATATACTCATATGTGTTGTAGGCCTAAACACCCGGGCTGTTTCCATTCGTTATTCGTTACAAGTATCACATAAACCGAGTTTAAATTAACTGTCGTAACTTGTATTTTGTGTACAGTAAGCAATTCAAATGTGATAATAACGTTTTATGCTTTGAATCTTGTTTTTTATTTTATTTTTATGGTTCCGTACCCAAAGGATGCCAACAGGACCCTATTGGGTCGCTTCATGACGGCCAGCTTTGGCTTTAGTACCCATTGGGTACTAAAGCCAAAGCCGTCTTTCACCAGGCTGTATTTCATGAAGCGTTATAGCTAACCAGTCAAAATTTTATCAGATGACTCATTTCTGTTGCCACTTATGCTATAGCAACACACTAAATCCATACTAATATTATAATTGTGAAAGTGTGTTTGTCCTCCCTTCACGTTGAAAGTAATGAACGGATTGTCATGAAATTTTTATTGGGGATAGTTTAAGGTCTGCAGAGTGACATTTTTATCCCGGAAAAACATCTTATTCCCACGGGAAATAATAAAGTATATATTTTTTTGTTCGTCTTTCACGTCGAAAGGAACCTAAGTACCGACATGATTTTTTTTAACAGAGATATTTTAAGGTCTGGAGAGTGACATAAGGCTACTTTTTTCCCACGGGATGAAGAGATTCTCATGGGAAAAATTTATGACATTTTCCCTTGACCGCGCGGGCGGAGCAGGTAACTAGTATAAAATAAATATTCGCGGAACCCGTCGTTTAAATACTACCTATTCCGTCTAATATCATTCTGATTCGTGATTTCCAAGACAGCTGTAGTTTTTCCTCATAAGCTTCGGCTTATTGTCAATCTGAGATCCTAGCTTTACGGGAGACAGTGCAATGGTGGGTTTGTCCCGTTACGTAGTCAGATCAGTCAACCTAAGTATTTTCCTTTCTGTATTTTCCTCTATCTCTAATAATAATAAAAAAAATCTTCAGCACTTGAAAAATTCAGCCTGTATATGTGTAGAAGATTGTTTGTATATTGTAGAATAACATACCCACGTGTAATAATTAATTACTTTCCGAAATCCCTTAGAAGTTAATTTAAAGTTTGCAAGTTCAGATTAACACAATGTTTCATACTGTGTTCTTTGTGGTTTATGTTTACCGTTACATCAAAGAGAACAGAAATTTATGTTTCAGATTTATGCTGTCATAGAACGCTCAACTACGACAGTGTTGATCTAGTTTTAGAAAACAGCAAATTTTGCTTCTCAAAGATTGTTTGACTATTCTAGTAACGAAAACAGTTGAATTTTAAGAGAGGTAGGGCACAGCGGATAATTCGCTCAAATCGGAGCAGCCCGTCTGGGGAAGGACCTCCACCTTACAGAAGATCGTAGTCAAAATAGCATTGGTCTTGTCCAAGTTGTGTTCCTACTGTGAGTAAGGTCTCCAGATCTCCACTTGGGGGGGGTTGGGAGGGTTGGCAACGCATGAGTACCCCCGGTATTGCAAGCGTCTATAGGCTACGGTGACGGCTTACCATCAGGCCGACCGTACGCTTGTTTGCCACCTTTGTGATATATTTAAAAAAAGAATTGGTGGGCAACGCGCGTGTGATACCCCCCGGTGTTGCAAGCATCCATTAGCTACGTTTGCTGCTTACTATCACGCCGTATGCTTGTTTGCTACTTTAGTGATATATAAAAACAAAGTTGAAATCTCGTCTTAACCTTAAGCGCTATCTCTCATACAAAATAGGACAAGAGCGGGATAGCGCGTGAGTTCGAGACTAAATTATTCTCGTAATAAAAATAGTTTCAGACCCACTTATATATCGAAATCAGATAAAGGAAAGAAGCTATTAGGAAAAGTCAACAAAAATAAAATTATTCCTTACATTGCTACTATTACGTTTTTTGTTACTATTAATCTTTTTTTATATTTTTTTTTTATATAAGGACAATTCATACAGATTGAGCTAGCCCCAAAGTAAGTTCGAAACTTGTGTTATGGGATACTAACTCAACGATATTATATTTTATAACAAATACATATTTAGATAAACATCCAAGACCCGAGGCCAATCAGAAAAAGTTCGTTTTTCATCATGACCCGACCGGGGATCGAACCCGGGACCTCCTGGGTGGCGGTCTGGCGTGGTAACCATTACGCCACGGAGGTCGTCAAACATAGTTTTACATACATAGTTTCTAAAAGACATTTGTTTATAGCAACACACTAAATCCATTCTAATATTATAATTGTGAAAGTGTGTTTGTCCTCCCTTCACGTTGAAAGTAATGAACGGATTGACATGAAATTTTTATTGGGGATAGTTTAAGGTCTGCAGAGTGACATTTTTATCCCGGAAAAACATCTTATTCCCACGGGAAATAATAAAGTATATATTTTTTTGTTCGTCTTTCACGTCGAAAGGAACCTAAGTACCGACATGATTTTTTTAACAGAGATATTTTAAGGTCTGGAGAGTGACATAAAGCTACTTTTTTCCCACGGGATAAAGAGATTCTCATGGGAAAAATTATTGACATTTTCCCTTGACCGCGCGGGCGGAGCCGCAGGTAACTAGTATAAAATAAATATTCGCGGAACCCGTCGTTTAAATACTACCTATTCCGTCTAATATCATTCTGATTCGTGATTTCCAAGACAGCTGTAGTTTTTCCTCATAAGCTTCGGCTTATTGTCAATCTGAGATCCTAGCTTTACGGGAGACAGTGCAATGGTGGGTTTGTCCCGTTACGTAGTCAGATCAGTCAACCTAAGTATTTTCCTTTCTGTATTTTCCTCTATCTCTAATAATAATAAAAAAAAATCTTCAGCACTTGAAAAATTCACCCCGTATATGTGTAAAAGATTGTATGTATATTGTAGAATAACATACCCACGTGTAATAATTAATTACTTTCAGAAATCCCTTAGAAGTTAATTTAAAGTTTGCGAGTTTAGATTAACACAATGTTTCATACTGTGTTCTTTGTGGTTTATGTTTACCGTTACATCAAAGAGAACAGAAATTTATGTTTCAGATTTATGCTGTCATAGAACGCTCAACTACGACAGTGTTGATCTAGTTTTAGAAAACAGCAAATTTTGCTTCTCAAAGATTATTTTGACTATTCTAGTAACGAAAACAGTTGAATTTTAAGAGAGGTAGGGCACAGCGGATAATTCGCTCAAATCGGAGCAGCCCGTCTGGGGAAGGACCTCCACCTTACAGAAGATCGTAGTCAAAATAGCATTGGTCTTGTCCAAGTTGTGTTCCTACTGTGAGTAAGGTCTCCAGATCTCCACTTGGGGGGGTTGGGAGGGTTGGCAACGCATGAGTACCCCCGGTATTGCAAGCGTCTATAGGCTACGGTGACGGCTTACCATCAGGCCGACCGTACGCTTGTTTGCCACCTTTGTGATATATAAAAAAAAAGAATTGGTGGGCAACGCGCGTGTGATACCCCCCGGTGTTGCAAGCATCCATTAGCTACATGCTGCTTACTATCACGCCGTGTGCTTGTTTGCTACCTTAGTGATATATAAAAACAAAGTTGAAATCTCGTATAAGCGCTAACTCTCATACAAAATTGGACAAGAGCGGGATAGCGCGTGATTTTGATACTAGATTATTCTCGTAATAAAAATAGTTTCAGACCCTCTTAAGTCGAAATCAGATAAAGGAAAGAAGCTATTAGGAAAAATCAAGAAAAATAAAATTGGTCATTTTATTTTTTTACTAGCTGACCCGTGCCCACTTCGTTGGGCATAATGTTAAAAGCCTTTTTATTTTTTGTTTTTTTATATAACCTATGACACTCAGCAATAATGTGGCTTTCTATTGGTGAAAGAATTTTTAAAATCGATTCAGTAGATCCCGAGATTACCCCTTACAATTTAACAAATACACAAACTTTACCTCTATATAATATTAGTATAGATGTATACTTTGGAAAGGAACCTGGTTTCCACGACACAGGGTATCCTAGTGTGGAATCCAGGGTAACAAAAACGGCATTTTAAATTGTATAAAGTGAATCTATTTACTAAATAAGCCTGTAAACCTATTGTATAACTCTTATGGTAAATAAACTTATTATTATTATTATTACATTGCTACTATTACGTTTTTTGTTACTATGAATCGTTTTACATACATAGTTTCTAAAATACATTTGTTTTCCTATAAAATAAAAATTCAATAATCACTTCGTATTCGCAGGAAACCCCTTTATAGATTGTTATTTATATTATTACTAGTGAAGTGTATTTATTTGTTATATTGTATACTAGCGAAACCCGCGCAACTTCGTTTGCGTGTATCCCGCTTTCCCGTGGGAATTTTGGAATGTATTATACATAAAAACCTTCCTCTTGAATCACTCTATCTATTTAAAAAAACCGCATCAAAATCCGTTGCGTAATTTTAAAGATTTAAGCATACAAAGGGACATAGGGACAGAGAAAGCGACTTTGTTTTATACTATGTAGTGATATTGTATTTATTTATGCACAGTATCACCAACTTTTTCAAATTTTTGATCAAATCCTACGGGAATCGCGTACTTTTCGGGATAAAAAGTACCCTATGTGTTAATCCAAGGTATTAGCTACCTACATAATATCATAAATATTAGCCCAGCCATTTGAGCGTGAAGAAGTAACAAACATACACATAATATATCTTTCGCATTTATAGTATTAGTAGGATTAAGAACTTTTAATTTTAAATCGGCTAGGGTTTTGAAAATGCTGGGACTTTTACCGAACCGTCGCAGTTTTACAAGACATACATTTATAGACTTGATTAATTTATAAGACATGATGAAAAAAGTAATAGTCGTAAAGCCAAGTCAGTGAGCATTAGGTGGAGTATAAGCATTAACATTAGCTAACCTATGGTTGGCAGCACAAATGAATGAAATAAAGAATTACAGATTGACTATGTCGACGGTACAAAGAGTTCTAACATCAACAATTAATTATCATCAAACAAGCTGTTGCTCAGTGTTTCAGGGAACAAAAGTTTTGGCTTTGCGTACTGTAATTAATTTAGCATTTGATGTATTTCTTGTTTGTAATTAAAAATAATTATCTTTCCAAAAACATTAAATACAATATTAATTTGGTATATGTAGTATGTTTATGCGTTTAAGTAGACACTAAATAGATTTAGATGACATTTAGTATAATGATAGTTTAAGGCTAGAAACAGAACATAGGATCTTTTTTA
Source organism: Endotricha flammealis (assembly GCA_905163395.2). Lineage (NCBI taxonomy): Eukaryota > Metazoa > Arthropoda > Insecta > Lepidoptera > Pyralidae > Endotricha > Endotricha flammealis. Next base: position 7,744,041 of record LR990877.1, on the reverse strand, counting down.
TCCTGTAAATTCTGCACGTTAAGCAGTCTGTGGATGACAGAAGTTAGGCCCAGTTGGTGACCGTCGGATGACTTGAAAACACCAGCACCTACATTTGACATGAATTATTTAGATTACTTTGACATAAGTAAATTATATTATGATGATAATATATTAGAAGATTTGGTTCTACAAATTACTAAAGACGAAGAAGAAAACATAAAAAAAAGTTTTTCACGCAAGCATAAACAAGAATTACATTTTATATACACAGATTCATGTTTTAATGTAATACGAATGGGGGTGAAATATGATAAAATCCGCAGTCAAATTGGATAATAAATCAGGCTAAGATCCTCTTGTAATTGGACACACCCTTTATTAAAAACCTTATTTGTTGGACGAACCAATTTCACGGTGCGTTGCAATCGAATTGAATCATACGGATTGTTTAATTAAGGGCAAATGAGATCTGATGATTGAGGATAGTTTAAAATGATTTAATAGTTAAGTAATGTCTGTGACAAGTGACCAATTTGTATTGTCGTGTAGTTTAAAATTTAGGGATCAAAAGTGTTCATTTGTCAAACGATTTATTATTTTATTTAATGTTATTCTAGCATTAGCTAATAAACTAATTCGTTAGTTTTGGCGAGGTTCGCTGCCTTTACATAATTATGTGGGCAAAATCTGGCGAAACAACACCTGCGTGTTGTTAATAATATTATTTTGTCTCATTATGTCTATACGTATTTGCAACATCTGACTATATAATTCTTGCAGATTATCGATTTAGTTCCCTATATTTTCTTGAACTCGCAAGGCATGTTTATAAGAAACTGTCGAGTGTTCTTCTGTGAGAAATTTCAGACATTGACGCAGTCTAAGAATTTGAAGATAGTGATCTTAATCTGGAGCGACTGCCATCTGTGCTTCACCACCGAGCAAATGATAAATATGCAGATAAATCAGAATTTTTTTAGGCCAGTAGCCTTTGATGTCCCACTTCAGGGCAAAGGCATCTCCTCTCCTTCTCCAACTATTTTTTTTATATCATTACAAATTTTGGAAATAATCATATGCATTGTGGTGGTTTGTAATCTCTGATTAAGTCATTTAATTTCAATATCAAAGTATTAAAGACAGAATATTTTCTTAATTTGAATTAAGAGTAGATTACTTACTTTATGACATAGAACATCAATATCCAGTTCGTTGGCGACGTCTTTGATCAGATCCATGAACAAATCAGCCTCATCCAGCTGTGTTTGCATTGCCGAACCACTGGGTGATCTTGATCTCTGCAATAATATTATTGAATGAAATTTCAGGTCAACAAGATTTAACATACTCACAAACATAGAATAATAAAATAGGAATAATAAAATAGACATATTTTATTTAGTAAGTTTATGATAATAATATTTATAGTGAATCTTTTGGCCCCGACTGACTTGTCAATAAATGGCAATTATTGAGCTACGGTAGAGACGGTAAATTAGGTTCATAAGGTTTCATAATACTAACGGCGCTAGTCCGCAGTTGACATTAATGTAGTAATGAACCAAAATGAATGAATGAATTCTTGCTTTTAAAAAGATACGTAGATGCTTGTAGATGTCAGTTTTAAGATAGCGGTAATATTTCTCCTCTGACGTCAATTAGATTCTTGTAAAAAGAGACGATGTTGACTCCGTTGATTCAGTCTACTACGAGTATATCTATTGTGTGGACAGCCACACAATAGATATACTCGTAGTAGAAATTGAGATGGATAACAGTCATACTATTGGAAAAATCGCCACGGGCTGATGCCAGTTCGTATCTCAGCAAGAATTATTAGAAAATCTAGTTCTATTCAAAACTAGAAAATAAATTGAAAAAAACGAACATTTGATCGCATTCAAATGAAAAATCGATACGGTAGTTCTGAATGAGACTGTATAGTAGAAAAGACTCGTTTCAGAAAGTATAAAAATGGTAAAAAAGATTTTGCAATAACTAGGTCACACCAAATACAGAAGGAAATCAGAAAGCTATTCCAACCAGCTAAAGTGAGGTTCGATATAGAAATCTCGGAACCGATAACCTATTAGTCACCTTTTACGTCATGTTAAGTAAATAACAGTTGGTTCCTTTTGTTATAAACCGTAGTCCAAGACAGATAAAAGACAGTTTAATGTAACATAGAAGTATGTTTAAAATTTGTAATTTGTAACCTAACCTTTGTGAGAAGTAAATAAAGTATATTTCATTTTATTTCATATTATTGTTACTAATCATGTCTTACTATAAACCCCTACACTGTGTACCTAAATATCGTCGTCTGACAAGTAAAAAATGAAACTTGTAGGAGATAAACCACCTTCAAATATCAATGTTACTTTTAAAAAAGCTCAGAGGACTAATAAGCTTTTTTAAAAGTAATGCCTCATAATTTAACGGTTTAGACTAATTTTCGGATTATTTATAGCAACATCCTACAGAATTTGTTGGTTTAGTACAATGTTGATAGTTTATTTAGTTGAGTGAATACAAATTCGCTAATCTCCTTAAGGATGACATAAAAGAGTGGAGGCATCCCAGTAGAGGGTCGATGAGAGCCGGTGATGACACGATTGATATAAAAAATTAGGATAGGACGGTGGCTTAAATGAAGTCCAACATAAATATGTGACTTATAAGTCCCAGTCCAAATATGATTCATCATACTGAAGTCCTAAGTAAATAAAATATAATATTAGCCATTAAAACACGACCTTACGTAAGTCAAGAGGGTTTTTGAAAGTACTCTGTGAAATTTCAAATGTTTTGGTCACATTGCAAATACTCATAGCGAAATGGGTCTCAGCAAACAGTATTCAGCCGTGCAAAATCACAATAAGGCCAAGAACAGACGGTAACACCCAAATGTAACGAAACTGAACTTCTAGTTACTTTTGAGTTGTATTTGAGTTTCTGTCATAAACTCCTTTGACGGACCCATGACGCAACCTTTTTGAAATCGGTTTAAAACGCATTGCAAACCAGTTTCATAGAAACTAATAACTGCGATTGAGTTCATCGTTTTCGTTCGTTTTTCAGTAGTTTTTTGAAGATTTAATCACGTTTTGGTCCAATTTAGGTTGCGTCGTGTGTGTAAAACGAATGAAACTTGTTTCAAACTAACAAATTCAAACGAGTTTCGTTGAAGTTGCGTTTCATGTCTGTGCTGGGCCTTAGAGTTAAAAGTAAAAAAGCGGTTTTATCAACAATAGGGTCTGTTTACGGGAAAAACACCGGTTAGTGCTTTCCCGAGTGGAATGGTGCACTTACACTAACAACGAACTGTTCATAATGGAAATGGACTTTTGCTTTTTGAATTTTCGGGAGCACTAATTTACAAACAACTTTTTAATGGAAAACAAATGAATTTGTGTATATCACACGGATTCGGTTAGTGATGCGGTGGTATATCGAGCGAAATCAAACCATTTCGCTCCCGCAAGTCAGTTTTTATATAATGCATCTTATTTCAAAATATGATTAAAATCTTTACCGTAATCACTAAAGAGAACTTACCACACGCGGACAATCATGCCTTGTATGTACCTACATGATAAATTATAATAATATGACCATGAATATCTTGGTCTGGATAATTTTTCACGTCTTGTACGTATTTATTAACAAATATAAAATATTTACGTATATTTATCCAGAAAACTCGCGCAGACATGAAACGAATTTCCAAACTCATACTTATTACCTACTCAGCGCATAACGACAATCGATGTTCAATTGTTTCATATACTATGTGTGTAATAGGTACTTTTGCTTACATTGGTAGTAGATTTTTCCTGATTTGTTTTTTATTGCTTATTCTGTCCAACTCTTTGAATATTACAAGCTACAGTGTATTCGAATGCTTGTCACGTGGCAAATACCTGGCCCTATTGAAATAGCTTCGTCGGGTTGTCGAAGTGACCGAAATCCGTTAATTGTATTTCCGCAGTCCGTGAAAATCGTATTAGTTTGTATTTCCACTGACCTAAATGTCAATGTTGCTTCTATATTGGACTCTTATATTTTAGTAGCATTTAGTAATAAAATATGAATACTCGATTCGACTGATACATAAACATTGGATAATGCTTCAATATGTACATCACTAGCAAAGACAATATTTATAATAATTAAAAGTAAATACTACACAATTACATCACTAATAGAGACAATCTTTTAAATAATTATAAATAAATACTACCTAGATAACTCACAAATTTTACTAATAGTATAGTCTATACTAATATTATAAAGACGAAAGATTTATATTTTTGTTTGTGACACTCAAAAACTACTACTAAATATTATTTTAAAAAATGAGATCTTTACAAAAACCCATACGAAACTGGGACGGGGCGCTAGTTATAAATAAATACTACACAATTAACTAATTTTACTAATTAAAATATTATTTAAAAGTCAATCGGCAGCATACTAAGAAATAAAACAATCATAAAATATAAAAAATCTAAAAGTAGTAAACTAGAAAAAAAAACATCGACTTGACAAAACCCTCATTCATATTCCAAACGAGTTCTTATCTTATCCCGTGTTTAAGTTAAAGGAAATTTAAAAGATGTTATAATTAAAATGGAGCCTTAACAGAAATAGAAATCCCCGTGTAATCCCGCTATTACTGTGAAGTGAAACGGCAATAAAGCCGTATTTTTCCGTCCTCCTGACTTTTGTCCAGGTAGAAGTTTCCCCTGGTTATTACCGATGATATACATCAATATAGATAACTCAAATTATTATTTAAACTAAGTGTGCCTTTTTTACTTATGAAATTTTTATTTAAAAATTGTACGTGATATTTACAGAATATCTGTAGATTTGTATCTATGTGTCAAGTTTTTATTTGACACGTGTAGACGTGGTAGACGTGGGTCGTGAAATGGAGAGTATCGAATTTGATTATTATTTATTCCGGTTTTTGCAAAGTAAATAACAGCTATCCATTAGCTGCAATTTCGTATACAAGTTTAATTTCCTATTTTACAGTAGCATCTGTTTAGATTTACATCTGTGGCTATTACCAAAATTTCCTTTGAGAGTAAAATTTGAGACTCTTCAATATTTAAATTGGCCCCATCCTTTGTGATACCGAGGTGTTTACAGCGGAAATATGTACGTTTTTATTTTCCTGCATTCAACATCCCTTTTTAAAATGATTAATGGATATTCCTATTATTTTCTTCGACCTTTCCTTTCAAATTTGATACTAAAGAAAACGAGTATGCTATACGATCACCTTTAATTAGAACAAAATAAATCTCTTAAATGTTAGGGAAACCTTTACCCATTAGACACACAAATACGCAAAAGACTACGACGTTTATACTGGGATAAAGAACATACTTTAACACACATATTATATGAGCTGGCACAAGAGAGTGGAACATGTGACGATTCGAAAGTGCTTGTAATATGCCTATTTGAATAAAAATTATTTGATTTTGATTTTTGATTTTGAAAATAGCCTCCACTTTCCTCTCTCTTGGGTCACCTACACAAACAAGAGCGTGGCCCTTTAATCTAGAGAGAGATACCACACTGCGTTTACAACTTCCAAGCTACGTGATACTATTGATTTAGCTCAACGACTTGTTATATCGACAACTAAAAGTACTCTCCGAATCATGGAGAGACTCGAGAGAATCCAAATCCTAGCATCGGTAGTCTTTTCTTAAATTGTGTTATACAATTAGTTTGTCACAGGCAACAATCAATACTATCGGACTTCTTAACTTTTTTTTATGCCACATAGTTGGCAAACAAGCATACGGCCAGTCTGATGGTAAGCATCACCGTAGCCTATAGACGCTTGCAATACCGTGGGTATCACTTACGCGTTGCCAACCTTCCCAACTGCTCCAAGAGGAGCTCTGTAGACCTTACTCACCGTAGGAACACAACATGGCGGAGACCAATGCAATTTGGCTACGTTTTTCTGTAAGGTGGAGGAACTTACAAAGAAAGTTCTCAGTTCGACCGAATTTTCTTACTATTTATATCCAAAGCCTTACCCTTGAGGTCGTAAAGAGTTAAAGAAAATTTACAATGTAACAAGTCCATTACCACTATTCCTATGGGAAATATAAAATGGGGAGCCCCGTAATAAAATACGTGAAATTTATTTTGTCTCCCTGAAAATACTACTTAGAAAGTTGTAATATTTTTTCTTGGGAGATAGCGTAATCTGAAATTCTAAGCCGGGGGCGTCGGGTGTCGTAAGAATAATGTAGCGGCCCGAGATGCTTAGTGATTGGCCTAGTAAACTTTGTCTACCTTTTAGGTTGTTATATATTATGTTGCTGTGATTTCAAATAAAGATACAGAATATTGTCTTTATAGTCAAGAAGCGCTTTTTTGGGACTATAATATTGGCATTAATATCATTTGATTATTCTTCTTTTTCAAGTTGATTTGCTAATCCATTGGGGTTGACGGGAACTGCAACCTAAGGAATTTTTGTATTTAATAATTTTTATACGGAGCAACTGCCGTCCAACAATAATGTGCAGAAGAAATTCAAAAATTTTTCACAAGTAACCATGTTAGTTTTTAGAGAGCTAAAGCACTATGCCAAGTATCCGCTTGTCTTTTAGCTTGATAATACTGTGAAGTGAAACGGCAACTATACTGAGAAGGAAATTTTAAAAATTTCTTCTGCACGGGTACGATACCTACCTATCAAAACTAGTACAATAATATAACTTTTTTTACTTTATTCTTACTTGGAATATACTCTAAAATCACAAACCTTCTTCAAAGACTTTCTATAACATTGGTGAAGAGTTGGACAAACAATTGACTTTTAAAGCAGGAAAAAGAAACTTAGAAATATTAAATCTAAGCCACTTTAATCCTGAATTCTCGAGAGAAGGAAATCAGGAAGCAGCACAGGAACTACGGGAAAACTGTTTAGAGGCAAACAGTCAGGGAAATTGTGTTTTATATTTAACTAACTACATTTGCAACTGGGAAAGTTTTTAAGATTTGCTTTTGAATTCTACGCTTTCAATATTCCCCCAGGACGTCAGTGAGTTTCAGTGTTTAGTATGTTTACAGGTTTCCGGTACACGCGATATTCTGTGTTATGGCCGTCTCTTTATAAGTTACACATATAAAATTAAACCTACACCGATCGGTACCGACCCGCCCAGATTAGTCTGTACCGAAAACCTGTCTCTTCATTTAACAATCTTTAGTTGTCGTAGTGAATGTGTGGTGGGATAAATCTGCCTCGTGAACTGGCTGGATAAAAAGGAGATTTGGTTGAGCTTGCAATTTGTATAAAAAAACACTGTGATGATACACTTTATAATCCAATGATGATATTCCTATCGGCACCCGACGAGTTCATAACGACTAAATTAGTCCCTTCCTACAGATTGAATTCCTTATTCCAGGAATTTCGGGGCTGCATTACGTGATCGACATTACTAAGTGCTATTTTCTGCGGAACCTGATGTACACAGATTTTTATATCTGTCAAATAATGTACTGTAGGAAAACTCAATTTGGGGAACTTCAAATGAGATTTTTTTTATGAACCGTCCAATTTCCAAGACAGCTGTAGTTTCTCCCCTGGAGTCAATAAGCTTCATTGCTTATTATCAATCTGAGGTCGCCGTTTTTGATCCTGGCTTTACAGGAGACACAGCGGCGGGAATGTGTGGTGGGTTTGTAGCGATGTTAGAAGTTAACGGGTTTCTTTCATTTCGTTTGCTTCTAATGGAATTTCCTAGTACCAGTGTTTTCAGATCATCTGACGCGACAGTTAGTGTGTTGACCTGACAAATGTCATCCATTTATGATATTCATCTTTACTACAAGTGAGTCAAGACTGCATTACTTATAAGTTTGCTACATTTGAATATCATATCCGCGGTCTCTGGTACGGAAGGTTGCGTGCTACCAATAAAGCCACCAGAATGTATAAAATTAATGAATGGTAACGGAAAAACTGAAATTAATGAATGGTAGTAGACACTTGGAAGAAGAAATAGCAATCATATCGGGCATAACTTATATCTCGCTTAAGTCAGAAAGCGTTAAAAATACAGTAACTCTTCATATGAAAACACTAATAACGCACCATACAGTTTATTGGAGCGGTCTCCGGAGAATTCTATAAAACACCAAATGTATTTTTCTGCTGTTACAGGAATGTACGAAAATACGTAAAAGTCTAAATTGTCTATCGATTCCCCGCTTCGCAACAAGGAAACTCAATCGTTTCGCCACTTTCTCAGGCTAAAGTTCTTATTGCGTCCCTATCTTTTCTTTGTGATAGAAAAGGACGGAGAGACCGCTTCTGTGAAAACAAGGGAGAATTTTCTTTCATTTTTATGGCATCTTACATTGTTTTGTTAACTTTTTAGTCGCACGTTCTTATACAAAATTCAGGTCAGTGTATATTGTTAGCGGAGGAATTTGTTTGTTTGTTCGCTCTAGTCATAAGAACTAAAGGTCGGATTTGATAAGTTCTTTTTGCATTTTGATAACCCAGTTGATCAGGAAATTTACCTATTTATTTAATATGGTTTTACGACATAAAATTATAAATCTAGTTTATAATAAAAAATTGTTTTAAAAAATCCCAATTGCTTATTATATAATATTTTGTTGAGTCACTAAAACGCATTTCTGCATGTCTCGCGCTACTGGAGGAAGGGGTCTATCGGATTCTCCCCACTTGGGAGACATACCAATTAAAAATCTTTTTTTATACCTGTAAGGTGGCAAACAAGCTTACGGCCCGCCTGATGGTAAGCAGTCACTGTAGCTTATGGACGTTTGCAACACCGCGCATTGTCGACCCTGTACGTAAAAAACGTCGTTGTAAATTCTAATAATTTTTACTCATAGTGTTTAAAATCCTCTCAACTGCCGCCCTGTATCAAAATATCGAACGCGGAACCCCGAAGCCATAAACTCCCGCCCACCCCCGGGGTGGCCATCATACGACAATATCTTAGCAAATTGCCTACAATATTGCTTATTTTACAAACTATATCGATTTTAGATGGGATGTAGGGGAAAACACTCTATTTTTACGTTTATGCGTAGAACTATTGGCTGTTTTTGCTTATAGATACAAATTCAAATGATGGGATGGAGACACAAAAGCAAATTGTGTTTTTCAATAGTCAACAGGTTTATTACTTTTAAATTTTTTAGACTTGCAGTCTGATTTTAATGTATGGTGAACACAAATCTAGCCTGCTAGAAGTAGTCTGCGCGTTTATCGCGACCCATGCTCAATTACGGACACAATTGCGTGGCGATCGCGATCGAGTCGTGCGCGGGGTAAGGAACCTGATGTCAAATTTGTATTAAAAGACCTTAACAAAGTAAATAATATTGTACAATCACAACTATTCAACTAGTTGTAAGATCTTATTGTAGCCATATGTTAAGCAAATAAATTAATTGAACTGAACAACCGATCGCTTGACAGTGCTAATAAGAATCCAAATATTAACATTGCTACTTTATCCCAAAAATCTATTTCTATTATAAATACACAGTGAACTTATATAAATACAATAAAGTATAAATCGTTTAATTCAGATCATCAAAAATCCATATAGTGATGTACAGTCAAGTGGAAATCGAACTTTACACTTGCAGTACAATTCTGGCTCTTATGATATAGATTACTATGAACCGTAGAAAGTCCAATTTGTAAAGGTCGAGTTAAAATTATAAATTCAATTCAATAAAAAATAATACCAAGAAGAAAAGAGAATAGATTTTATTTTAAAGGAACCTTTACTATTCCACTAGCAACTCGACATTTTGTTCCACATGGTTTAATCTTGCCAAGTTTGTCGAAAGAAGCCAACAGATTCCCATCGCAAATACCTAAAGATTGATGATGCAAGAGTGTTTGAAATACGGTTGGGACTCGAATAAATTCTAGATAAAAGATACTAAAGATAGTGAAAAGTCGTGAAGTTATGATACTCTGATACGGGTTCCTCACAAAAGATGTTAAATTTTATGAAAATTTCTTATTTGTCTTGGGCCTGGGTGTTTTCTATTATAAGTATAATATTGTTAATTGTATATCTGTTTTTTGGTACGTATAACACAAGCAGATTTAAGCCTCAACTACTATGGGACCAGTGGGTGCTGTGTGAATTGTGTACAAAGAAAATACAGTTGTTATGTCAAGTCCGATGCCTTCAGACGGCTTGAAAATCACTGGACGCCAATCCACATCGAAGCAGCGTGGCAGAGTTCGCAATCCGTATGGCATACCCCTGTAGGTGGGATGATTATAGGTTGATATGATATAAAGTGATTATTTTACTAATAATATTAAGCAGTACAAAATTAACCTTTTCATTTTAGTTTGCCACCGCTACAACAAAATGGTGCAATCTTTTATCTGATACTTCATCAGGGAAACTGCTGGCATTTGACCTTTACAAACGTTTACTTACAGAAAAAGTATGTTAGCTTCAACTTTATTTCGAGGTACAGTGTACAATATGAGCCACATAATGTTAAATAAGTACTGCGACACACGAGTAGCTCTATTGTAAAATGTTCGCTTCACGAGTAGTTTTTGTACGTGTTTTTTATGCAATAGTTTTTCTTGTGTACATTTAACTTTTGTTTTTATGAAGTGAGTGACGTCTTTACGTAAGACCTTTGTCTTACTTTAGCGCAAGTACCAGTAGTGGACCGCTCCGTGGATGTTCTAGTGGGGATCCTTATTTTTTATAAATGGTACTATAGCTTATGGTCATGTCACCTTGGACTTTCCCAACGGTGAAAGAATTTTTCAAATCGGTCCAGTAGTTTCTCAGCCTATTCAAATCAAACAAACAAATTTTTGTTCTTTATAATACAAGTATAGATTATACGGTCAATCCAAGGGAGAGGTAAGAGAGGTAGGGCACAGCGGATAATCCGCTCAAATCGGAGCAGCCCGTCTGGGGAAGGACCTCCACCTTATAGAAGATCGTAGCCAAATAGCATTGGTCTCGGCCATGTTGTGTTCCTACGGTGAGTAAGGTCTCCAGAGCTCCACTTGGGGGGGTTGGGAGGGTTGGCAACGCGTGAGTGATGCCCCCGGTATTGCTTACGTCTCTAGGCTACGGTGACGGCTTACCATCAGGCCGACCGTATGCCTGTTTGCCAGCTGTGTGGTATAAAAAATAAATAAAAAAAGGGCTGAATTGGTCGCGTTTCGGTCGACAGTTTTTGGTAAACAACATTTTTCATAGAATTCGTCGCGTTTCGTGCGTCGACTACGTACGTACTGTCGACGCATGAAACGCGACCAATTCCAAGGGCGTAACTCTTGAAAATAATTCCGCTCGATCGCCATTGGGTTGTTACATTTAGGTACTCTTTACAGCTGGAATAGAGCTAATTTTAAAATAAACAATTCTAATTGGATTGTATGTTAATCAAATAGTTAGTAAAGTATACAATTTTAAAGGTATGATGTGATTTTAAAAGTATGGTATGATGAGTTTGCTGTTAATTTTAACGTATATTTCGTATATCGTATTGCAGAGTAACTTAGCAGATCGTGAAGGAGGAGAACCACGAAGCCGACCGTCCACCGCAAAGTAAAATACTTAAGTGATCACTGATCGTCGAAGTTAAGTACTCACTTATCATCAAGTAACCTACAGTATGCTGGTTGACCAATCTCTTTCATAAAGAAAATCAACAATTGAAATATTGAATCCCTCTTTAGCTAACCTGAACCGTATGGGTCATCTTTATTTATTGACTTGTCCTCTTTATGCCATTTGAACATCCGTAATAACCCTACATTGCTGATCTAGATACCAGTTCACATTTTTAGCCCAGTTGTCTGTTTAAAAAAGGCACGGACTACAATAGCACTTAAGTTGAGGGTATTTACTTAGGTCGGGAGGTGCCTTTTCAGGATAAAAGGTTAACTTTGTCTTTGAACTTACTTTTACCTACCTTATAATTTACTTTATTCTTTGCATTTTAAAGGGCACGGGGTGAATTAGCTCTTAAGTCTGGAGTCAAGTCAAAAGATTCTTATTCAAATTGGCCTATTAAAAGTACTTTTGAATTGTCTTTTACTTTTTCTTTTATTCAATCAAAAAGTAGCTCTACTTTATTTTTAACTTGACTTGACTATGCTGTGTGTGATTCTTCTGTGAGGATCTGAAAGTCACCAAATTGCAAGAACATAGAATGGGATATCAGATGCTTGTGCATCATTTACCAAAGATAGTAAAATCATCATCATAAACACATGAAGTCCACTGCTGCACAGCCTCCCCCAAATTTTTCCAGAGCGACCGATTGGCAGTGGCCGTTGGATGCACAGCGACTTTTTGCGAATTTCCTTAGGTCGTCTGACCACCTTGTAGGCTGTTCTTCGCTGCGCTGTGCCGTACGCGGTCACCATTCCAGAATCTTCTTGCCCCACCGGCCATAGTTAAATTGTCAGTGATGTATTCTAATATTCATCACCACTTAAAGCCATTTAAGAATGTGCAAAAAATGACGTAAATTTGGGTAAATCTACTACTTTAGTTTTAGCCACGCAATACTTTTTGTGGACCCACAAAAGGGTTCTGGTTTCATTAAATAGGAAGCTTTAATAATTACGAGTCGTTAGTATTCGTGAAGCGTATTAATAAGGTCGGATCGATGTTAATTTGCTGTAACTGTGTTAATATTCTTCAAGGGACGAGTTCTAATCTTGTATTTTGGAAATGGGCTTAGGGACGATATTCAAATTTTCATAAGTTTCTAACGAATTACAGGAGCAGAATTTGGACCCGAGAACACAATATATCGGATTTTGGAGCCAACTACGATAGTGTCAGATTGAGCTGGTAAATAATTTATTTTCCCTGCGTTTCAGTTTGATTATAGTACTCATTATGTTTTTTAAAACAAACACAAAGTGCATAGTAATTTTAATTTATGATCAAAAACCGCCTTGTCGGAAGAAATTAACATACTGAGTCATTGGCTAAATAGCGAAAAATGCTGAAACCATTAATAAAAAAACACAATAGGTCAAATTTCCTGAATCTTTGTTCCCTGCATAGGTACCTATCTCATTTGTCAACTGTACAAGTCCTCCCTAACAAATTAGGAAAATATGTAATACTAGAGCCCTGTCCCTGTTTCGCACGGGTTTCAATAGAGATCCCGGTTTTTTTTAATAATAAAAATATAGCCCACGTCGCTATGTCAGTCGGGTATAATGTACCTTCGCAACCGGTGAAAGAATTTTTGTAATTAGTCCAGTAGTTTTGAGTTTCTTCCTAACAAACGAAATACAAATCTTTCTTCACTCGTAGCTTTTATGAAGTAGCGTGAAATATTTTCTGAAAAAGAGAAATCTGACACTCGGCCAAGGAGCCTTAATTCATGATTCGTCGGTTCTTTTAACACATAACTGTGCTATCGTAAATTATGTTAATGTTATTTTATTACCCTCGTAAAGTATTTACGGGGATTTTGGCCAGCGTTAAAAACACTGTTGGATTCTGTTATTTTTAGTAACTGTGACAAGTCAGGTTTTTCGTTACTTTATTTTTAGTAATTGTGACAAAACACATTTAAAATAAATGTTATGACAATATTTACTAATGTATTTGTTTTTTGGGTTCATTGCGCGAATTAAAATGAATGAACATCGATGTCAATGTCGATCACAGTCATTATTTAGATCGGTTTAAAAATGTCGACCACTACACCCTACACGTTACACTTTATATGATCCATCAATTATTTTTTAATGTAATTTTGTTTTTAATTAAATTTTAATGTAGGTATTATTAGATTATTATACTTTTACACAATAATCATTTACCAGTTATTAGATAACAACTTTCAAATTAAGGCATTTTAGGGCATACACCGCCACGCAACTCTGCGGTGGGTTGGCAGATAAAATTACCTCAATAAATCTAATGAATCCAAGCGCAGAATATTCATAATTATGCATTGTTTAACATTTTCAATAGATCTAAAAGTTACAGACTGAGTAATAAAAGGAAATTGTCTTTTATAACTTGAATATCGCGTTTTCCGCTCTACTGCCTTCAAAATAAGTTTCAAATTTGAAGTTATTTACGGATAAAAGGAAGTTTTAACTTAATTAAGATTAAGAAAACAATAGGATGAATTATTTCATGAATTGTATACAAGGGATTATCGTAATGAGCACTTTGTGATGGCTTGGTAACTCAGATGGACTTTACTAAAGTTGTAATCGAGTCGCACAAATCCCATCCCGTGTTGTGGCGTCATGCAACATTTTAGTACATTTGTTCTTACCGCTATCGAGTCCTAAGTGTTTTCTATGTATTGAAGTATTCTAACGAAACCTGCGTAACTTCCTTTGCGTGTATCCTGCTTTCCCGTGGGAATTTTTGTACGTATTATACATTTTTCTTTTCTTGAATCACTCTATTTAAAAAAACGCATCAAAATCCATTGCGTAGTTTCAAAGATCATTCATAGAAGATAGATAGAAGATAGAATATACTTTATTTACAATTCACAATAGTTAGGACACAGTATACATAAACACAACATACACACTATTAATATATAGGGACAATTCATACAGATTGAGCTAGCCCCAAAGTAAGTTCGAAACTTGTGTTATGGGATACTAACTCAACGATGTTATATTTTATAACAAATACATATATAGATAAACATCCAAGACCCGAGGCCAATCAGAAAAAGTTAGTTTTTCATCATGACCCGACCGGGGATCGAACCCGGGACCTCCTGGGTGGCGGTCTGGCTTGGTAACCATTACGCCACGGAGAAACTATTGAAATCGCAACAAGGCGGCCTTATTGCTAAAAAGCAATCTTTTCAAGGCAACCTTAGGGTAACGAATTATTTTATGGACTGGGCAGGTCTAGTAAGAGAGAGTCATAGAGACACGACAGACAGAGGAAACGCCTTTATTCTATACTATGTAAATATTTACAATAAAAAAGTATATTATCTGGTACCCAGGTTAAGCCTACCTTATTTCAGAACTAGGTGGCGTTGTGTTTATTTAAATTGATATTTTTTAGGGACAAATCACACAGATTGAGCTAGCCCCAAAGTTCGAAACTTGTGTTATGGGATACTAATCAACGATACTATATTTTATATATATAGATAAACATCCAAGAACCGAGGCCAATCAGAAAAAGTTTCTTTTTCATCATGACCCGATCGGGATTCGTACCCGGGACCTCCTGTTTGGCGGGCCGGCGCTGTACCTAACACGCTACGGAGGTCGTCGAATTGTGTAGAATTTATAAATAAGACAAATCTTACAGAATAAAAGAAGAAACTCTAATTGACTTTACAGAACTCATGATTGACTAATTACAGAAGTACATCAAAAGAAAACCGAAAATAGTTGGCTAATTGTATATTGACTTAGCGAACTTGTTATATAGAATTCTTTATCTTAATTGAACATGTCGGCGGGAGTAAATTAAGTTAAAAACAGTTATAAGTTCAACGAATGCAATATTAAACCTGTGACAAACTGTAATTGAGGGAAAATAAAACTGATGACTTTATTTAAATAAAGAACCCCCAACACCATTAGATAAGGCTAGGCAGTAATAACCAGGAAAGAAAGATGACGAATGTAAGAAAGAAAAGTATGTAGAATGAAAGTACGAGAAGAAAACGAGCGTGAACTGGTATGAAAGAGGATAGATAGAAACTCCGATTACGTCAGAGGTAACAAGAAAAAAAAAAAAAAAACTGTAAATGAAGCCTTATGCCAGGTTACGCAGGTCATCTATATCCTACTAATATAAAGGCGAAAGTATGTGGGTATGGATGTGTGTTTGTTGCTCTTGCACGCAAAAACTACTGAACGGATTTTAATGTTTGGTACACGGGTACGACTATAACCTGGAATAACACATAGGGTACTTTTTATCCCGAAATTACCACGGGAACGGGAGTAATAGGACTGCTGTGTATAAATAAATTTACGCAAACGAAGTTGCGCGGGTTTCACTAGTTTACATATAAAATGCTTTGTCCTGACTGACTGACTAACGGATCAACGCACAGCAAAAATAATGATCGTAGTGACCTGAAACTGTAACGTGTTCTTTGTATGACGTAGGCATCTGATAAGGAAGGATCGGAAATTCCCACGGGAAAGCGGGCAGTGCAGTGTAAGAACAAGGTGTATTTTAATGTAATAAATAAATAAAATATATAAATAAATATATAAGGGACAATTCATACAGATTGAGCTAGCCCCAAAGTAAGTTCGAAACTTGTGTTATGGGATACTAACTCAGCAATATTATATTTTATAACAAATACATATATAGATAAACATCCAAGACCCGAGGCCAATCAGAAAAAGTTCGTTTTTCATCATGACCCGACCGGGGATCGAACCCGGGACCTCCTGGGTGACGGTCTGGCGTGGTAACCATTACGCCACGGAGGTCGTCAAATGTGAGTCGACTTTATTTGTTAAGCGTCATCCAAGTCTATTTGAAAAACTGGATAATGTTATACAAAGATCGAACAGACGTAAATTTAATTTAGTTGTACCTAAATCTAATTTTTGTACCTATTAGAAGCAAAAGCTCATATTGTATGTGCGTTAAAATATTTAACAAGCTGCCGGACTCTCTAAAATGTTTGCCTTTTAATCAATTTCAGAAGAATTTACTACATTTTTTAATATCTAATTGTTTTTACACTATTAACGATTTCCTAAATTATAAATTCTAATTAATCAATGATAATCAAATTAATTCATTTACAATGCAATTTAAATTTTATTCCAATAATTATAATTATAACCTTATTATTATATATAAATTCACATACCAAATCTGGTGGAGTTTGTTAAGAACAAAATAATGATTTAAGACCACTGTAAAACCATATTTCGTGAATAAATCTTTCATTTCATTTCATAAAATGAACTGAATTTCGTAGTAGAGCTGTTTTTGTAGCTGTGCGTCGGGCGAGGAGAGTAATCAAATGTACGCACGGCCTAGAATGATGTTACGACACCGCTAATGAGTCCTAAGTTATTCATCATCATCATTTCAGACACAGGAAGTCCACTGCTGGACTTCTTCCTGTATAGGGTTAGCAGCGGCCTGTATCCAGCGGCTTCCGGCGACTTTCCTTAGATCGTCTGACCACCTTGTAGGCGGCCGTCTTACGCTGCGCTTTCCGGTACGCGGCCATTTTAGAACCTTCCTGCCCCACCGGCAAAGTTATTGACAAATGCCATATTGTTTCATAACAATGAATAGAGAAATTATAAAATTAATCAATGTCAGGAATGAATAACTTGTAACACAATAGATGAATTTAATATCCAATGACATCAACACGTTTCAGTTAAACTGAAGAAGGGATGCTCAATAGGTATTTCCTTATTGTTCGCTAAAAGGTATTGAATATCTCGTTATTGTGCTTGAAAGGTGTGATTTTCAAAAGAAAAATTATATTCGGTAATTTTTTGTATAAGCTACATTTTCGGAATAATGAATATTGTATTTCTAAGAGATCTTTTTTATAAAGGCTATATTTAACATGATAATGTTGGAAAGGAAATCTGAGTAAAATATGTATAAAAAGTTATTAATTGTATTGATTCGTGTTGTAAAGAGAAAGTGCTAGTGTTTTTCTTTTTGCACTGTGGAATCGCATTGGGGACAGTTCCCAATGGCATTCTCAAGAGTCCATACACTAAACTATTTCCATAAATAGACATGCTAATTGATTGGTTGGACAAGGACAAACAAGAAACACCCTTTTAGTTTTAAAATATACTAGCTGTTACCCGCGGCTTCGCCAGCGTAAAAAATTGCCTATGTTGGGTCTGTACCCCTGACAATATGTACACAAATTTTCATAATGATCGGCTTAGTCAAGCCGTGAAGGAATAACAAACAAACAAACTAACTTTCTCATTTATAATTTTAGTATGATTAGTGTAAAAAAAATTACCACCACAATTGAACACTGTTCTGCCCCATAAATACTTAAATTTAAGTAAAAGTTGTACATACGAGTAATAGAGATTGCTGAAAAATATGCCCTTTATATAAAAACTATCTTTTTTTCCCGCGACTTCGTCCGCGTGAAGTTACGGACCCGTTCCCGTGGGAACCACATTGAATTTCGATAAAAGCTATAATCTAGCTTTCTATTGGAAAAATAATTTTTGAAATCGATCCAGTA
Source organism: Endotricha flammealis (assembly GCA_905163395.2). Classification (NCBI taxonomy): domain Eukaryota; kingdom Metazoa; phylum Arthropoda; class Insecta; order Lepidoptera; family Pyralidae; genus Endotricha; species Endotricha flammealis. The sequence continues at coordinate 7,725,786 of LR990877.1, read as the reverse complement.
GTTTCGAAGCCTATTCAATTCAAACAAACAAACCAACAAACAAATAATCAAATCTTTCCTCTTTATAATATTAGTATGGATAATATTATTTTGTTCTTAGTTCAAATCTGCCGTCTGAACTGGTGGAATAAGAAAAGAAGATTCAAGAGGCTTTTAGGTCTATTTGACCAACATTTTGAATTGAATTGTCCACAAATAAATCATTTTGGGGGATGGAACCCTTAACCACTGGTATGTACAGTCAGGAGCACGTCGAGCTTTATACTTACAGTACAATTTTGGCTCTTATGACATAGAACTTAAGAATGGTACAAAGTCCAATATGTAAAGGACGACCTGCTCTTGCCTGTACAAGAGAATCGTGTAGGCCTTTGTAAGGAGTTAAATTTATTGTAGGGTCTGACAGTGAATGGTCCATGTCAAAATCAGTAACTTTGTTAATCCTTTGGCTTAGTTGACGGAATAATACACCTGGCGGATTTGGAAACAGGCTGATATGTGTAGTAAGAAAATAGGTAAACATGTCTGGGATTCGAGTGGTTCAAGAATATGATGGACGGCCAATTTCTTAAATATTAATTACTAGCGAAACCAGCGTAACTTCGTTCGCGTGTATTTATGCACAGTAGCGCCACCTACTTTATAAGACGCCATTGACTATCAGACTTTTGACCAAATCCTACGGGAATCGCGTACTTTTCAAGATAAAAAGTATCCTATGTGTTAATCCAAGGTAGCACAGCGCAGCACTCATCTAGGGAAACACTTATTAAGCCCAGATGAGTTAAAGGAGTTCCCCCCTAAGCAAATCCTGCGGTTCAGCATAAGCCCAATCCTGCGGTTCATCACATCTGCAGGGTTTAGCGGTGAGCTCTAACAAATCATGTGGTGATCACAATAGACCAGTCCTGGTCGCAGTGCTATTTAAGCCGCACAAAACAAAAAATAAATAAATAAAAAATAATCCAAGGCACCAAATATCATAAAAACTGAAGGTTACTTCTTCACGCTCAATTGGCGAGTAGAAAGTTTGTGTGTATGTTTAAACTTCATCTACTATAAAATATTAGTATGACTAGCGAAACCGCAGAAAACCAACGACGCCGTGGCTTCACACCACGGCACATGCTGAACCTTGCCGACCTAATGCCTTTTTGGTAAAAAATTTTAACATTACTATTAAGATTTGTTTTTGTTAATAAATTATTGTACGCATTCACATTATTCATATGAGACATTATTAATCTACCCTAAAACAAAACTAAACTAAACATATTATATAAACAAATTATAATGAACCTAAAACTAAGGCAAGGTACCGAAGATACTGGCAGCGTTCCCCCTTTGAATAGCTAGACTAATTCTTTGTCCGAGGTAGCTGCCAGCTCTTCGGTCTCCTGTGATGTCGACTAACCTTTTTGCAATTTCCTTTTATAGTCTTATTTATTTATTTAATTTTCTGTGTAAGCACAGTCAAGAATGTCGACCTTTACATATCGGATTTTGTACCATTCTTAAGTTCTATGACATAGGAGCCAAAATTGCACTGTAAGTGGAAAGCTCGACGTGCACTTGACTGTACCAAATAAACAATTTTTCTTTCTTTCAAATCCACACAACTTCGATTGTGTGTATCTGGCTTTCCCGTGGAAATTTCGAAAAATCCTTATATATGTATACAGTCAACAAAGGAAAGAGTTAACCGGCGTAAATATGTTTAATGATTTTTAAATATTGCATGAAGGGGTTTACTAGAAAATTTACTTATCGATAGTATTCATATCGCAATTTGTAATTACAAAGATTCATAACGATGCTTACATTATTCGCATAGAAATCTTTGTTCTTAGTTCTTTATTTACCACTATTAAAGGTCGCTTGATGAAAAAAGGTTATTATAAACTGGAAGATTATTTTAAAGATAAAAATTTGTGGTCACTATAATTTTCTTTTCAAAAATATTTTATTTAAAATGTAATTTAAAAAAAAATGTTAAAATGGCTTTTAAAAAAAAAGGCTATAGTTGAGTTTCTTGCGGCACTTCTTCTCAACATGCCATTCACGTCTGAAGTGCTAGTAGGATAAAAAAAAATGACGTGTAAAAGTATTTCTTGTAAATCTACTTGCAAAATGAATGATTTTATTGATTTTATTTATTTTTACGCTGGTCACCCTTTTCCTTTGTTGACATACAATGCATATAAAATCTTTCTCTTGAATCACTCTATCTATCAAAACTCATTATCTCTACTATAACTCTCTACTACTCAATCTATCAAACATTGGTCTCGGCCATGCTGTGTTCCTACGGTGAGTAAAGTCTCCAGAGCTCCACTTGCGGGGGTTGGGAGGGTTCGCAACGCGTGAGTGATACCCCCGGTATTGCAAGCGTCTATAGGCTACGGTGATGCTTACCATCAGGCGGGCCGTATGCTTGTTTGCCACCTAAGTGGTATAAAAAAACTGCTTTAAAATCCATTGAGTAGCTTAAAAGCTTTGCTTCCGCCATTTCTTTTTACCGGTTGCCATTTTGCTTGTGTCCGAAATGGTATATAACGTAGTTTATTTTCTTTATTTAAACAAGTTGTAAATGACAAGAAAAAGTGCCTGTGAAGGTCTAATATCTGAAATAAACGATTTCATTTCATTTCATTTCTGCATGTCTATAAAAGTATGAGAAAAACTTCATCCACGCGATTGAATTCACGAGCAAAATTTGTATCTAATAAATGCCCTGTATTTCATGAAATATAGTCCAATCTAGAAAGCTTTTAACTTATCACTGAGTGCTGATTAAACAAGGTGGGTGACCATCAGTCTCGCGAGATAAATGGATTCATTTCGACACTGTTTACTATAAATGAATATAATAGAATTATTGTATAGTCAGCATATTTTTCTATTTTTTATACCACCAAGGTGGCAAAAAAGCATACGGCCCGCCTGCTGGTAAACGGTCACCGTAGCCCATGGACGCTTGCAACACCGGGAGTATCACTCACGCGTTGCCAACCCTCCCAATCAGTGGAGCTCTGGAGACCTTACTCACCGTAGGAACACAGCACGGCCGAGACCAATGCTATTTGGCTAAGATCTTCTGTAAGGTGGAGGTCCTTCCCCAGACGGGCTGCTCCGATTTGAGCGGATTATCCCTTGTGCCCTACCTCGCTGTGTTTTATTTTGTAATTGAGATTGGAGAGAAAATAAAGGACTTAACACACTGAGCTATTACCCATATTTGTATCACTGTGGCACACGCACACAAATTTTTGTTGCCGTCATATTACAGTTGTTTATGTTGTTTTGTATATTTTTGTTGAGATTTATGTATTCTTTCTTTTTATGTAATGTGTGCTTTAGCTGAGGCATAAAAAAAATATCTATCTATCTATCTACTTGATTTAATTTGATTTGACCTAATGGGAAATGGCTACCGCCGCTTATGACCCTTAGTACCACCAATGCATTACCACAGCATTCCTTCATATCCATAAATACAAAAAACTCATGCAGTAGGTAGGGAGCCCTTTGCCCAGTAATAGTAGAACAGTTTAACAACAATAATGATTATTAATATTTTTATTTTTATTTTAATACAACATTTTATTCTTCCCACAGTACATTTAATGGATAAGGCTTGATATGGATTAACTCAAGAGGAGACGCATTAGCTTAAACTAATCCAACAAAGCATTTACGCATTCAAACAGATTCAAAATCAGTAGTGATTCAAGCATTGCTATATTTTGATATGATCTTATCCACATACGGCGAATTCGCATGATACGTGTGGACACAATATATTGGTACGTAGTATTTTAACAATATGCGAAATTCAGGCGAAAATAGCATTGGTCACGGCCATGTTCTGTTCCTGCGGTGAGTAAGGGCTCCAGAGCTCCACTTGGGGGGGTTGGGAGCGTCTATATAGGCTACGGTGACGGCTTACCATCAGGCCGACCGTATGCTACCTTTGTGGTATAATAAAATAAATAAAAAAAATGCGACGAATCTCTTTCTGGTCAAGTTCTAGTTTAGTTCTAGTTTTAGCAAAATGCTCCTTACATATATCTAGCTCTATACATTAGCAGGATGCATTGACAAGATGCTATAATTTAAGATAGCAAGACAGAGCACACTATAATAATAATATTAGGGAAATCGCCAGTCTTCACAGGATACATGAAATTACAGTATAGAATCATTGGACAAGTTAAAAAATATGAAAATGTATAAAAAAGTTTGTCACACTTTGATCGAAATGTTTTCCTAGTATTTTACTTAACATTTTCAGGACCAAAGATCAGTCTACATTAATAATAATAATTTTATCAGCATTGTTCGTAATGTAGCAATTCTATATTGTTTACCTCTTATCTAACATCATCCGCAACCTTATCCCTTGTCGAAGGCACAACAAAGATTGTCAGAATCATAACAAAAACCTTTTCTCTGTGTTTATCTAAATCTGTAGTTGCTATGTTGTACTATGTTGTATGTAGTGCTCGACAGGCCCGGTGGTCGAGTGGCTAGCAATGGTCACTTTGTCCCAAGGGCCGCGGGTTCGAATCCTGCGCAAGGCAAACAGTTGTGTGCATGTGCCTGTTTGCCTTGGTCTGGGTGTTTTCTATGTATAATAAGTATTTATTTACAAAAAAAAAGTATTTGTGTATATTTATCAGCAATCTAGTATCCATAGTACAAGTTTTGCTTAGTTTGGAACTAGATGGCGTTGTGTGATTTGTCCAAGAATATTTATGTTGTACATATAAATTATATATTATTAAGGATTATAAGGGTTAAGGTTTTTTCATCATATTAACTCATAATCACCATACGAGAGGTAGAGTAGAGTCTCTCTTTAATTGAAGGGAATCAGAGCGTACTTTGCCAAGCTGTTCCAATGGGGATTGGCAGAGACCAGTATTTTCAAGCCGCCTGAAGGCCACCACTTGGCTAAACAACTATCATCCACAACTTTACCGACGATTTATCTATTTTAATTTCGGAAAGATACCAAATACTAGAAGCTTATAGAATTACAACACAATGGCCACACATCTACAGACAGACGGACCTAATATAGACAACATAACTTGACGTACAGAACCCAAATACACTATAATGCGCCTATCAATATGACAATAGTCATATGCAAGCCTTAGTAGGCCATTCGTTTGTTCTTCATGTTACATTAGCGTCATTTGAACATGACCTCAATAATTATCACTTACCTTAACGGGAGACGACGCCAGCCATAGTTGGATCAAATCTGACGTCATAGACGTACTTCTCGCTTCATGCCGAGGCCTTGGAGACAGCGGCCCGGACGACGTCAAACTATGAAGCCTATTCACTTCATCAGAACTCGCACATTCTCTTATGTACCTCTCCAATACTCTAGGCTTATTCTCTAATAGTTTCTTTAATTCTAACAACTCCTCATCAGACACGTCCTCCGGTGATGATCTGTCTATAACCTCCTTAAATTCATCGGAACATTGCATTATCAGTTCATTAGTAGCTAATACATCGAGTACAACCTTATTGCCTAAATCTTCTGGACTAGAACCATCTATAACTTTAAGGTAAACATCGTTATCACATTTCCTTGCACTTTCTAGCTCTGTCTCACAACCATTCTGTTCTGTAATCTCAACTATTGTAATTGGTGGGTTCTCTTTTAGCATGTTGTTGTTTTCGTTGATTTCTGGCTTTATTATTTCCTCAGGAAGTTCATAGACTAGTCGCATTAGTTCCTGTGACTTATTCTGTCTTTGCTCATCGGTTTTGGTTTCTTTTTTATTATTTTTTTGTATTTCTTCCGTGAAGTTCGCGCAGTCATCTGGTTTTTTATTGTCGTCTTTTTTGGTGACGACATCAATAGGTTCTTCGGATGTCATGGCAGTTTTATTGGTTTTCGGTGGGTTCGTAGTGAGTATCAGCGTTAATGTCCCACATTTCTTGTTTTTGTCACTTGTTAATTACCTGTAACAAAAAAGTAATTGTTATTAAAATCAATTTTGTAAATAAAACAAGGAAACCGTTGATTATTCTTTTTACCATTTTTTTACTGCAAATGCCTACGTTCTAATGATAATCCTTACTAATATTATTAATGAGAAAGTGAGTTTGTTTGCGCTGTATCGGCCAGCAGATGGCGCCACAAGTCGTTATGTTGTCAAACGAGATCTATGTCATAAAATTAACGCGAGCGAAGCCGCGGGGAATAGCTAGTAATTATTATGATTATAAACAAAAACGTAGGCTAGTATTTGACTGAGCTATCAGTAAAACGTAGAACTTATCCTTAAAGAAAGTAACTTCAAAATATATAAAAATAAATATCTTGACTTTAAAGTAATTTTCAATGCCTCTGTATAACTGTCTACTCTATCGCCAAAATTGGCATGTCTGTTAGTTTGATACATAGCAATTTACGGGCCAATTCTCTCCTAACATCAAATAGTTCCACGAAGGACATTATTTAGGTTGGGAGGGACATTATCGCCCACATTTCATATCTGTCGCCTTTAGCACAGCGTAGCAGAAATACAGTGGCATCACTTCATAAGTTTATCGCTGAATTGAATGGCAATAACTTGACCCTTTTCAAAAGTCGTCTCTCTACGATTTGCTAGACCTGTTGCTCTGCTGAGTCAGAGCTCCACCGGGGGGGGGGTTGGGAGGGTTGGCAACGCGTGAGTGATACCCCCAGTATTGCTTACGTCTATAGGCTACGGTGACGGCTTACCATCAGGCCGACCGTATGCTTGTTTGCCACCAGTGTGGTATAAAAAAATAAAAAAAATAAAAAAAATAGTAACTGTGCTCTATGTTTAGAGTTTTCAAATAGATTTTATGATGTTTCAACCATAAGTAATAAGTACTAACGTAGTACTTATTACTTCCATGGTTTTAACTCAATACAGTGTCTAAACTTAAATCGAAAGCAATATCTTGGATTTTGGAACTTTTAGAAATTATAAAAATGTTAGGTAAGTAAAAAATATCCACGTAGGTAGTTAGTAATTTAGTAAAATATAACAAACATTATATTAGGAACTTAAGGAGCCTAATGGCAATGCAAGTTGAATACGCAAGTCAAGCAAATATAACTCGTACCAGAATTTTGATGAGTTTAAAAACCACATCCAAGCGTACGTTAAGCTGTCTACTATTATAATAGTTGGGATAATTATAGATACGAGTAGATGACAGTCGTTATGTCCAGTAGTCAGAAATTGTGAAGAAAGTGAGAAAACACTTATCTTTATTGAATGGTATACTGCTATTTTTTACACTATACCCCTAATTCCAAATGTAGTAAACTTGTGTGACATGTTAGGGGAAATTGTTTCTGTTATTGTGCCTTTTGATTGGAGATATTTCGCTGTCAATATTTTTATATGGGAAAATTGGCGTGTCAAGTGTTTTTGTATTTAGTTTTTTTTGAGTGTGTTTGGAGAGCTTTTGTGTCTTGTACAATCACTTCAGCTTTTAGGATACTTTATTTTTTTGTATTAAATTTTATATCTCATTTATGCCACTAATCAGCAGCAGAAAGCTTTTTATGAACAAAAAGCTATGCGTGTAATACCTGGAGAATATTATTACAGCAATGAACATTTATTGCTGTCTCGTGGGGACTGCCGTATTCCAGGTTAATAAAGTTAAGCCGTTGCTGTTAACGGTGAATCATGGTCTGTCTCCCTCTAACCCCCTTTTCTCCCTCTTCCCTGTGCGGCGAGTGGCTTAGCCCGGTGCGGCGAGTGGTAAGACCAAATGCACTAAAATGTTGGATAATGCTACGAGACCGAGACGCCACACTTGGCTACAGGAAGAGCGATTTGAAGCCACGACAGAGAAGAACATGTTTAAGGTTCGAGTAAGGAATCGCACAGTACGGGATCAAAGACCCTAGAAATATGGCGAACAAGATTTATGGAATTAATAACGGAATTTCTATTCAAAATTGACATTTAAGTAACATAAATTACAAGTTATGGAGAAGGAAAACTAGATTAGTAGACATTTCGTAATATTTCCGCCCTAAAATGACATCAAAGATAATTTACGTGGAAACGGCACCCATTTGTACGAAGATATCGCGAGATCCACTTACTCTCTCATTTGACATTCATTTGTAATAATTTCGCGTCGTTTAGGCAAAGATGTTGGATATTATCATTTGGAATTTTTCCCTTGAGATATTTAACGTTTGGATTTGACCTTGACCAAAATATACTTTACCTTTTTTAGGGTTTCCTTGTAAACAAGGAACGTTTCGTCAAGTCTGTACGCGGTGTAGCGCCGACCGAGACGCTTAATATTACCAAGATGTAATTTTGCATGTCCACACATATAAACTTTTGAAGAAAAATAAACAATTTTGATTTGTTTTTATTTTATTAACTATGCTAACAAAGTTGTAGATAAAAAAAACGGGATGCACTCCGGGAGTGCCGGCAGAAGTGAAAACATGAACATTAACGTATTGTATTTTTTGAATATTTTGGAATGGTTAGGGAATAATTTCGCTCGATATGCTTTAATATCAGACAATTCATTAAACTGTATGAGTTCTCCATCTTGTCAAACTCAGTGGTTTTACAATAATTATTGACTTCATTTAACGGGATTTACTGTAAACTCTGTAAACTATAAAGTTCCAATATTTACCGATAGATGTCAGTAAAAAAACTCCCTCCGTCTTACTATCAGTATTCCTCCCCTACACTCAAAGAGGTCCTCTATACACGAAGAGAGAAAACACCCAGTTCAAGTGCTTACAGATGACAGCAACGTCATATTCTACAAAATTGTTAGTTGCCCGGATCATAGGTAGCCTAGTTCAGAATTAGAAATATTCTAGTAACTAATGTTAATCGTTTCAAGTCCAAAGAAATATCAACCTTAAGTGTAGAGTACTAATATCAAAATTACAAACATCATTCTTCATCAAGTAATCACGACTAAAGTTAACCCGTTTATAATTCAATTACTTAATTTGTTTACGTAATCAAAGTTTTTTTTTCTAGAAATATTCTGAGGGGTTAAAGTTGTACCAAGTACGCCCCTGAAGACTTTACTTCATAGTATAAAAGTAACAGAACAGTAAATCCAATACATACAAATACTATCATTTTTGCATTTGGTATCAACAAATGCAAATCCAATTCAGTGCTTGCCATGCTATGCTGTAAATATTTTGACGATTTAAACATACAAAATCAGACCATCATTTCAACATATTATTATTTAAAAAAACTGTGCTCTTCAAAGTGTCTTCAACTAACACAAAAAACAATGTTTCTAACTTATTTTTGAAAACTTACTGCTTTTAATTATCAAACAAACAAACCTTTTTTAATTCTCTCCAATCTTGAAAATACAGAGTATTCTCTTCTACGATTATAAAGAGCAAAAAATTTGATTGTTTGTTTGTTTGTTTGAATTGAATTGAATACTACTGAACCGATTTCAAAAATTATTTCACCGGTAGAAAGCTACATTATCAGGGAGTGACATAAAAGGCTAAAGCTTTTCCCGAAATTCACTGTGGTTCCCACGGGAACGGATCCGGAACTTCACGCGGACGAAGTCGCGGGCAAAAAGTTAGTTATAAATATTACAGAGAAACGGTACGGTAATTTACTGTCGCGTGACATTTACTATCGGTATATTTTAAACTATCGCGTTTCGTGCACCGCAGTACGTGGCAGTAGGACAGGCTCCCCGTGACCACGGCAGAAGAAACTCTGTCAAACCGTCGGATGAAAAAACAAGAAATGAAATGAAATCGTTTATTTCAGAAATTACACCTTCACAGGCACTTTTTCTTGTCATTTACAACTTGTTTAAATAAAGAAAATAAACTACGTTATATACTACCACCATTTCGGACACAAGCAAAATGACCACCGGTAAAAAGAAATGGCGAAAGAAAACCGGTAACGGCCTTTTTTGTAATTTTTTCTTCCACTCGTTAGAATTTAAAAGAAGAATACGCGGAATTTTATACACAATGGTGTGGAATGAACAAGTCTTGAATCTACAATAAAATAAAAAAAGTCAGTAGGTACTGATTAGAGTGAGCAGACCAGTGAGCAGACCCAGGCAGCACCCGTTCACGAGTTGACGCAAGAGTCAGCCGCTGTGCTCAACCATATTAGAGGGAACTGAGCGACCCGACTCCCGACGCCACCACCAGTTTGGACATTGAAGCGAGCATGACAAGTAAGTTTATATGCGCGTTCAAGCCCTTTTAATTTTTTTTTTCAATACGTCACTGTAATTTTGTCAAACGTGTGATACTAATGGCTTGGTAGCTTATATAACCGCAAAATAAAACGAGTCTACGACAGTGTCCTACTGTTTTCATACTATGTTGACTTACAGCAATTAAGTAGAATTTGACCTCTATTTACCCAATGACCCGTCTCTCAGAGGGCTAACTAACTTTTACTATCGCAAACTTTATGCTTGCCCTTTTATTTTTAGAGAGATTTCAAAGAGAAATATCAACAGTAGATTGGAAATAAATAAATTTAGGCTCTTAGGGTCTGGCCACTTGTGAAATGTTGACGGTAGATTGGAAAGTAACAACGGATCTTAGGGTCTGGAGAGAGTCCTTTTTATAGTCACGGTGATCGGCGTTATTGAGCGATTATTGTTATTCGATGCATTTACCTGTCAAAAGTAACAAAAACTATATTTTTTATAACCCATCCAATTATTGACTGTAGTTGCCGTTACTTATTTTGGGTGATCGTTCTACTTGACGCCCACAACAAGTCTATTTAGCTCCACAAACACAGTAAACGCCTATATCTCTGTTCGAATGAGACTATCTTATGAGATAGCCGGCCAGAATAAGTAGCTACTTTTAGTCGCGGCGATCGGCGTTTTAGCCACTTTTGACAACTAAATAATAAATAAATAAATATACATAGGGACAAATTACGCAGATTGAGATAGCCCCAAAGTAATTTCGAAACTTGTGTTATGGGATACGAACTTAACGGTACTATATTTTCTAACAAATACATATATATGTATTTGTCCAAGACCCGAGGCCATCAGAAAAAGTTCGTTTTTCATCATGACTCGACCGGGATTCGAACCCGGGACCTCCTGGGTGGTGAGCCGGCGTGGCATGGTAACCATTACGCCACGGAGGTCGTCAAAACACATCAAAGAACAAGATAAAATCGTTCAATAATGCCACTAGATAGACACACCACGTCGTAACAAAAAAATGTGAATAATTTTCAAACGGACCATTGTATCGATAAATGATCTTCCCAATCAATAAATCTAATGACACCACGGAATGGATGCAAAAATATATTCCCATTTCACCCGTATTTTATATCGATTAAATTAGACGATTGTATGTAACTTTTCCAAACATAGAAATTTACAATATACTAGCGGACCGCCCGTTTCGCGTGAGTTTTTCTAGGGATCCCTAATTTTTTTGAAAATATAATATAGCCTATGTTACCCGGGGGTAATGTAACTTCCCAAAGGTAAAAGAATTTTTGAAATCGGTATAGTAGTTTTTGAGTTTAGTTACAAACAAAAATGCAAATCTTTCCTTTTTATAATATTAGTGTAGAATACAATTTTGAGAGCTATAAAGTATCTAAAACAGGGCCCGTACCATGACCGCTTAAAACAAAACAAGAACGGCTGCGTAAGGGAGACAGAGCAATACATGATGTAAGGCGACGTCTCGTTTACACAATCGTTTATCGATAGTTATAAAAGGTCGTGGTACAGCCCCAGGACAAAGAGTGACTATTGGCTTGTTCACTTTCCCTATTAGCTGATCCTTGCAAGATTGCGTAACGATCGGACAACCACAATTGGTTTATTGCCTCGTATTGCTTACATACTTGACACACAGGCAGGTGGGACGTCGAACAAGATTTGTATGAGTGGTTTGAGGCCCATTTAGACAACGCCAGTTTCTTGTATATTCAAAATAAATAAATAATAAATAAATATATAGGGACAATTCATACAGATTGAGCTAGCCCCAAAGTAAGTTCGAAACTTGTGTTATGGGATACTAACTCAACGATATTATATTTTATGACAAATGCATATATAGATAAACATCCAAGACCCGAGGCCAATCAGAAAAAGTTCGTTTTTCATCATGACCCGACCGGGGATCGAACCCGGGACCTCCTGGGTGGCGGTCTGGCGTGGTAACCATTACGCCACGGAGGTCGTCAAAAGAAATAATTGCATGCAATTTAGTGGGAGCAATAATTGTCAAGCAACTACGATACATGTCAATTATTGCTATAACATTATTGTATTGTTTAGGGGAAGTCCGACATACCCCCGCCATCAATCCCCAAGCGGCGGGGCAGCGCATTTTCCTGTCTTAAAACAAAAAAAGGTATTGTATACAATATAAAAGGTATTGTATATATATGGGCCTTAAGTGTAGTTAGTACACAATGTAATATGTTCTTACACTGTGCTACTACTATGAATTAGTAGGCTCAAATTACACTGCCGCGGAATGCAATGGTAGCGAAATTTTGCAACGCAATTGTACATTGCATAATGAATTGTATAACATACAAACTACAGTAGCGACAGTAGCTAGGGGAATTTTGGAGAATGCGCGAGAATTCCCCGGAAGACGAGCGACCTTTTTTTGACTCGTATTTATTTTGTACTAGCTGTTACCCGCGGCTTCGCCCGCGTCAAAATTAGCCTGTGTTGGGCTCTGTACCCCTGACAATATGTAAACAAATTTTCATAATGATCGGCTGCTTAGTCAAGCCGTGAAGGAATAACAAACAAACAAACTCACTTTCTTATTTATAATATTAGTACCTATGATGTTATACAATTGACATAACGTTCATTATGCTATGAACAATTACGTTGGAAAAAGTCGCTTTCATTCCAGTCCGTGGCAGTGTAAATAGGGCCGTAATGTAATTCCAAGCCATAACATTCGTTTCGTCCCAATTTTACCTAATAAATTACGCTTTCACAATTTTTTCCTGGGGCTCGATTCTACTAACACAAACGCACCAATGGACTCTCAATGGTGTCTCAATCGTGTCTTAAAAGAATGCCGATAGTGTATCAGTGGAATAGTTTTTGACATTTGTTATGGACTCAAATAATAACATAATGTTTAACTTATTGTTTAAGTCCTTAACAAATGTTTATAGCGTGTAGGAGGCGATTTGGAAGTCTGTCCCATGTTAAACTGAGTGCTTAGTGTCAGTTTTTTGTTCGCTTCGGATCGTGTCGACGCGCTATGCAAACAAATCGACCAAATAAAGAAGAACTCTCATGTTGCGAATTTATAAGACGCGTGTCACATATTGAAATTATATGGCTTACTTGTTCACATTTTGAAGTAAGCAACCCGGCTAATTTGGATATGTAATGTAACACGCTAGCGCCGCCGCCATTGGCACAGATAAGTTTGTGACGCTGAATGTTGATCAATTATAACGACAGTATGTCACAAGGACAATGTACGATCGATGCCAGACGTGAATATTTAGCGGCAACCGTTTGGAAGAGACACGGCCTCTTCGGGGATAAAATACTTACATTAGTTATTTAAACGAATACGTAATGTACATTATTGGAATTTATGTAGTACTAAAGCCCCTTTTTATTTTGTATGTAACGTAATTCCCAATAGGATACTTTCAATTTCGGTTTAAGTTGACATCCCGCGTGTAATACTAAAAGGTGTTCCCATACCGAAAATAACTGTTTCAATTTTGGTATGTTTTTTAAGTGTTACATAAAGTTTTGTTGAAGAATGTACATTATATAACAATAGGTGTCATGTCAGTGATGTTTGCTTGTATTTTTTTATACCACTAGGTGGCATACAAGCATATCGCCTGATGGTAAGCATTTACCGTAGCGTATGGACGTTTATAATGGGGATATCACTCGCGCGTTGCCGACCCTGTAGAAAGTAGAGTTAGAGAGGTAGGGCACAGCGGATAATCCGCTCAAATCGGAGCAGCCCGTCTGGGGAAGGACCTCCACCTTACAGAAGATCGTAGCCAAATAGCATTGGTCTCGGCCATGTTGTGTTCCTACGGTGAGTAAGGTCTCCAGAGCTCCATTTGGGGGGGTTGGGAGGGTTGGCAACGCGTGAGTGATACCCCCGGTATTGCTTACGTCTATAGGCTACGGTGACGGCTTACCATCAGGCCGACCGTATGCTTGTTTGCCACCTGTGTAGTATAAAAAAAAAAAGTAGAGGTCTGGGGACTTTACACACTGTAGGAACACAACATGGCCGAGACCAATGCCAACAATGCTATATTTTGGCTAAGAATCGTCGATTTAGTTAATTGAGATAAAGAATGGTTAAATAGTAAAATATGTAATATGATATGACTGTATAGTTTTTTTTCTAGCCCGTAAACGTACGTATTAACATTTATGGAAAAAAATATTAGTGTTATAAATTATTTATTGTAGGTACCAATTAAAACATCTATGATTATAAATTTCTAATTAACTGGGCATATCCGCAATAGTAGTTTCAATTAACAGCAAACGCTAGTGATGTTAGTTCAATAAAAAGTGAAAATATCGATATCAATGTTTCCATAATTTTCTTCAGAACACCGAAACTTACATTCGCTCGTTACGGTGCTTTTTTGGTATTGAGTAAAAAAATATGTATTTTGGACGAACCACACAACGCCATCTAGTCCCAAACTAAGCAACTAAGCTTGTACTATGGGTACTAGATTGCTGATAAATATACTTAAATACTTTTTTTTTTTTGTAGATAAATACTTATTATACATAGAAAACATCCAGACCAAGGCAAACAGACATGTTCATACACACAAATGTTTGCCTTGCGCAGGATTCGAACCCGCGGCCCTTGGGATAAAGTGACCATTGCTTGCCACTCGACCACCAGACCTGTCCATTATGTTATGTTATCAATATTATGATAAGCATCTTTGATGGCTCAGTTTATAAATATATGAAAATGTAACTATCTATTAAAAAAATAATCCAATCTATTATAAAATGTGTGTTTACAAAGCCGGAACTACTGGTGGCTACTTTAAAAAACCCCGGAAAAACCTGCTTGTATGGATTTGGTTGAAATTTTTTAAATAGGTTTATTTTATACCTAACCTAGTTCAGTGTGTATAACATAATGCTGGTCAAGGACCATTATTTAATTTTAAATTGCAATATTTGTATTTTATAATGCTGTAATTTTTACATTTAATAATATTTTTCGTATATTTGAAATAAACGACTATTTATTATTATTAGAAAATGCTTTTAATCTCCAACAACCCAGCAGCGGTTCCGCGCATAGAATTTAACCACGCGAACCAATCCTCAGCCATGATTGCTATGAAACATAATGATTTATGAACTTTGAAAGTATCGATATAAAACTATAGCAACACTACGATTACGTGTACTTCACCCCTAAGCACCGCCGGCTGCATAATCTCCTGCAATCCAATTAAAGCCTATCAGATCATTACGGGGACAGAAATAGCTCACCCTACCGAGCTAGTTTTTAGTTCAGTTAATTTAACATTTTATTAGCTACAAAACTGTTTATATATTTTGCATCTTCGTGTTTTCGTGTGTCATAATCATCCTACTGCAGAGATACGGGTCTCCCTTCAATCGAAGGGGGCTAGCGTACTCTGCCACGCTGCTCCAATGTGGATTGGCAGAGGCAGGTGTTTTCAAGCCACCCAAAAGGCCACCGACTGTCATCTACTGATAACAGCCGGGACCACAGATATCAGAATACAAGAGATATGGTTTGTGTGCGGGGCGCATGTCGCCATTTTCTACACAATTTTCTGCACAAATGTGCAGGAACTTGATTGTTCTAAGTCGCTTGTCGCCCTATTTCGTTAGGTGCCCGTCACTATAATAAACTTCTTACTCCGTGTTCGCAATCGAACTGCAAATTACGGGCTTACGATTTGTGTGAGAGTGACTGTCGAGATTATTCTATGAATGTATTAAAATGTATAAGGGGCGACATCGGTTCCGGTACAAAAACCATCTAATTACAATATCTCCTTCTTTCTGTGTTCTGTGGCCGGTACCGACGACGGCTTAACGTGCCCTCCGAAGCACTCAAAAACATTCACCTTTATATATTAGTAAGGTGTTTGCTTTGAATAACATTTTTAATTTATCAATTTCTTCATAAAACAAGCAATACCATGTGTCTAAGTAACAGGCTATGCCTAGTTTGGATGCCAGTGGTGCTAATCCTGTTATACATTTAACTAGACTTAACTAATTTTGACAGGACTAGAAGTGTTGCTATCCTTGTCACTAATTGTAAAGGAAGGACAACAACACCTTTGGTCCTGTCAAAATTAGTTTAGTCTAGTTAAATGTACAACAGAATTAGCACCATTAGCTATTTTACTATTTGGGTACATTCTTGACAGGCCCGGTGGTCGAGTGGCTAGCCATGGTCACTTTATCCCAAGGGCCGTGGGTTCGAATCCTGCGCAAGGCAAACATTTGTGTGCATGAACATGTCTGTTTGCCTTGGTCTGGGTGTTTTCTATGTATAATAAGTATTTATTTACAAAAAAAAGTACCTAAGTATATTTATTTTATCAGCAATCTAGTACCCATAGTACAAGCTTAGTTGCTTAGTTTGGGACTAGATGGCGTTGTATGTTTCTACCAAGAATATTTATTTATTTATTCTAATAATTAAAAGCATTTATTGGTGGTGGGTTTGGTTTGCAATAGTTTTAAGTTTTTGGATTAAAAAATGTAATAGTGAAGTAAGAAAACATGTGAAATGAAATAAAGATTTATTTTATTTTTTATCTATTTTAATACTGCAACTGAAGGAATCTAATTACAGAAGTATTTCATCAGTAGGTCAGAGACAGCTTAGCCAATCTAAATACGAGAGCGTCTGCAGGCAACACAAGTGCAATTTAAAATGATGGAATTCATAAAGAATTTCATTTACAAAGTTTTATAGACTTTTGTATGCAGCAAAATATAAATTAAACTTTCTGAGAATAATATTTTTTTTGTAAGCAGGCAAACAAGCGTTTTTTTTTTTTTTTTTGACAATGTTGTGCAAGCTTTTGAAGTGCTAACGGGATACGCTTCACCAGCAACATTGGTTTTACGTGGGCGAGGTGTCAACCCGCCGCACAACCCCCGAAATGCTGGAGGACCACACCCGTCGTTGGTCAGCGAGTCCATCGGACTTAGCCGGTTAGTGTAGCTAGGCTGTACTACCGACCATTCCCCTATCCGCCACCTCGGGGGTTACTAGATGGAAAGGTTGTTACAGCCGCCTAACCTGCTACAAAGAAGGGAATAGAAATAAAATAAATAAATAAATATATGGGGACAAATCACACAGATTGACTTAGCCTCAAAGTAAGTACGAAACTTGTGTTGTGGGATACTAACTCAACGATACTATAATTTATAACAAATACATAATTATATAGATAAACATCCAAGACCCGAGGCCAATCAGAAAAAGTTCGTTTTTCATTATGACCCGACCGGGATTCAAACCCGGGACGTCCTGGGTGGCGGTCGCAACCCAATGCGACGACAACCCAAGACCTAATATTATGATTATTTTATATTTATTATGTTAACATTAAAATGATTATAACATGTTTTGAAGTTAGATTGGAATAAAAGGTGACTAAGGAAAAATAGAATGAGTTGGCTCGTGGTAGAGTAGGACGGCGAAGGAGACTTATACCCAGCAGGGGATCGATGAGAGCTGATTATGATGAAAAAGCGACAAAATATGTTTTTGACGACCTCCGTGGCGTAATGGTTACCACGCCAGACCGCCAGAGGTCCCGGGTTCGAATCCCGGTCGGGTCATGATGAAAAACGAACTTTTTCTAATTAGCCTCGGGTCTTGGATGTTAATCTATATATGTATTTGTTATAAAATATAATATCGTTGAGTTAGTATCCCATAACACAAGTTTCGAACTTACTTTGGGGCTAGCTCAATCTGTATGAATTGTCCCTATTTATTTATATTATATTTATATTTTTAATAGATTCTACGCATGTTTTGTTAGATTATTTGGTTATAGTAAACACAATGAGTGTACTAGTTCGTAAGTTTGTCGTTTTCCTCCTATTGGGTTTGTCATAAGCGACTCTTAATCACGGGAACCACGGATTAATCATGTTCAATGAATTTTATTGTTACTATTTATTTAATTGTTTGTTTTGTCACTTTCCATTACCTTTTTAGTACATACAGACAAAATGAATTTTATAGGTTGTCAGTACACCCGAAGCAGACAGGTGAGTAAGGTCTCCAGAGCTCCACTTAGGGGGGTTGGGAGTGATACCCCCGGTATTGCAAGCGTCTTTAGGCTACGGTGACGGCTTACCATCAGGCCGACCGTATGCTTGTCTGCCACCTGTGTGGTAGGTATAAAAAAAAAAGGTCCATAAAAAAAAAGACAATGAATGAAATGAGCAGAGCCGTAAATACGAGTGTGATTCAAGTTTTTTATATACTGCGTGCGATATAATCTATTTTTTATTAAGAAACAAACTTTTTGTAGCTGACTATACATACTACACCAATCGATCGATTGTCGATCGATTGCTAAATAAAACAGTCGTCAATTGTTATGGTAACAATTGACGATCAACATCGACTGGTTTATTATATCACCGTTTGTTGCCGTCGATCGATGATCGATCGATTTGTGTAGTAACTTAGATTTTGGAAGACCTCCGTGGCGTAATGGTTACCATGCCGGTCCACCGCCCAGGAGGTCCCAGGTTCGAATCCCGGTCGGGTAATGATTAAAAACGTACTTTTTGTGATTGGCCTGGGTCTTGGATGTTTTTCTAATGTAATTGTTATAAAATATAGTATCGTTGAGTTAGTGTCCCATAGCACAAGCCTCGAACTTACTTTGGGCCTAGCTCAATCTGTGTGAAATGTCCCTATTATTTATTTTATCTATATCTGTGGATATTTTCTTAGTGAAAACTAGCCCATTGTTAAATAGATGTATAATGTAATTACTCTATCGTAGCCAAATAGCATTGGTCTCGGCCATGTTGTGTTCCTACGGTGAGTAAGGACTCCAGAGCTCCACTTGGGGGAGTTGGGAGGGTTGGCAACGCGTGAGTGATACCCCCGGTATTGCAAGCGTCTATAGGCTACGGTGATGCTTACCACCAGGCCGGCCGTATGCTTGTTTGCCAACTTTGTGTATTATAAAAAACTCTATTATCAATATTATATTATGTCTTTGACTTCAAAATATGATGAAATTCAATAATAAAAATCGATGTTCTACAATAATAAAAAATAAAATTCGGTAATAAAATTATGAACATAAAAGGTTATAGAGCGTAGGTAGCTCCTATCGCTGCCAAATCGAATTTTTATCAATTCCCCTGTGAAATCATAACGAGATTATACCATTGTAGGCCGTCGTCCAGACCTTGTTGTTAGTACCAAAATGCAACACACCATTTTATTTATTAAGGTCTGCCAACAGGTTTACATAATTGAATAAAACACAATAAGAAACTATATTACAAGTTAGGATGTAGACCCAATTATAGGCAAACACAGCGCGTCAAAAAGGCATAAACATAGAACATTATGGTTAACTGCGGAGACCGCTATCCGACGGATTCTGCTTTAATATAAATATTTTATGATGAATACTGCTTTACGAAAGTGAGAAGAAGAAATCATCTTTTCGAAACAGCGGACCCCTGGAGTATCACGAAACGAAATCCGACACTTCGACCGAAGTCTTTTAACTGAAATACAAAGTATTACATGGTTATTTACGAAACGAATTACTAAAATAACCACGTAATACTATGTATTTCATGGTTATTTTAGTAATACGTTGAATTCTATCCATGAAATACCTTGTACTTTATGGTTATTTTTGTAGTTTGTTGAATTATAACCATGAGATTCTAGTATTTCATGGATAAAATTCTTCCGATACTTCGGAATTTCGTTTCGTTGTAGCCCGCCCTCCTCCATTCGGCTATTCATACGATGCCGTATGTGTCCCGGCTACATTACTCTATAAAAGAGGAGGATGTCGGCGTCGTAGACTCTTTAGAGTACAGTCAGGTGCAGGTCGAGCTCGACACTTGCAGTACCATTTGACTCTTATATATGACATAGAACATGAGACTGGTACAAAGTCCGATGTGTAGAGATTGATGTGCTCTTGACTGTACGTGTAAAGAAAAATTCGAGTCAATTGACGCAGTATATCATATTTAAGGCCTGCTCACCTCTGTCATTGGCTGAACCGTATCCCTGTACGTGTATTGCTAATAGATAAAATATGCTTTATTTTGTACTAGCGAAACCCGCGCAACTTCGTTTGCGTGTATCCCGCTTTCCCGTGGGAATTTTGGAATGTATGATACTTTAAAACCTTCCCCTTGAATCACTCTATCAATTAAAAAAACCCGCCGCATCAAAATCCGTTGCGTAGTTTTAAAGATTTAAGCATACAAAGGGACAAAGGGACATAGGGACAGAAAAAGCGACTTTGTTTTATACTATGTAGTGATGATTCATATGAAAAACAAGATTTGGACGACGCTCTATGGACATTTCAATGTAAAATCTGATTATTATATCGCGTCGAGAATATGAAAATACGAGTTACTTAGTACTCTGGGCTGTCTGGCAGCTTATTATAAAGTGATTTATATTTATAAAATCTAAACCCCTACGGTACCTGATATTTCTTAGATGAAATAAAAATATTTAAATCCTCTTTTCGTCTTCCGCAATTGATGTCAACTGCGGGTAAAGTAGAGTCAAAGTTTTCATACAATCACAATCATTGACTTGGCTTAGGTCGTGACCGCAAAACGGCGCGGCTACCTACACCATGACACGGCACGGCACCGTGCCACAGCACGATGCTGCTTTCGACCTGGACCAAATGTTTCGCAGTAGAGTTTGAATGCGGTCGTGACTAACTAGCGGCACCGTCCGCGATGACGGTGCCATACCGTGGTGATTAGGGCCACGAACTTAAGGGCATGTTTTGAGGACACCAAACGTTGCGCACGGCAGCCGTACGGCGATCGTAACGGCCAAATTTTTGAATTGCATCGTCTAAATGCGCCCTTAACTGTCTCTTGCCGACAACTATTTAGGGCCGACAGCATAACGTTTGAAGCACGAAGGAGATGAAAATTTTTAATACTGGCTGAAGATTTTGTTCTTAATTCACGTAACTTCAGTTTTTATATGCGTAACAAATGTCTTTAGGTATAAAAATAAATTTGCTTCCCCTGTCTGTTCGCTTAAGGCCATTGACGTACGAGCCTATACCGCGGTTTCAAGAACGACGGTTCTACTCGCGGCTCATTAGTGCCTATCGACTAGCGAGCCAACCAAACAGTCGCGCCTGAATGAGATGACATGTCTTGTCAAATCTGAAGCTTTGTGTATCTCGCTATCTCTTTTTACATGACGTGCCGAGTAAAAAATATAGCAAATATGACGAGCCGCGAGCCAGGCTCGTCGGGCAGGCGAGCTTTACTGGCGATCCATAAAACCGCGGTTTTACACGTACTTCGATCAGGCCCATTAGATTTTAGAATACTCAACGGATTTTAATATAGTTTTCAGCAATAGATATAGTGATTCAAAAGGAGAGTTTAAATGAATAAAACATAAAAAAAAAACTAAATTCCCATGGCATAGAGATAAAAGCATACGAAGTTGCGCGGGATTTACGAGTAAACAATAATTAATTAAGAAAATTCACGGTTCTGAATCTTTTTAAAGAAAAACAAATGAAGATCTAAAAATATATTTCTCGGTACAAACAAACCCCTACACACTTATTCAGTAGTAAGTTAATACAATATCAAAGGCTTAGAAGGAATATTGTAACAGCATTATGTAACTTTGATTATAAAGGCAAACATCAAACAGTGCGACATTATTTAGACAAAGTTAAAACCAAACAGTGTTACAACCAGTAACTAGTTGCATGCTATGTTGGGACACTATACTTAGGGTGACAAATCTACATCGAGCTATGCTGCGCTGTACTGCGCTGTGCTGTGCTGCGTTTCTTAAGCTACGTTTTTTTAACAATCAACATCAAGCTGTGCTGCGCTTTGCTATGCTGCGCTGTGCTGTGCTGTGTTTCTTAAGATACGTTTTTTTAACAAGTTTTGACAGCGCTGTCTAAATTGACATCAAGCTGTACTGCGCTTTGTGCTTAGCTCAGTATTAAAAGTAATCAGTAGCTCGTGTAGTCGTTTATCTCGTCAAAAATGACTTTATTTTCAAAAAAACGTAAACATTACGACATAGTTGAATCTGATGAAGATGAAAGTGAAGAAGAAGTTTTGACAGACAGTTGTATTGTGACAGTAGACCTAACACAGCTCGACACAGCGCAGCATGGCAGAGCTCCAATAAAAACATAGCACAGTTCGGCACAGCACAGCTCAGCTAGCGCGCCTCGCTCGAGACTGTTGCGTTTTTAAACAGAGGTAGCCTCACACAGCGCAGCACAGCATGATTTATTTGTTTCCTCATTAAAATATTAGACGAGCGAGTTGACCAAACATAGCACAGCGCAGTACAGCGCAGCATAGCTCGATGTAGATTTGTCACCCTTAAACCACTATACTATACATGTATATGCAGCGCTCTGAGTGGCGCCGTCTAAGGTCGCGTTTTGATGAAGCGAAACGCGACTACCAAACGCGCTCTAAAGCTGATTTCAGAGCGAGACTAAAGAAACGCGCGTTTTAAGGCGCACCTGTTGACCGCTAGCACGAGTTTCAGTATCGCGCGTTTCGATGCAATGTGCATATTTCGGCAATGCTGGCTAACGGGGCGCGTTTCACGAACGCGCGTTTGAACTGCGAAATGAAATGAAATGAAATCGTTTATTTCAGAAATTAGACCTTCACAGGCACTTTTTCTTGTCATTTACAATTTGTATATATGTATAAAGAAAATAAACTACGTTATATACTACCACCATTTCGGACACAAGCAAAATGGCCACCGGTAAAAGAAATGGCGAGAGAAACCCGGTTACGGCCTTTTTTGTCATTTAGCAATTTGTTTCTTTCACTCTTTTGTTACAATGTATAAGTACATTTAAAAGAATAAATAAAATACAGATCCAGGTACATACAGAAATCAAGCTCTACACGCGGGATGTCGATCCAAATAGCGCTATGGTCAAATCTTAAATATGTCGAATATGTAAAGTAGATGTTAATAAAGCGAGCAGACCAGTCCCCCAAGATGACAACCACAACTGAGAGTCGGCGCGTGAGTCGAGTCCGTGACTATGAATTTATGAAACGCGGCTACTACCTATCTAGTTTTTAATTACAAGCGCGCGTCGGAACGGCGTGAAGGCTTATATATTTATGTGACAAAGGAACCTTTACAACCCATGCGAAGTCGGGGCGGTCCGCTGGTGTATAATAAAGTTTATAACACGGTACATTCAACTGTCTTGTCTATTTTACAACCGCGTTTATTCTCGCTGACAGTTCTTGTCAGTTCGCATTTTGGTTAGGGTCATCGCTTTTGTGCTTTATAATTAATTATTAAGACAATAATGTGAAAGGGAAGGAGACGAGAATAGTGGATAATGGGATTGGAATATTTATCAAAATCTAAATCAGAAGTATAGATCTTAAACCAAATAAAAAAATTAAAAAAACAGATTAAAAAATTAGGTAGAAACAAAAAGATTTAAATATCTCATAATATTTATATAGTGAGTATACATTATATTTTATGGAAAGTGGAGTAAGGCAGTCAGGAAGCTGGAGTAAGGCAGTCACCGAGTGGTACCTTAGGAGCAGACGTCCATAGATGGGTCGACGATGTCATGAAAATTGCTAGGAAAAAATGAATTGAGATGGCTCGGGATAGAGAAGGGTGGCGTACACGAAAGGTGGCTTATTGCCATAGCAATAGATTTGGCTCTTATTTTGGAGTAAAGTAGAGTATATTTCAAAATACACGCGATTGTAACTACGGCAGAAAAGTAATTTTTTTAAATAATATTCTTCATTCATATTTTGAAAATATTTTACAAATAAAAAAAATCACCTTAACCATTTCATCGAACCTACGGCCTCTCGAAATCCGGCCGAGTGCTATTTCCAACTGAGCTATCTAGAAAATTTTAATTTGTTTAAATAAATTGTTCTTCATTCATGCCAGCCCTATTGAAATGGATATTCTTGACCCAAAAAGCGGTCGACACACCACCAAAAGTGTCGCGATGATATAAATTACAATCCTTTGATATACATTTTAATAATAATTTATTATGTTATTGATGATTTCCGCCAAACGGCTCGCATCGATCAGAGATTTTGTAATATTTAGACGAAATTAAACAGTGTACCTGGGAGATGGCGTCGCTGTGTGTCACAGAGTAATTAAAAAAAGGATTGCACTCCGGGAGTGCCGGCAGAAGTGAAAACTTAAACATCAACGTTGTGCATTTTTGAATATTTTGGAATGGTTAGGGAATCTTACGCTTTTTCGATCAGGCTACGGATCTGACACGAGTTTACCCATTTAAAAAAAGTGCCAAGCGCCGCTAAAGAAGTTTTCACTTCAAAAATGTTTCATCAACAAGATTTTAAAACTACAGCTAGATGCCAAGACCTCCTTTTAGGCAATATTAATGCCTGTGCCAGGAAAAACACCAGTGTAAAACGAACACACAAGTTAAACATTGTCGACTCTAGATAGTGTATGGATAAATACGTTAAGCCGTCGCGTCGGTCTCGGCTGTTGTCGATTGACGACAGCGGCAATTGAATATGTCAATAACTTTAAAATGGTTTTGTACATCTCCCCATTATTATTGATTAATAATCCATCCTAATATTGCGAGCGTTTTAATGGGAAATAAGTCCCCACTAAAATGTTTTTTAAGGTTAGCGCATAGAAGGACCTACGTTAAAGACACTTTTTTCTTCTAATGTGCAAAAGTATTTAATTTATTTTTAATAATAAAGGGTACACGTGTCCTCGAAGTTATTTCGGCCATTAAACGTAGACCGTAGTCATATTTTTATCGGAGTTTTCCCCATTATTTCTCGATTCTATAACATTTATTTTTACGCAATGTACAAAATAATAATACATACAAACGTCGCGTTTATACCTACCTATTTACTGACTTTTAATATATTTACTGAATCATATTTACATGCTTCCGACATCTGTTCGCTTAGATATATTAAACTAATCAACGAAATTTTCATCAATATATAAAGTGGTTCAAAAGGAGAGTTTAATTAATTTTGTATGGTACAAAATAATACATATAGGGATTTCCCGAAATTCCTACAGGAAAGCGGGATACACGCAAACGAAGTTATGTTAGTTTTTAAAAATATAAAAATAAAAAAAATTCCTCTCACAGCTTAATTCTAGAGTGTACATTTGTTGTATTTACATTATATGTACCTACATTATATATGCTTTAAAACGTGGAATTGGTCGGTGTTCGTGCGTAGACAGTACGTAGTCGACGCACGAACGCACCAGTTCAAAACGTGAGAGGCTGGCGCCTGTTGTAGGGTTTTTTGGAAAAAAATAAAATGAATGAACAACGAAAACTAGTCTCAAAGTAAGCTTGTGTTATGGGAACTAGACAATGGATACATTATTGTAAATCATACTAATATTATAAATGAGAATTGAGTTTGTTTGTTTGTTATTCCTTCACGACTTTACTAAGCAGCCGATCATTATGAAAATTGGTATACATATTGTCAGGAGTACAGAACAGAGCCCAATATAGGTTAATTTTTACGCGGGCGAAGCCGCGGGTAGCAGCTAGTAACTTACAACATAGAAAACACCAAGATTCCAGAACAAAAACAAATGCCATCAGATAGAAAGAAAAAAAAACATTTATTCTGTACAGCACATGAGACACAAGACAATAGCAAGTTACATATACAAACAGACAGAAACAATTACAGAAAACAGTTACACATTAGATCCTAACTAATATTATAAATGAGAAAGTGAGTTTGTTTGTTTGTTATTCCTTCACGGCTTAACTAATCATCCGATCATTATGAAAATTTGTATACATATTGTCAGGGGTACAGTGCCCAACATAGGCTTTTTATCCCGTGAAAGTATGTCGTTCCAATGGGAAAATAATATTTCTGCTATAGAGGGCGCTGTATCGGCCAACAGATGGCGCCACAAGTCGCGCTATGGGTTGTTTTGTTGTCAAACGAGATCTGTCTATACAGTCATATAATTAACGCGAGCGAAGCCGCGGGTAAAAGCTAGTAATATATAAGTAATAAATAATGGCCTTTATGTGCCTCATAGAAAAGGGGTCAAATTCAGCATGGTGCCAGACAAGTTTGAAAAACTTATATGGTGCTGATCTTCAATGAACTCCCATTCCTTCCACTTCGACGCCAGCGATAGAACCATCCAACTGTTTTTATAAATAAATAAATAAATATATAGGGACAATTCATACAGATTGAGCTAGCCCCAAAGTAAGTTCGAAACTTGTGTTATGGGATACTAACTCAACGATATTATATTTTATGACAAATACAACATATTATATAGATAAACATCCAAGACCCGAGGTCAATCAGAAAAAGTTCGTTTTTCATCATGACCCGACCGGGGATCGAACCCGGGACCTCCTGGGTGGCGGTCTAGCGTGGTAACCATTACGCCACGGAGGTCGTCGAAATGCTTTGTAAGATAAATTTTTTGTATGTTTGCCAAGCGAGAATCGAACACGCGCACTCTTACCGAAGCTGCGAAGGTAGGATCCCTACCGACGCACCACTGGGCTGTCAAAATATTCTACAAATTGTTTAATGACGTGTTCTGTACTGGCTGATCAACTGAACGATCATTCACTCATTATTTGAATGAATGATAGTCACAAGTGGACGCCAACACGTTAACTATCGATTTCCGGGCTTAAAGAAAGACCATCCCATGTTTCATAATGAACAAATTGTCCGTATGATCATGAGAAATGTCTATTGATGGGAAGAATGAAATATGGGAAAATAGTATTATTTTTTTCATAGAAGAGGTTGGCAAAGGGCTACACAAGTCTCGGCGAATTGAGAGTTTCTCGATAAGTATATTTTTTTATAAAATACTAGCGAAACCCACGCAACTTCGTTTGCGTGTATCCCGCTTTCCCGTGGGAATTTTGGAATGTATGATACTTTAAAACCTTCCCCTTGAATCACTCTATCAATTAAAAAAAACCGCATCAAAATCCGTTGCGTAGTTTTAAAGATTTAAGCATACAAAGGGACATAGGGACAGAAAAAGCGACTTTGTTTTATACTATGTAGTGATTCGTTGACTGGTGCCTAGCTTACTTTGGCACCATGTGGCGTTATTTCAATCGTGTACATATTTATTATAATTAATTTATTCTTATTTCCCAATGAAAGTACAATTGGCGGACTCAATGGAATTCTCTACGAATTAACCATCATCGGGTCAGGAAGAAATATTATTGGCGTGACAAAGTTAAAAGCAAGTGTCTACTGATCACCAAGAAACAGAACTAATCATAATTATGGCTATAAACATACACAGTCATGTTATATTTATTTATTCAACAATTTCAGACATAACATTCCGCTTAACACATTTAATGATATATTCATTGAACAATTCCGATCATAATTGACAGATTTTATCGAAAATGTACGCCGACTATTCACAATTTGTACGCTGTCTATTCACATATTGAATGGGACTATTCAGGTGAGTTCCGGCGTAATCAGAACTTTATCTGGGACGCTATTGTGGGCCGCGATCTGATGGCAATTTCCTTTATAACGTCGAATATTCTATAGAAAATTTAAGAGCGCTGATAGATCAACGGAATGAAAAGAAATGAAAATTTAAAGAAACTTAGCACTTGCTCTTTTAAATTGGTACTAATGAAAGTTACAATTACAATGGTGCTAATTCTGTTGGACATTTAACTAGACTAAACTAATTTTGACAGGACTAGAAGTGGTGTTATCCTTGTCACTAATTGTAAACCAAGGAAGGACAACACCTGTGTGTCTTGCATGTAACTAACAATAGGCTAATGAAAATAGGACCCTCATAATCATATGTCTGGTTTCAATATTTAGCCATTTGTCGGAATCTACGTAATGTACAGAACCATACAAAAGATATGAATTGGTATGACATGAATTCAAGAGTTATTGTCGATTTTATTTGTATAACAAGAACAGGCAAGATCAAACGCACTTAAATCGACATATTATTATCATACTATACAATACTATCATACTTCATACTAATATTATAAATGAGAAAGTGAGTTTGTTTGTTTGTTATTCCTTCACTGCTTGACTAATCAGAAGATCATTATAAAAAAAAATATACATATTGTCAGGGGTACAGAGCCCAACATAGGCTACTTTTAAAATATGTCATTCCAATGGGAAAATATTTTTTCTACTATAGAGGGCGCTGTATCGGCCAACAGATGGCGCCACAAGTCGCGCTTTGGATTGTTTTGTTGTCAAACGAGATCTATGTCATAAAATTAAGCGCGAGCAAAGCCGCGGGGTGAAGCTAGTATAAAAAATAAAAATGTAATATACCTGCATGCGATACATACTAATTTTCACATGAAGAAACTGTTAGACTTAGCTGTACTTAAATACAAACAGTAATCGAGACAACACCACACATTTTCACCGCTGCCTCTGTGTCTTCTGTAAAGCCAGGATCAACCTCAGATTAACAATAAATAATGAAGCTTATTGACGTCCCGGGCGAGAAACTAGAGCTGTCTTGAAACTCACAACGAATTTAATCAGAAAGATATTAGACGGATTAGGAAGAATTGAAAGGATAACATTCTATACTATAATTACTTCAGGATAGGTCAAACTTCTTTTGAAATACAATGTCGAACGCGCAAGTTCCTTGAGACGTTTTCCTTTATTACCAAGTAAATGATAACTGACAGCCCGGTGTGCTAGAGGGTGCGTTTTTGATTCCCGTCTTGTAGCTAATCATTATCAGCTGGCTGATCATCCTAAGATGATGATGATAAATCATCAACAATGATCAAGGTAGCCAGTATATCTGTACAAAGCCCAATAAAAAATACTTGTCTACCATCATACTTGGACTATTGTTATATTTCTGTTCCTACTTGTACCTCGAGTGTACTTTGTTGTGACGTAATTCGAGTAGGAATTATTTCTTCCGCATGCGTCAATGTACACATAATGTCGAAGTTAGTACTACGTCATAGGACTACTCCTTAGTCTAAAGATAGTCCCGTTCGAAGAAAGTGATACCTAAATATTTATCATACGTCAAACAATAAGGGAGTTTGCACTTAATGACCTCCAATCGGTCAGTCGTGTGGCTTGCTGCCAAGGGCTATGGCCTTTACGGGAAATGCGCGACGTTTATCAGAAATTCATCAGTTTCATCTTACTCTAGGAAAATAATGTCATCAAATAATCGAAGAGAGGTAGGGCACAGCGGATAATCTGCTCAAATCGGAGCAGCCCGTCTGGGGAAGGACCTCCACCTTACAAAAGATCGTAGCCAAATAGCATTGGTCTCGGCCATGTTGTGTTCCTACTGTGAGTAAGGTCTCCAGAGCTGCACTTGGTAGGGTTGGCAACGCGTGAGTGATATCCCCGTTATTGCAAGCGTCTATAGGCTAC
The DNA here is from genome assembly GCA_905163395.2 of Endotricha flammealis. Lineage (NCBI taxonomy): Eukaryota > Metazoa > Arthropoda > Insecta > Lepidoptera > Pyralidae > Endotricha > Endotricha flammealis. The sequence continues at coordinate 7,695,990 of LR990877.1, read as the reverse complement.
GGTGACGGCTTACCGTCAGGCCGACCGTATGCTAGTTTGCCACATTTGTGGAATAAAAAAAATACGTTTAAAATAACATTGTGATTGTGATTTTATAGATTTATGTAAGTGTCTGTAAACTTGCTATTTGGCTACGATCTTCTGTAAGTTGGAGGTCCTTCCCCAGACGGGCTGCTCCGATTTGAGCGGATTATCCGCTGTGCCTCTCTTAAATATAAGGTAAGTAAATAAAAGTTT